>JAYKKT010000075.1:9755000-10187500 GCA_036023115.1 Brasenia schreberi | reverse complement strand
GCATCAGCCACTCGAGTTCGTAGCGCACTTATATATGCTACTCAGGCCTTTTTTCAGAATAATGGTTTCCTTTATGTTCATGCGCCCATTATCACTACTTCAAATGCAAAAGGAAACAGTGAAGTATTTCAAGTCACAGCTTCCTTTGGTGAAGCTGAAGGTGTGGAGCTAAAGGCAACGAATGAGTCAGGGAAGTCTGGGTTAGAAGCAGCAAGGGCTTCTATTAAAGACAAAAGCAACAGAATTGAGGAATTGAAGAGGACCGACAGTAACAAAGAAACACTAGCAGTTGCAGTTCAGGATCTACAAAAGACTCAACAATTAGCTTCTCAGATGGAAGCACGCACAAAATTAGAATCAGCAATGCAATACAAGGATGGGAAGCTGAAGTTTTCTGATGCATTCTTTTTGCAAAAGGCATTTTTGACTGCATCTGCACAGCTTCATCTCGAGAGCTATGCATGTGCACTTGGTAATGTTTATACATGTGGCCCTACATTTCAAGCTGGAAAAAATCTGACGGCGAAGCATTTAGCTGAGTCGTGGATGGTTGAAGCTGAACTTGCCTTCACTGGCTTAGAGGTATCTCTCTCTATCTACTTTAGTGCATCCATATTTCATTTTAGTGGAAAAAATTGCTATTATTTCTTCCAAAACTGTTATATTTTGTGTAATTCCACATGGGGAGTTCAAAATCAACTTAGCAAAAGGATCTTTACTACATTATACCAAAGAAATTCATAGGTTGTTTCCTTTTCTAACAATTCATTCGATGCATCTCTTGCTTTGTTTAATTTGGGGCGTTCTTAATATTTCCATTTTGGTATTAAGAAAATTTCATTTTTCACTATCAGGAAGCAACGACATGTGCAGAAGACTACTTGAAGTTTCTCTGTCAATGGATCCTTGATAATTGCCTCGATGATATTAAACTCTTGGAAAACCGAACCAAGAGTGCTAGTGTGGCATCCCTTCAATTAGTAGCATCAAGCGCGTTCCAAAGAGTTACTTATACAAGGGCAATTGAGCAACTAACTCAAGCCAATTTCAACATTGAATATGGAAAACAACTTGATGCAGAGCATGAAAGGTGACTCTTAATCTGTTTTATCTTTATACTTTTCCCTTCTGGTGAGCGGAAAGGTGGTTCTATTTCCTGAATTCTTGCTGGAAATGTTACCTTCCTTTTAGATTATCCGAAACTTCGTAAATTATATGATTCACCACTTTAGCTTCTCCTTTACATTGTTTCTTGCAGATATTTAACAGATGAAATCTACAAAAGGCCAGTTATTTTGTATAACTATCCTAAGGAACAAACACATTTTCATACACGAATCAATGACGATGGAAAGACTGCTGCTGCTTTTGATATCCTTTTGCCAAAGGTAATCTGAACAACAATGATTCCTCCTTTTGTTTGGCATTTGGGGGTGGCTTGCATGGTAAAGGGGGTTAAAGAAAAGTATGTTTGGAGCAATACTGAAAGTTATTAATAATAATGAACAACTCTTGGTTGCAAAGTACAATTCGTATCAGATACTATTTTCTGTTATAATCATGCTAGGATGGTTATTTTTTGTTATAGGGGCAAGTGTTGATTAAAGGAAGCCAGAGGGAGGAGAGGCTTGATGCCATTAACAAGCGGTAACATTGAACCTTTCTTTGATAATCCTTACTACTTCAGCTTTTGAGGAATAGTGGGACCTATCATCTTTTGAGAATTGTGGTTCCTTGAGAAAGAAAGGAGAGGAGAAATAAGCATATGTTTAAGACATTTCTTGCACTTAACTAGGTTGCTTATCTTTTAGTTAGCTTGCACTTAACTAGGTTGCTTATATTTCATACACTTTCTTCTCATGATGAGACTACCATCTCTTTTGGTTATTCATGCTGTTGTAAAATATATTTGTTCTGTTCATTCCCCAGTGGATAACTTTTGTATTTGGAAGCATATGAAACTTTTGTTAATGTTGGAACATTTGTTTACATTACGAAATTGTCCTTGACTTCAAACATTCAATCCAATTAACTCTAAAACAAGAGAGGTGTAAGAAAAGAAAACTGTGTTTTTATGGTGTTTGTGTGCGACTCTTTGTATGCGCATGTTGCTGAAAACGCAAGTATATTTCATGCTTGTTTCTCAAGATTTTTCTAATATTCTGCATCCTGTTTGGCTTTTCTTTTTTGTAGAATTCAAGAGATGGGTTTGCCTAGGGAGCCTTATGACTGGTATATAGACCTTCGCAGGCATGGAACCGTCGTTCACTCTGGATTCAGCGTTGGTCTTGAACAAATGCTGCTCTTTGTGACTGGCCTTGACAACGCTAGAGATGTCATTCCCTTTCCCAGATTTTATGGGCAAATAAGCAATTAGCCCGATGTATTTGTGCACATAATGAATGTATAGCAGCACAGAACGGGCTGAAGCCTCTTCTATTTGTATACAAAATTTGTTCTTTCTTCCATAAATAGCAACATTACATGTCGAACCATATTACATTCCATGCAATGGACAAAAAGAGAAGACTTTGTTGGGTTCTTCTAAAATTCAGGTCGTTCTGCATTCTCTTCCCTGCAGAATTTTTTTGTCTTCCTCTTTTATTACATGAGAAACCAGAGCCAGGTCGAAAGTCATTCTTGCTCTCTTGAAATAAAAGTAGAAATCTGACTAAACAGGAAATAGAACGAGTCTTATATAACATGATTCTCTGGAAGGGAGACCCATTCATCTCATATCCCTCCACAGATGACGCAAAACCAAATATATCTAGAAAAACTGAGAAAAGGGAAAAACATACAATGAGCAACTCAGAATTTCATTAATTCAACTTTGCCTATTGATCCTAGACCATTACTTATATAATTGTTGGCTCGAAGAATCCCATCAACAAATTAATAAATCAAAGTTGCTTGATGACATTACTTAGGTAAATCCTGACAAAACAAACGCAAATCTTGGATACTTGTTCGATATTCAAATAATCTACAAGGAACTCCAAAAGTAGGTATTATCATGGTGGATCATCTAGCCATTTATGTGGCAGTTGATCTTAGTGGGGTCACACTAATACATAATCATGTGTGTCTTGGATACAAATGTTGGATTTAATGTTAATTATGGTTGGGTTAATTAAACTTATGTACATTAATGACATTAATTCATGTTTAGAATCCCTAAATATTCAATTGATGCATCGTTGATATATGTGAAAGTCCTAAAGTGTAAGAAGTCACATGTGAGGAACTTGTGCATCTGAAGATCAAGATATTGAAGAATGAGACGAAACCACATGTCCTTTATAGAGTTGGTAGCTCATGAACCTTAGTTCAAAGATATTAGGGAGGACATATTAGACCACACACGTGCGTGCTAGACCAAGCTTGGGCTTAAAAATTGTCTTCGGTCTATCTTTTTACACGTAAAACTTTTGATATAACGGTCAAAAGTATTTACGCAGTAACGGTTATGGGACAAAGAGGTGTGTTGCTTGGATTCGATCCATTAGAAGTGATCGTGTGGTGGTGCAAAGGATTGAACATCGGAACATGTCACTCTTAAGCTGCAAGATAAAGTAAAGGCAGTTTATATCTCCGACACTTATGGTTATAATTGCTATACATCTCGACGAGCACTTTGGTGTTCAATCATGCAACTTGCCATGATCCATGGATGTTAATAGGTTATTGGAACAATACCAGGTCTCGTGAAAAAACAGTAGGAGGAACTGGTAACCCAAGACCCAAAGTTGAGTTCAATGAGATTATAGCAGAATGCAATCTAGCAGAATTTCCAGTTTCTAGCCCATCAGTTACATGGAGTAACAAACAAAAGGGTGTGTGCTTCATTGCCAACTGATTAGATAATATCCCATGGGTAAAGGCTTTTCCAGATGCTTGGATAAAAATTCTTCCATAGACGATTTCAGATCATAGCGAGCTTCTAGTTTCCATAGCCCAAGTCTCCTTCCAAGTTTTTCAGGATGTGGACACAAATTCCTAACAGTGAGCAAGTAGTGCCAAGCCTGGGATCTCCAAGTGTGAGGACCACCCATGTATATAGTCGTGAAAAAACTTTGACATCTAAAAGCTAGACTCATTGAGCGGAATGCTCACACAATTGCAGATGTAACAAAAGGAGTGTATGAATGTCTCAAAGAATTAGAAATGTTGCGAGTACATGTTTATACTGGTGATTTAGAAGGTATGGCAGAGGAAAACCTCCTCCGTAGTCGACTGCAAGAATTACGAAAACTTGAAGAATGCCTTTGGAGACAAGTGTAGAAGCAAATGGATGACAGATGGTGACCACAACACCAAGTATTATCATGCAAAATTTAAAAAGAACCTCGGTCTTAACATCCAATTGCTCATTCGCGATGATGACTCTCAATATACTACTTCAGATGATATCCAACTGGAGGCAACCACCTTCTCCCAAAAAAATTTTCACTAGGGAAGAACATGACAGATCCAGTTGGAGTGGAGTGATAGAGCCCCTAGTCTCGGAACAAGATAACTTAACGCTAATGACGAGCAAAGAAATTCGTCAAGATATCAAAAACATATTGGCATGTTCTTAGCCTCCCTAAATCCTGATAGATCTCTTAGCCCTGATGGATTCTCTGGCATGTTCTACCAAACGTATTGGCATATTATAGGACAGGGTGTGCGTAAAGATATCAAAAACATATTCAGAATGAGACGTCTTCAAAAAGAAGCAAATAGAAGCAATATCATCCTTATTCTGAAGCATATAAGAGCAAATCAGGTACACAACTTTCTTACAATCAAGCTCTACAATTTTCTCGATAAAATCATCTTGAAAATCATGGAACGAGAATGAGCCCGAATCTAATCGGGATCATTTCTAGCCATCAATGAGCATTTCTTAAAGTTCGAACTATTCAATAAAGTCTTCTTATGAAATGATGGACTCGATGCATCATAGTAGAAAGACTAACATCATGTTCAAAACAACTATCATGAAGGCTTACGAAAGAGTGGATTAGACCTTTTGATGGGAATCCTTACCAAAAAATGGATTGTTGGTAAAAACCATAGATATACATGCATAATAAAATAATATACAACAAATATAAACATGCCCCATTATAAACAACGGTCGTAGATCCAAAATAAGTCATAATCAAGCCGTACGGAAAACAAAAGAGAAACAGAAATCATAAACTTATCTAAACGAGTCATCCTTGCAGAAATCAGCATCTCGCTATGAGTATGTACGGGTACCTACGCCTTCCTCAAAAGATAAAATGCACACACAACTTAGAGAGCATATACTTGGCTTCGAGTCGACCTCGAACATGGCTAGGTCACCTATGGTTTAGGCACAAAGAAAGACTATTCACGAGCACAAGGACCGAAACAACACCACGGGTAGATAGACAGAACCAGGAGACGAGAAGAGAGAGAGTGTGAAAACAATATGTTTAGAGAGGACCCCTTTATCTTCAATCATCCTATCTTATCTGGAACTACCTCACCTTATCCGGAACTGTTTTATCTTATCTTTATCCTTGATCGTAAAAACTCTTGACCGTTAGATCAAAAGTTTTTCATGCAAGAAGATAGATCAAGACCTAAACCTAAACCCAAACCACAAGCCCAAGCCCAACTCGGTGCGCACGTGTGGTATACAATGTCCTCCCCAAGCTCTTTACACTAAGGTTTATGAGTTACCAAGTATATAAAATGACTCATGGGTTTGTCACATTCTTCAATATAGGACTAAACTTTGTTTCCTCTTCATCATCTTTTGCAAAAATATGTCATGTTACTTTTTACACTTTAAGACTTTTACATATATTAATTAAATATTTAGAGATAGCAATATGAATTAAATCATTAAATGCACATTTAATCCAACAATCCCCCACAAGGTCCTTAAGTGTAAAAGTATCGTCTTAACCCAATCATCATATTATGCTTTTAGTAATGATACCTTCCGGTTTGAACCGTTACTTGAGTTATCGAATATTACCCTTATAGGAACTAGGTGAACATACATCTTGAACGGGAACCTTAGGTGTAAAGGTGTCTATTGGTAACAACATAATAAAAGGTTATGGTGTGAACTATAAGGGTGATGCATTAATTGACCATGCATCCATATCATGTGTCATTATTGACTTTAGGAAACAACCTAGTTTTCCTATTGCAACCACACAATGTCAATCACTTAGCTGAGCATATGCATGGATGTATTGCTAGCATCTTGTCGTAAGGCTCGATCCCATTCAAAGAATAATCTCTTGCTAAACTTACAGTCATGACACTTTAGGTTTACAGAGGATAGACACACATATACTAAAAGTATCATATAATACAAAATGTCATCCTATTTACCCAATAACTTGTTACTATCATATTGAACCTACTTCATATCTCCAGTGTTAGGTTGGGTTGCCATTGCTTGTGAATAAATCTTGGGTTTCAGTCTCATCCCCAACCTATATTTTTCAACTAAAGTTACTGATATACCCTTAGTAAAAGGATTAGATATGTTATCTTTAGATCCAACAAAATCTATACCCCATTAGACACAAGAGCTCTTAGAGACTTGAGTCTCACTTGGATGTGTCTCTATTGCTTTTGGTTGTACTTGAAACTATTGATCTTAGCAATTATAGTCATGATATCACACTACACTAAAATTAGAGGAAGCGACTTCTTTACCATAGGTAAACTAGACATAAGTCCCTTAAGCTATTCACCATCCAACCCAGTCTCATCCAAAGCACATAGTTCTACCTCGAAGGTAAAACGAGTCAAAATAGTTTGTTTATTGGATTTTAAGTGACAACACCATAATTCACAAGAAACACATATCTAGTGACCCCATTACTCCTAAAATTCTTTACTATCAAACTACCAATAATCTGAGAATATCATATTTGAGACACATGAATATCACTCTTATTCTTATACAAAGCCTTAGATGAATCATATAGGTCTTAACAGGTTTACAGTTTGTATATATAAATCTCTCTAAAACTTTCTTAATGTAGTGAGACTCAGAGATTACTATACCATTAATACTGATCTTAGCAATTGTCGTCATAATATCACACTGCACTGAAATAAGACGAAGTGACTTCTTTACTATAGGTAAACTAGACATATGTCCCTTAAGCTATTCACCATCCAATCCAGTCTCATCCAAAGAACATAGTTCTACCTCGAAGGTAAAATGAGTCAAAATAGTTTCTTTATTGGATTTTCAAGTGACAACACCATAATTCACAAGAAACACATATCTAATGACCTCATTACTCCTAAAATTCTTTACTATCAAACTACCGATAATCTGAGAATATCAGAGACACATGAATACCACTCTTATTCTTATACAAAGCCTTAGATGAATCATATAGGTCTTAACAGGTTTACAGTTTGTATATCTAAATCTCTCTAAAACTTTCTTAATATAGTGAGACTTAGAGATTACTATATCATTAGTACTAATCTTAACAATTGTAGTCATGATATCACACTACACTGAAATTAGAGGAAGCGACTTCTTTACCATAGATAAACTAGACATAAGTTCCTTAAGCTATTCACCATCCAACCCAGTCTCATCCAAAGCACATAGTTCTACCTCGAAGGTAAAACGAGTTAAAATAGTTTGTTTATTGGATTTTAAGTGACAACACCATAATTCACAAGAAACACATATCTAATGACCCCATTACTCCTAAAATTCTTTACTATTAAACTACCGATAATCTGAGAATATCATAGTTGAGACACATGAATATCACTCTTATTCTTATACAAAGCCTTAGATGAATCATATAGGTCTTAACAGGTTTACAACTTGTATATATAAATCTCTCTAAAACTTTCTTAATGTAGTGAGACTCAGAGATTACTATACCATTAGTAGACCTTATAATTTTAAGCCCTAAAGTCACATCAGCAACACTCATATCCTTATCTCAAACTTACTACATAAGAATGACTTAGTCTCATTTACTATTCTCATATCGAAAGTAAACAATAATATATCATCTACGTATTGGCAAAGAATAATGAAAACATTATTGATCGACTTGTAGTAGATACACTTATTATAATCATTATAAACGAAGTCAAAAGATAATATCACATAATTAAACTTTTCATGCCATTGTTTAGGGGCTTGTTTCAAACATATAATGATTTAACAAGTTTACATACCTCATACTCATTCTCATGAGGCACAAATCCCTCTAATTGTTTCATATAAGTACTTTGCCTATCAGACCTTAATCATTTAAGTACCTTGTATGTTTGAGTTTGTGCTTCATTTCTAAATATTTGAAACTTTTCTAAAGCTTCATCTTTACTTTTAAGTAAGTAAATATAACAATATCTACTGCAATCATCAATAAATATGATAAAATATCTTTTGTTATCCCTTATAGTCATTCTATTTATTTAACAAATATCAGTGTGCACCAAATCCAAAATCTTGAATTTCCTTTCATATGATATTTTTAATGATAAGATTTAAATTTATCATTCTTTTCATGAAATCAAGGTTTACATGACCCAACCTAGTATGCCATAAATAAGATAATTTAACATTATATACTGAAGAAGAAGATAAAGCAGAAGTAGAGGCTTTATTATCATTAAAATTCATACAAGAATTAACAATTACTTCTACATGAATTTTAAATTGATCCTCTACATCACACAAATAGCGTTTCTTAAAGAAACAACCAATACTAAGTTGTGTAATAACGACTTTATTACAATTACAATCTAACCTTAATCCCTCCCTAATTAAAGTAGCACCAATGAGGATATTTCGATGAATCATTAGAATGTGTCTAACTCCCTCAAGAGTTAGAACATTTTCTGAAGGAAACTTAAAGTCCATATGCCCTTTGCCATTGACTTCAGTAGTCGAATGATCTCCTATGATCATTGTTCGCCTACAGATAGCCTGATAAGATACAAACAAAGATTGGTCAGTACATACGTGCACATTAGCCTAGTGTCTATTATTTAGTATTATGACTCATAAATAAAAAGAAGATGGTTTTAAGATATATATACCTGTCACTAGCAGGTGTAGTAGTCACCGCCAACCATAGCTCCTTCAGCGGCCATACATTTCTTGTCTTTCTTAGAGGGACAATCTCTCGCCTAATGTCCAACCTGACCACAAAGCCAATATGGTTTGTTTTTGGATTTCTTTTCTATCTTGACTTTTGGTTTATGCTTTGCTTATTTTTCTTTAGGATCACTAGGTTGTTTCCTTCCGACTATTAGGTTAACCCTAGAGGTGCTGTCTACAGGCATAACGTGTTTCTGACTTCTATGTTCTTTCTCTATTGCTATGTCTACCATTAGATCATCAAGGGTTATCTTATCCTTCTTATACTTGAGATATAAGCCGAAAGCTTCTCAAGACAACAATAAACTTGTCATGAAGCTCCATTTTGGCTTCCTTGAGACTATAACATAAAAACTGAAACTTATGGGTCTGTTTGGCCATACATTTCTCTTCTATCATTTGATACTTAAAGAACTTGGCGACGAAATACTTTTCAAGACTGAAGTCTTCAGTATTGTATTTCCAATCCAAGGCAACCTACAAATTTTTCATTGTCGTGGAAGGAGAAGAACTATGTATGTCAAATAAAACATCTGATAGTACTGATAAAATACTATAACATCACAGTGTGTCTTCTTTTCACTCGATGATTCTCTCCGAGCTTCTAAGGTCAGTATCATTGGGTAGGAGACAATCCGACTCGATGTATAGATGTAACCCTAAATGGTTAATCAAATTTTCATATGTTGCTGCTAGTGTTTAAAATGTGGACAGATAAACTTTTTTGGCATCAAGGTCAAGTCGACCTTAGGTCGGAGGATAGTAGACACAAACATTTTTACTATGGTAAAATGTGATTTCTTTAAGATTGTTGGTAAAAACTGTAGATATACATGCATAATAAAGTAATATGCAATAAATATAAACATGCCCCAATTATAAACAATAACTACAAATAAAAAATAAGCCATAACCAAGCCATATGAAAAACAAAAGAGAAGCAAAAATCATAAAGTTATCTATTTGAGTCACTCTTGCGAACTTGCCTTAGAGAAATCAGTGCCCTGCTATGAGTATATACGGGTACTTATGCCTTCCTCACAGGATAAAACACAAACACAACTCGAAGAGCATGTACTTAGCTTCGAGTCGACCTCGAATAAGCCTCAACCGCCTATGGTTGGAACAGAAAGAAAGACTATCTACGGGCACAAGGACCAGAACACCACCACAAGTAGAGAGACGGGAAGAGAGAGAGAGTAAAAACTCTATGTTTAGAGAGGAACCCTAATCACCTATTTATAGGGTGCGCGTGTTGATCACGGATCATGGATCCGATCTAAATGACGCACCGCTTTTTCCTCCATTATCCCATCTTATATAGAATCACCCCACCTTATTAAGAATCATCTCATCTTATCCCTACCTATGATCGTGAAAATTCTTGACCGTTAGATTAAAAGTTTTTCGTGCAAAAAGATAGATCAACACCAAACCCAAGCCCAAGCCCAAGCCCAGCTCGGCCCAACACGCCGTATGTGGTATAGTATGTCCTTCCCAAACCACAAGCCACAAGCCCAAGTCCAAGCCCAACCCCGACATTGTATATGCGTGTGTGGTATAAGATGTCCTCCCTAAGCTCTTTGAACTAAGGTTCATGAGCTACCAAGTATATAAAAGGACTTCTGGGTTTGTCACAATCTTTAATATGGGACTAAACATTGTCTCCTCTTCATTATCTTTTGCAAAAATCCCATACGTTGCTTTTTACACTTTAGAACTTTCACATGTATTAATTAAATATTTAGGAATACCAATATGAATTAAATGTCATTAAATGAACATTCAATCCAACACAAATAAGGTACACAATGTTTGCACAATCAAGCTGTACAATTTTTTCTATAAAATCATCTTGAAAATCATGGTAATGAGAATGAGCCCTATTCTAATCGGGATCATTTCTAGCCATCAATGAGCATTTCTTAAAGTTCGAACTATTCAATAAAGTCTTCTTCTAGCCTATGAAATGATGGACTCGATGCATCATAGTAGAAAGACTAACATCATGTTCAAAACAACTATCATGAAGGTTTACGAAAGAGTGGATTAGACCTTTTGGTGGGAATCCTTACATCTCTTTGGTTTTGACAAAAAATGGATTGCTCTTATTATATGTATTTCCTGTACTAACTATTCAATGCTTATTAATGGAGAAGCTGAAGAACTTCACTAGAACCCAAGGAAACATGAAAGGTGATCCCATTTCATCATTTCTATTCTTAATAGTGATTGAACGGCTATCTAGAAGACTAATCTTGGCGGTTGAAATGAAAGAGATCATCCCAGTTAGTGTTAAAGGATTCCAATGGAGTCATTCCTTATTTATCGATGACATCCTATTCTTCCTTCAGGATAAGAAAAAATCTAGCACCTTGGGTTCAGAGAAGTCATCCCAGTCCTTCCTTGATTATGAGAATAATCAAGGAATTTGAAGATAAATCCGGTATGCGCATTAGTTCAGAGAAGTCACCTTGGGTTTCTTTTTCTATGCACAATGTGCATATTAGGAAAATCGATTGCCTTAGTGACTGGAAAGAAAGGAAACTGCTAATAAAATACCTTGGGCTTCCCTTGTTCATAGGCAAACTATCCCTTGCCTTATGCTCACCAATTATCACCAAACTGCGGAACCAAAATCATGGACCTCATCTCTCCTTTCTTTGGCAGGCCGTATCGTTATGATTAACTCTGTATTAGAAGCATTTCCTTTGTACAATATGTTAGTTTTTAAATTACCTCAAAGAAGTATCGAACAAATAGAACAAATATTAAAACAGTTCTTATAGAATGGAAGCAGCAATATGAAATCCATCCATCTCATGAGCTGGGCAAAGGTTTGCAAACCTCAAAAGGAAGGAGGGTTCGGCATTCGGAATGTGGAGGAAGTTAATAGAGTCCTATTAACCAAACGTTGTTGGAAGATTACTTCTAAAGGTACAGATCCATGGACGAAATTGGTAACATCAAAATATCTACAAACTAATAGCTTATGGTACTCTTGGATGAACATATTGGCTCTTGGGGATGGAAGTCAATAATGGCTGGTTATCTTGTTTTGAGCTCCCAGGTATTCTGAGAAATTGGTGATGGAAGCAATGTAGAACTATGGTTCGATCCTTGACTCAATGGTAAACCTTTAGCTTTTGACATTGAACATTCTATTTCAATTGAGCATTACAAAATGCTAAGAAGATTCACGGTTAAGGATGCAATACAATATATCTTGGTATACTTTAAACAACTTATGAGAGCCTCTCCTGATACCTTCCTTACTCAATGGTCCCCAACACATCGGGCAAACACTGATCGGTTGGTTTGGGGTGGGAATGAAGTGCTAAGAAGGAAAGGCAAATTTTTTCTCATGAGGAAATATATTTGGTGTAACAATCATTACCCTCGAGCAGCAATCACTTTTCGTCTTGCAATAGAAGAGAAGCTCCTTATGTTAGATAGACTCCATAGATTTGGTATTGGTGAGGAAGGACATTGCATCTTATACAAGAGAGCATATGAGTTAATTACTCATCTATTCCTCAAATGTTTCATGACTAGATCCATTTGGAACGAGGTTAGATATATGTTTGGCATAGTATGATCTCCCACAAAAATCTCACTGCCTCATTGCTAGCATGGAGTAAATGTCATTTCAGCAACACCATAATAAAAAAGCAATAGATGGTGACCTTTCAATTAGTCATCCGTCTCTTATAGGAGAAAAGAAACTCTCTTTTACATAATAGGTTCACAAGCATACTGACAAGTATCAAAAAAGAAATTTAACATAGGATTAGGGAGTATATCCTTCCTAGAATGCACTCTATCCAATATCCTATTCCAATCAGATGGCTATTTCCTATCAAATGGATACCACCTTAGTATGGATGGAGGAAGCTTACAGTTTACAACAAGAAATGCTGCTTTTGGCAGGTATGATTTACACTTCATGAGCATGATGCACATTCTTTAGAACTCTGGATGGGTCGTAGAACGCATTAGAAGGCACATAATAGAATGGAAATGGTGGAGGCATATTCTTCAAGACTTTGAGCAAGTCCCCATTGTTATAGAATCATCAAAAATTGATATTAGGTTCCAATTTAAAATGAGCTATGGAATCTAGTTTTATTAACGTTGATACGGAATCCGACTATCAAAATTTTTTCATGAGGATGATAGAAATTCAGTGTTATTGTATAACAAAAGAAATGACTAATCTTCTCTTGATTTTCACTCGAGCTAGAGCTATTGGCTGGTAATTCCAATGAAACAACAAACCAACAAACTGACACCCCTGGTTGTGAGACCCTCTCCTTTGTTGCCCTTTATAGTAGACATGCCAATGAAATCATTGCTGAAGGCCAATTACAGAAGTTCATTAACAGTTAAAAGTAAAGAACAAGTAACATGCATAGACACCATAAAAAGCATTATCGATGTATGGCAGTGGATCAAGTAGTAGCTATCTTTCTTTCAGCAGTGATAGCAATCCAAGAAAGAGCCAGGCTGCACTGATATGCGGTTATTACATCACGAAGTTCTGCTCCTAATATTGAATCAAGAATCACATCTGCGGCTCATGGTATCTGAGTTAGCAGTTGCTTCTTTTCTGCTAAATTGCAAAACAACTAATTTTTCTCATCCCTTTGTTGGAATAAATTCTTAATCCTTTTGTATCTGTTGTATATAATAATTTTTGTACTGGTAGGGGTCCTGCCTAACCCCATCTTGGTATTCCCATAAAAACAGCTAGCATTCTCTTTTTTGCATAGAAAAAAGGAATTTTCAACACAAGAAGCAATAGCTCACCTGGCTAGGACTTTAACGGACAAGTTGGAAGGCACGAGTTTGATACCCGGAGCACACATCTGGCTTTAGCCCCCCATTTTACCAAAAACAAAATAAAAAAAGAATTTTCATCTTTAACTAGTACGGATAAGTCTAAAAAATGGGCAGTTTTTATTCATACTGGTTTAAAATATTCCTGAATTTTGCACTCCATGATATTTGGTACATTTTTCTCATGACTAGAAATCCGGCTAATTTGTCTGGGATCACTGCGGTTTGTGTAAGATACAGCAAGACAGCTAATTGGTCGTTGTTCTTTTCTGCATGACATTACTATCCCTTGTGTGTATGTATGTGTATATGTGCATAGGTACATACATATCTATATATGTATATATATACATATCTATATATGTGTGAGTGTATATATATGTGTGAGTGTATATATATAAAGAGAGAAAGAGAAACTGAGAACAACTAGACAACCTCGTGAATGAAACTCTACTAGATAATCTTTATTATTAGATTAAGTCATCTATCAACATCAATAGCTCCATCCAATTGATCACACCTATGAAAGTGATGATCAAGCAATATCTAGCACCAAACAATGTCCAACAGCTCTCACTAGAATGGGTCCACGCAATCATTGACTGGGTTGTTTTGGTTCAACCCAGACCTGCACCCTCTTTTTCCGATTTGCTTGTGTTTGCCTTTACCTGACGTTGCTTAACCTCAACCAGGACCTGGACACTCTGGGTGGGGTCTGGAATTGCCACCCCCTAATGTACCGTTTTACCGTCTCAGTTGAACGAAGTTGCTCATATAGTTCACCGTGCCATTCCATTTCCCTACTCAAACAAACTCTTCTTATCGATCCAAGTGTCCCAAGGCTTGATACAGTACGAAACGCACTAGTTGGAGAACAAGCCCGAGGCACTCAACCTTCATGAACTATCAAACTTTCCCAAAGGCATGGTATTCACAGCCTAGACACGGCAGCAGGTTTGGGACCAGTCAGGAAGTTTCAGTCGGAACCAAACCAGGTCAGGAACTGAATTGGTTGGAATCAGAACTAGTCAAACTCAATTTAGAATTGAAGACCACTCGGGTTAATAGTTCCAAACTCTCGGTTCTATTTTCTTTTAATTTAATTTTTTAATATATATTTTTTCAAAGTGGTTTCCACCGGAACCTACAATTTCGAACCAGAACTGGGACCAATGCCGTCCCACTTCAATTATGGATTCTCCCAAAACCCACGCCGGCCATGTCTATGGCAGCCACCTAGGCACGCATTAAATGTCATTTTAAAGGTTCATACTTTTCTTTTCTGTGTACAGAAGGGTAAGCACGTCTGTTTAGATGAAAACGACTGAACAGATTTGTTCAATGCCTTGAAATAGCAGACGCCTTCATGTCCTTGTAATGTTTAATATTGCAAACAGTTGTGAACCATAAATTTGTCACCACCTACGCGGTTAACCATAAATTTTCCCTTAAAATATTTTCCCATGGCTTGATCACCAGCTGGCTAGTTTCATGGTGACCCAATATCGGGCGCCAACGCAGCGGGCTTGGGACGGGTGTAGGTCCTATACCCGAACATCATGCAAGTGCGCTCCATTTTCATCTTCTTACCCGTAAGACAGTACGAGGGCGGGCCCTTCTTCCCGGTGGGTGATGGAGCGGGTACTGGGGGATTCATCACCCCGATATCAATCCCAATAAATTTTAAAATTAACAGTATCTTAGCTAAAATCAGAACCGGTAAAACGGGTACTGGGTAATTGAAATTTTAATTTCTCTAACTTGTAGACATACATATAAATGTATATATATAATGGTGCTCAATCTCAGATCTCACATGATTTCACTACTTCAATCACCGTCTGCCATCTCTCAAGACCTATTCTTCTATAGGCCAAAAACATCATTCACCGGAAAAAATACCACACCATCATCAGAACCATCTAAAATACCTAAACATTTATATATATAAGTGTTTTTGTAAACATACATGCTTTTGTCTCAAACGTTTTAAATTAACATAGTTACAAATTGAAAAGGTCTCAAACAATGAATTCGTACGAGCAGAAACTTGGTTATGAAATAACCAACAAGAATTTATATATAAGCATGAAAATAGACTCGTTACAATGTTTACTTGTTACAGAACAAACGAAAAAAAATACATGTTCAAACATGAATTTCTCATAAATTTATGAATACGAGCTAGCTCGTGCAAAAGCCATGGCGACCACAACCAGCTCCTTTTGTTTTTGTTCGATCATTCCCATCTCTACCTACAGAAACACTTTCACCCGACCCACCATCTCACTCGAGCCGAGGGAGACACCATACTCACCCTAGCGACAGAGGTACTCTCTCTCATACGAACCTCTCCAGCCACTTGGCCACCAGCTATCATCGGAGCCCCTTGGAAAAGATTCCTCACTCTGATCCTGCATATCTGTATCTGGTTCCCGTTCTGGTGTTAGATTACCAGTACTTTCGTGTCTTCGGTTGTGGTAATTTATGCCAAAAGCGGGTCAACCGAACCTGATTTATTGTCAAGGTTACCGTCGAAACCGGTAAACACAACTACATCCAATCAATGCAGCTATCCCTGCTACGCAGGTGACCTTGATTTGTGGGTCACTATTACAAGGATGACTACGTGCTGATCACCATAAGAATTTCTCTTAAAATATCCACTAAATAATGTTTGTTCGACTTGTTTATGCAAAGAGCTCCATGGTGATATTGGTTAGAATGTAATCAGAAAATCCACTACAACAATCCCACATACTATTGCAAACTTGAATCCCATTAATTAAGGAATCTCTCTGTGTGTGTATCTATGTGCAATGAATTGACATGATTCATATGTAAGAAATTCAAGAAGCATCGACCAACAGTGATGTAATAATGTCTACCTTCTCAACCTCGCACGTTCCTACTATGTCACCGTTGCCTCTTGTGTCCCCTTCTACTTTCGTTCATCACCCCCACTTTCTCCTCCTAAAGCAGGAATGAAGACCTTTGCTTCAACTACAATCCATCTCCTGAATAATTTTCCGTGCAATCCGCTGAAACTTTGACAAAGCTTCCTTGCATAACACTCATAGCAAGAAACTCATCTTTTCTTTAAGGAGAAACCCCCATTTCTCCTGTATTCAGAGTTAAAAATTTCTCCTTTGGTGATCGCTGAGACATTGGCCCTTGCTTTAGTTTTTCTGTAGCGTCTTCCATGCACATTTGGTTGAATTCATGCTGCATCCATCATAGACAATCATCTTATGTAGACTAAACTTAGCGTTATGATTTCTAGTTTTGACCAATCTTACTCACTAGAGCCTTAGATTTCGAAGCCCCGTGAGAGTTTCTGAGTTTGCCAACCTTCCAATGGAAGAAGGTGAAGAATACCTCTTCAAGGTGGTGATCATAGGAGACACGGCTGTTGGTAAATCAAATTTGTTGTCAAGGTATGTAAGAGATGAATTCAATCAGAACTCAAAGGCGACGATCGGCGTGGAGTTTCAAACTCAGAGTATGGAGATTGATGGCAAAGACGTGAAAGCACAAATATGGGATACTGCAGGGCAGGAGAGATTCAGGGCCGTTACCTCTGCTTATTACAGAGGAGCAGTAGGTGCTCTAGCTGTTTATGATATTAGCAGGAGGAGCACATTCGAAGGGATCAGTCAATGGCTGGATGAACTCAGTCGTAAGTCGCAAAATTTTATTTCATCTTATTTGTATACATCGTCTGCTTGAAGGGGTTTGTTCCTTGATTGGTGCAAGTTGCATATTTTTTTCATCCTATTCATATTCATCATCTGCAAGAATGGTTTCATACTACATGGACTGAAAAGTGGTCGGACACGAGTGAGATACCTGAATCGTATTGACTTTTTCGATGATAAATGTTATTTGGGCATTGTACCGTACAATACGATGAAAGAGCATCGTTGCTTGTTATTGTTTTCCTTAGAGTGTCTGTTCTTGTTTCTCATAGTAAATAGACTTGGATTGCACCATTCATTGTTCTAATAGCTTCTTAAGTTTACATCTCTTTGTCCTACAGAGTCCTCATGAATACCCTTTTCTTAACCACACTGACAATCCTGAAAAATTCACAGTTCATACTGATACAACTGTTGTGAGGATGCTGGTCGGAAACAAGTCTGATTTGGCTGAACTCAGGGAGGTGACCATCGAAGAAGGCAAGAGCCTTGCTGAATCAGAAGGGATGTTCTTCATAGAGACATCAGCGCTAGATTCTACAAATGTTACGGATGCATTTGAGATGGTTATCCAGGAAATCTACAACAACATCAGAAGGAAAATCTTGACCTCTGATTCATACAAAGCAGATCTATCGATAAACAGGGGTGTGAGCATTGTCAACCATGGGAATGATGGGCCTAAATCCATGCAAATCACAAAGATGTTCTCTTGCTGTTAAGACAGACTAGGAAAGGAACTCAAAAGCTGATCGATTTGCCGAAGATGGCCAGTTAGTATCGTGTTCTCTGTTCTTGGTCTTTCTTGTTTTCCTTTCAAGTGAGGTTTGATTAATGGGGTACAATTGTTACAAAATAAAGCTAATCTTTCTGTTGTTAGAGTGACAAATCTACCAACTTGGAAAAAAAGTCGGGTAAACGAACACAAAGGTTTTTCTGAAAGAGAATGATTACAATAAAAATACGGCAGGTATTCTTGTAGTGAGCACTGCTTTTACTTCCATATATTATTTGATAGTGGTTCGCATGTAAGGCCAACTTATTCAAACTTGATATATTAATTGAAAAACTAATTGATGAGCTTGTTATGCTTCATACTAAAATGTTTCTCTTGTACCCATTTCCATGGATGAAAAGAGATGGCACGGTTGGTATCTCCAGTCTTGGAATGAGCAAAGTTGAACTTCTGTCCAGATTTTAATTATTGCCATCGACACCACCATAATTATCACAATTTCATTTCAATATTTTTTAAATTTTTTGTTACAACTGGGGGGCCGAAGCCAGGTGGTATGCAGGCCTCCCATAATCGAACTCGTGGTCTGCATCTTGTGGGTCAAATCCCCTGCCTGGTGAGCTAATGCTCTGAGTGCATAATATCATCCGTTTTGTTATACATAAATTGCATATTTTAGTCAAATTGATCCTTGCTCATATTAGGGATGGAAGATCAGAATTCTTAACGCTTTAAACTCTATTGTGGAATTTGAAATGAAACACCCACTAGTTGTGTTTAAAACAGTTTGCTTTAGGAATCAGCTACCATATGTGCCTTTTCACTGAATTTTATGATTGTTATTAGTCATGAAGAGTTAAAAAATTGGCGACCCATTGATTTTCAAAAACTTTAATTACTTGGCCATATCTAGGATGGGAAACTGTAGATCATCTGTAAAGGTCAAATAGAAGCTAAAAACCAGAGAAAAACGACCCATTTATCAGTTGGAAGAAAAAGAAGCCATTGATAACAATAAAGCTTTCATTACGATGTTATTCAATTCTTAAGGGAATGCAGAAAGGAGTCCCTTAACTGGCAAATGAATAGTGCCCATTTAGAAATATTCCCATTCTTCTATATAATGGAATACTAAGTACACAGGAGATCTGGGTGGGAAAACCAATTCATTCGCAGTAAAGGGTAACAACACTGCCCCTCCAATTATCACAACCCAACAAATAAAAAAAAAAATCTTACAAGAAATTATGGAAAAGCAGCAATTGAGCTACAATTCCTATACTATACAATATCATCGTAGTTGTTTTTGCACCATAACTCGAAGCATTAAGTGATGTTGTATCTTTGATAGTTCTCATGCTCATTCGAGTTCTGAAAGTGGCCGAGATTTCCATTGTTTGCCCTGCTCAAACCCATTCTTGCAACACCTGTAGTCTTCAATAGCTTGCTCTATCTGAGCCTGGGTGTTCATCACAAACGGGCCATACTGCACAACGGGCTCATTCAGAGGCTGTCCCCCAATAAGAACAAATCTAACTGGCTTAGCAGATTGGTTCCACACACTGAGGCCATCTCCATGGCTCAGAACTAGAGCATTGTGAGCAGATGCAGGTGTCAAATCCGCCGTGCCAAGAACCGCCTCGCCTTCAATGATATACACAAAGGCGTTCCATGACTCGGGAATCGGTTGGTGCACATGAGCCCTGGGTTTCAGTGTGAAATCCAGAAACATAGTGGGAGTCCTGGTGTAGACAGGAGATTTGATCCCTAGCGACTCTCCGGCTATAACTCGGACTTCTACGCCATCCTTCTCTGCTCTCTTGACATCTTCCTTTTGCAATTCTTGGTATCTAGGTTCAATCCTGCATTTCCATGAACCAGAAGTTATTGTTTTTCTATATTCTGGTAGAAATGGGATGTATTCTGCAAACCATATAGGGTTTGGTTCAATTACATTTTGTCTTTGGCAGAGAGGTTGATCCATAGTTGTAAACCCTTCTGGACCCCTTCTCCTGCTGGAAATTCTGAGTGAATGATCCCTCTCCCAGCAGTCATCCACTGCAATTGTAGAATCGACCATATGACAAAAAATAAAGATGCAGAATAAGACAACAATTTTGTCCCCAAATTCTCTATCAAAGAATAGGAATTTGCATGACAAACCTGTAAATCGCCAGTTCTAATTGTGCCCTTGTGTCCTGCAAAATCTTGATGAGTAAAACCTCCCTGAAATACAAAACTCCATCTTTGAATCATTCAGTAAAAAAAAACACATAAAAGCAAACCGTACTTCACATGATCATCCTAAAATATACACACCTGCAACATGTACGTAACAGTTTCAAATCCTGAAAGAAGCAGAACCCCAATAAGAAGAAATACTCACTGGAGAGAGAGAGAGAGAGAGAGAGAGAGAGAATCTCAAACCTCTGTGAGGATGATCTGGGAATCCAGCAGGAGCAGAAACTGTAAAATTCAATTGCTAAAATCATCAGAAACTCACCAAATTCATATCCAACGAGAACTAAACTGTATATGACGCAGTACCAGAGAATTCATCCAAGAGAAGAAACGGGTCCAATCGCTTCAACTCCATCCTGCAACAATAAAATCAAAACGGCAATCATCAAAATCTAGGGCCCCACAAAATCATCCTCGAAAAATACAAATCATTATTGAGATCAGCAACAAACCTTCCAATGCTTCTTCTAACAACAGCTCCATCTCCTTCTCGTTGTGCCCTGGCGAGCACCTTCTTCACAACTTGCCTTGGCTTCTCAAAAGGGGATCCTGGTTCTGCCATTCTTAAGATGCGAGTTTGATGGGTGCCAGGAAAATGGGAAATTATTGAGGGAGCAAGCCTATGAAATGCATGGTGATTTATAGAGGTCTACCTGAATTCCGTGATTTCCCTCTTTCTCTCGTTTGATACGTGGGAAAGTTCAAAGAGAGGTAGGCGGCCGTTCCCACGAGTTGGCTTCTCTCATGGCCAGGTAGTCGTGACCGCGTATCTGACGTGATCATGACGTGGTCATGACGTGGGCACCAAACCTCGATGCGGTTGTTTTTTTCCAGTATGAACGGAAACAGTAAAGATTGAAAAGAGTGCATCTTTTGGCATCTATGAGAGGGCAAAGAGTTGGTGGTTATATTATATATATATATATATATATATATATATATATATATATATATATATATATATATATATATATATATATATATATATATATATGTGTGTGTGTGTGTTAGAGAGTGTGAGGGAGACTGATATATATTTTCGTACTTTGCTAATAAATTTAAATAAATCTTAAATATTTATCTGGTTGAAATTTTAAATATAAAAGTAATTTGTATATACTAACACAATTAAATACTAACAAATCTAAACAAAATTTCAGTATACCACACTTTACTTAAAATTATGTACCGAAAAATAGTGAAAATCTCAATCTTTTAAATTTCAAATCTTAAAACTATCAATTCAATGGTGAAAATGTTTATACATGATTATGTACGGGAAAATATTATGTATTTAGAACTTATCTCTCCTCTTTCTCTATATAAGAAAATTAGATGTCTACCATTTATATTGCAAATTCTACCCACCGGGAGTACACATATCATTTAAAAAATTATAAATATGTTTAAAAAAATATAAAGATACATCCTTATTTCACTCATACCCTCCAAAAATTAAAGTATGGACACGAATAGTATGAGGAATACATTCAATCCATCTTTCTCTATTTCTCTCCCCTCAAATATATACCAACTTTATTCAAGAAGATACAAAAACCATTAGTGGAGCACGTGTATCAATGAAGGAACTCACTTAAAATACACAAAATCTTATATTATGAAATGTCTATAGAAAAGAAAAGGAGAATTAAGTGCACAACAATAATAACCGTTAATCTTGCAGGGCACTGCTGTGACTTCCACTCAGTTTTACTCGACGAGATCTAACGACATCAACAATGTACTCGTATCTATCTTTTACGTCTCTGAGTATGAATTTAATAAAGATATATTTTATATCATTTTTATACTTTATAATTTTTAAATAACATGCAATATCTTTCAAAAGAAAAAAGTAAGTATGAATATATAAATGTAGGTATATAGAGAGAGAAAGAGAGAGCATAGTTCATGCACATATAAATTCATGCTTAAACATTCTCAAGAATATAAACAGTTTGATCGGTTGTTAAAATTCAATTTACTTTTTTCTTAAAGATCTCAATAACGATTAAGATCTTTGAGAATATTTAAGCATTGATACATCACATGAACTAATTTCTCTCCTCTCTCTTTTTATATATAGGCTCTAGAGTTTGACATCAAAGGGCTCGCGTAACCTATCCAAAACTTGTTTTCCGTTTTTTTCAGGGCAATCGGAGGACAAGAAGCCCGAAACTTGTTTTCCGTTATGACATCGTGTTTGTAGATGTCATTTCTCACCAAATTAGAGCACGTGAGCCGGCCGCATCCTCGGGTCTGTCCTGCAGAAATTTATAAAAAGGTTGAAGAAAGGGTGGATGATATTCCACAAGTCATTATGTGGACACAGCAAAGACAAGTATTCCGTTTTGATTGAAGTAGAAGGAACCAAACAGGGGCTATTCATGGTGCAGTCGCCGATCAAATCTTGTTCAACTTCAGCTCATTAGCTAGTTCTAGCCGAGCTAACATCGGCCGAGTTAAGCGAGCTGAAGATGGTTCTTGTTTAAGTCTTAAATGACTTGAAACCGGCACTGATACACACTGGAGAGGGTAATTTAATTTTTTTTTTTTATCAACTGTCAGGTCAGAACCAACTGGTGAAGTCATGAAAGTTGAGAAAGATCGTTAAGCAATCTGCCACGTCCTTCCTTTTGCCTATAAGGATTTGGGCCACCCAAATGATTGCTATTACTTGGATTGTCTCAAAAGTGAGTGGACAAGGGATTCTCCATGAAACTTTGGCACGGAACCGGCACTTTTGGGTTTCAAATGCTAAACGGTGAACCAAAATTTACCACCAAGGAACCCTGTTTCCATTCCGGTGGGAAATTGGTGTATCCAACTCTGATGGTCGGATTGGCTTGTGATATTTCATAACCCATTGGAAATAAAGGATGGACGCGAATCGGATTGTGATCTTTATCTAGATGCTTGTAGAAGAAGTACTATTTATGGGACCATATATACTAACACCTCCAACAAATATCCACCAGTTCTATTTGCTTGATTCAACTGATCTTAAATCCAAATCCAATGTGAACAAGATCCATGAACAGCTCACAAAATGGCTTCATCCTCACATCCCAGGTAAAAAGGTAACTTCGCTTATATGGGAGATCAGGGGTGGCAAATTTAGACCCGACCCAAACCTGACATGAAGAATCCACCCCAGGTTAGGTCCTAGTCTTTCAAAAGTGACACCGACAAATTATTGGGTTTGACCCAGACCAACCCGAAAATGATCCAGGATTATATATACTATATTATATATATGTTTCTTTTACCCCAAATATAGATTTCACAGATAATGAAATCTTATAGAAGCTCCTAAGAGCAAGCACACAACATGTTAAAATTTACAATCTTTCCAAAACAATTGATCTAGTTTTCACATTATGCATCATAGAAACATAGGCACAAGACTTGATTCTGTCCAGCTAATCGGTTGGCTAAAGAATTGGTGGATTCAACAATAGGGAGTTCTCTGTGAAAGATTTTGTGATTCTGAGCACGCCAGATTTGCCATAGAGTGAAGGGCATCTTCAGTGAAGGCTTTTAATGCCAGAGTTTTTTCGTCCATATGAGAGCCTTTCAATGAAAAACCTCCCTCACTAACTGTTAAAAATATGTCATGATCTTGTCGAGGATTTAACAGATCTGATTTGATCAACATATATAAAGATATTTGTGGCACAAATGAAGATACTAAAATGAATGAATGATTACAAAAAAACCGTATAAATAATAACGATATTAAAAATAAATTATGAGATACACTAATTGATAATAAAATGAGAAAATTTTATTTAAGTTGATTTGAAAATATAGAAATAAGATTAAAGAAAACAATGAGAAATTAGATTGTAAAAATATTAAAAAGGAAGAAAACACTTAATAAAAAATTATCTAGTTGAGTTAATGGCACATGATCGAACTATACTAAAACAAAAAATGCATGTAGTCGACCCAAAAAAAACTGCTGTTGTTATTTGTATTGACGAATCTCCACATCTCCGAGGCAATGGACAACTGTCTCTAGCTGAGCGTTGGGTAGAGACAGTGTACATCAATACCATGCGTATGTTGGTGGAGTCGTTCTCTGACCGAAAGGCTTATTGTAGCTACCACAAATCTATGCAAATCTTTGTAGGAACACGAAGCTTCCATATTCCGAGATTTGTTAATGGCCGGCATCGGAGGTGAGTGAACTTGATGAAAATACGTGAAGTAACTAGAGCCGATCGAGTATACCTTTGAAGATGTTGGCAACCATTGTAGTCTGTTCGAACCATCAGTAAGACGTATCTTAAGAATGGCATCAACCACACTTGAAGGATTGCCGGATCAGGGGTTCATCTCATACCCCTGGTATGAGCAGATATAGATTCATTATTTGCTCCCTCTATATATTGCGAGGATATGCACTCGACAGCCACGTATGAGTCGCTATATTTACCTAAATTTCATCAGAAATCTGCCAAAACTAGCCTCTTTCAGGAATTTCTTTTCCCTCGAGCAAGCTGCACAACGCCCATGATGAATTTCGCTTTATCGATGCTTGCATAAGGGTAGAGTGATGGAAGTACCTCAACTTGAAACTTTTGTAGAAAAGAGAGTGTCGTCTAATTACCAGACTTCACCCCTGTTTTGCTAGAAGACTTCTATGGAAGACCATCAAGTCTTTGAAGTTCATGCCCCCTTCAGATTTCGGTCGGCCCAACTTCGTCCAGCCTATCCTACTCTTCGACCCCATCATAAGTTCATGGTCATGCTATGGAGTTACTTGTAAACCCTCTGGCAATTTGAAAGCATGACATCGTATAATGGGATGGCTGCACTCACTAGTCTTATCAAAACCTCCTTTCTCCCCGCAGAAAGTATACCTTTCCCTTCTAATGTTGTGATTTTTATTGGACTTTCCTTTTAATATAACAGAAAGTCTGCCGTTCGGATCTATTGAATGAGGAGGGAAGTCAAAATATACTTGTTTTTTCTGCCCAATCTGAGGAATAGACAAAATTTGAGCCAAGGAGCACTGCTTACCTTGGGGCTTGTCACCGCCAAAAAATATTGAAGACTTTTGCGAGTTTATAGACTCTCCCACCACATGGCTCATAATGAATTAGAATGTCTTTGAGAGTATGGCATTGTGTTGGAGATGCTTTGGCAAATCGTATGGTCATTTGTGAATAATAAATGAGACAGAAGGTTCAGTTCTTGATATTTTAATACGTCCGAACTCACCTTCTGCTTGTTGAAGTAAAAAAGAAAGACCTTCGGTGCAGATGAGAAAGAGGTAAGATGATAAGGGGCAGCCTTGTCGCAATCCTGGAGTAGGAGCGAGAAAGCAGCCTGCACTTTAGGGATTAGACAGATAAATATACGATTAAAAGATTTCAGCAGATTACCTCCGTAGAAGAAGCCTTGCTCATGCTACAAATGTCCAGCTGCATTAGAGCCCGATGGTTCTGTAAAAAATTGGCTAAAAAACCATCATTTCTTGGTGCGCTGTTAGGATTATGGGAAAAACAACCTTCTTAATTTCTTCATTTGAGACTCTTTGCTAATTGACGATTCACTAGAGAAGTTACTTGAAGGAAAGGAGGCAAACTCAGGTAAGGGATCAAGCAGATGATTGCTTGAGGAGAAAGGAAATACTTAGATACAATGTCACCCACATTGGAGTATGACCGAGGCATGAAGAGATGAACGAACCACCTTTATTGCTTCTTCAGAATCGCACCATTGCTCTTGGTAGTGAAAGCAAAGTTTTGAATGAGGAAAGCAAACAGAAATATCCGGCAGCAACGATGTATAACCCGAGCCTAACTTGGCCAGGAGTGTAACAGACGTAGAAGTAACTAATAGACGCCATGAAGTGGCGAAGATCATGGCCCATCCGCTCCTAAATTAGGTTCCCTTGTATGTTCTTGTTAGTCCACGTAAAGCATCGGCCTGTGAAACGAAGATGCATCAATTTGTTCGAGTTGAAGGCCAAAAATTCTTGAATCGAACTTTGAGATTTCTCACTTCCATCTCGCTTGTCAGATGAACACATAATGGTGTCAAAGTCGCCAACATAGATATAGTTCTCACATACATAACAATGGTTCCAATTGTTGGAGTTTCAAAAGAAACTCGGCTCTGCTAATAGTTTGTGCAAATTATGAATTACCAGAGCATTCCCCAGTCCGTAACAATTTTCAACAAAGGGCCTTCATGACTGGTTCGGGGCCATTTGGGGGCTGGCGTCCTCCACCTCAACTAAATTTGCAGCATCCATAAGACAACTTCGTTTAGAAGATGCTCCATTGGTCCCCTGCTTGATTGGAGTAGCTTTGATGGTGCTAGTAGAAACTTTTCGTGCTAGTTGTTTGAGACTAGTATGACAACCCTATTTCTTCTTTTGCACTTTGTTGAAAACGAGCGCTGGTGTCCCAAATGTACACAGTAGTTACAAGAAACTCCAACTTTCTCATATTGCCAATTAGCCACAAACAGCAATACTTTCATATTGATGATCCGAGCTAAACAACCACGGACTTCAAACGTACCAACATTTTGAATGCCTCCAAGCACACTGTCAACTTTTCAAGCATCTTCAATGTCTTATAGAATTCAAGGGGAGCCCCAAGAACTGAAGCCATGTTTAGAATCCAAAGAAATCAATCCCTCCTGATCTGTCCTCTTCACTCCATGATGGTAGATGAAGAGTATAGTTTTTGAACAACCACGAGGAACCAAGACGAACACGTTATGTGTCTCTTTGGTCATAAAGAAAGAACTGGAAAACATTGTCTCCCAAGCTTTGAACTATGAACACCTTTGGCTTGTTTTAGATAGCCTGAAAGGCAATTTGCATAGTTCCCACACTGAAGCCACGATCGAAAAGTATACTTCCAAGCAAACTGTTACTGCATTTTGTAGTCTTTTTTGGTCGTCTCTCATCGAAAGAGATAACTGGATCAGTCCCCTAAAGGAATCGCCTTCCTGAGCCATAGATTTTGTCACGGAGATAGGAACAAAAATATGCCAACTGGAGTCGACACTAATCTTGCCAGAGATGCTACTGGAAAATCAAGCCGGCGCAGTTACTGATAGGTGACTGTCTCGCACGCGGCACAAAGGAAACTGGAGAGAACTCCATATTGATGTGTGTGTGTGCGTGTATGCTTCTGTGTATGTATTAAGTATATCATCATATATATATATATACATAGTAATTATATAATCTCTATTAACTTATTTGTATATATAATATATTTAAAATATAAATAATCTAAACCTAACTGCACAACCAGGTCGTTTCCTGGTCTTCAAAATGGACCCAATCAATGACTTCAGTTGGGTCTGGGTCAACCTGTTTTTGACCCAGCCTCAAAGTGACCCAACCTGCCCACGCGATCTGCCACCAATATAGGAGAGGCTGGCAGCCTGCAGCCGCAACCCCTAAACGAAAACATAGGAATGAAAAATTATAGCCGTGCAGTGCTTAACAGAAGCTTCTCTTGAACTGAAACAGTAGATCGCACAATACCAGTCTTAGTGCATTTTTCCAGTGAACCACTATCAAAAGCTTCCTGCACTCAGCAAGAAATTGATTCAAGTTTATGCGTTTCCAAACGGAACATTTGTACCAAATTGTTAGCAAGATTGGAGATGTGGGTGATTGCTTATGTGCCCGGTTGTTCGTTCAAGCATGCAATAAACGAGCTAGGATTTTCCTTTTGGGGTATCAGATAAATTAGCAAGATTGTTGGTCAACTGCTTATATGCCGGAGGCGTTCATACTATAAATAAAAATGCATGTAGTCATACAACAAAAGAGTAGATCCCTTAGAGATTATTAGAGAAGAAATTGTTGCTCCAATATAAGATAAAACGAGGGTGAAAAACATGAGATGACATAATTTTGAAAATAAGGAGCGCATAAAACATGTACAAGTGGGTGACTGAATGGCTATATCTCTTAATAAGCTAAGCCAATTTGGGTGTGTTTGATTCGTGGGTAGCAACCGGAGAAAGGAGGTGCTTGGGTTTTCATGCAAAGCCATTGGGGTCCAATTCCCACAACCTACCTCTCACCTGGTGTGGAAGTCTTTCACTTAACTTAGGCCTATAGAACTACAGTTCCATCTAGACACAGCTGTGCATTTGATGTAGAATGGAATTTGCTACTGCGAAAACCCTCTCACAATGTAAAGAATTCTATAAATTGATACAATATAAATTTGAAACCTCAGGATCCCAAAGAAAATCTCATGTAACAAAGTATTCAATCTCGCTGGTCATGAAAATCTTTCATTCAAGATAGGTTCCAAGATGAGGAGGCACCAAGAGCTCGCTTTGGTATTATCTTTAACAGTTCAGTAATTCCCATTATGCGATGATGAATTTCAAGGTGTTGGATCTTGAGGCTTTCTTTTTAAGCAAGCTAGAATCTGAGTCACAGTCTCTAGTAAAAGGAGGGCGACAGCCATGGCTACGAGGGCAAAGATGTATGTTTTCCTCCACAGTTTCTCTGGGTTGAGGATGTCGAGACCTTTGAACACATTGTACACTCCCAGGATGATCACTGCCAGTCCCATGAGTCTGTGACTCCATGTCCAATAAATCCTGTATTTGTGCTCCTTTTGGGGCCTAAACAGCAAGGCAGACATCTAAAACAGAAGAGATGCGAGAACGTGTTAATGCCTTAAACTCGCAATAGATAGACATACCAAGTAAACATGCTTATTCGTGCCCTATTAAGCTTCCTCCAACTTAAAAGATATATTGCTCAAGCTTGTCACAGCCCTTTCATATCATGCTTGAGGTCGGTTCAGCCAAGAACATGAATCTTGAGCTTTCCATGGGAAGTTAATCTATACAAGTTTGAGTTTGAGCTCCATCGTTAGTTAAATTGACTAGTTTTCACTTAAGTCATGCCTGAGCTAAACTTCTAATCAAGCATAAGATCAGCTGATTAACCGACTCATCTTTAAACAAGCCAAAGCTCACATATTAATCGAGCATAGGAACAAGGAGAGTGGGTCTACCTAATAACTAAAAAAAGATGAGTTCAACTAAGACAAGCTGAAAAGAGGGCAAGCTTTAGCAGGTCTGTCCAATTGCGTGTCCCTACAAGCAAGAGAATAAGTATACACCAGATGCAACTCGGGTATTGAACTCTTGACGTTCTTATAGAGAGCCAACGCCTAGCTAATGAGCTATGCCCCCTGAGGCAGGTTCTTAGATTACCATCATCCAGAAAAGAACAAGAAAGGTTGTATGACAGAGAGGGTTATGTTACCTGAAGGGTGCAGATGCAGAAGACGATGATCCCAACTGTCCGGTGGACAGTGTACACAACTCCGGGAGATTGATTACCGAGTTGGATTCCGGTGGCGAATCCGGCAGTGCCGATAGCATAAGCAGCAACTTGGCAGGCCATATGAAAATAAAACCATGCTGGACTCTCAGGGTCGACCGCCTTTGTGTACCTTGCGATCATAGCTCCCATTGCAAACAAAATTCCCCAACTCACGGAACTGAGTATGCCATGAATCTGCAACTCACGAATTCCAAACATAGAACTTCATCATGATATATTTGACATAATGTGATTACAAAACAACAGTAAAATCAAAACCTAGCAACCAGTCTTCCTTTCTTCAGATCGACCAAATCATCCGCATGTTTAACACAGACATAAATCTTTTACTTTCGAACTGGAGCAATTACCTTGATTGATTACGCAATGATCTTTTAATGTGGTTAAGTTCTTGGCCCAAGAGGATCACATGTTTTCATTAGAAGGTGGTCACTGGCCTATGTCCGTGAGTGGAGACCCAGTTTCAACTCAGCGAATGCCACCATTGATCGTGTGCTTTCATGGATTCAACTCGCGAATATTCCTCTCAAATACTACGACTACAAGATCTTAACTAGGTTAGAAAATCGAGTAGGCAGTACTGTCAAAATCGACCTTTTGAACTCTCAACTTTCGAGAGGTCAATTAGCAAGGTTATGCGTCGAGATCGATCTAATCCAACCAGTCCTACTTGCCTCGTGATGGAAGACCGCAAGTTCACAATTGAATATGAAGGTTTATTACACATTCTGTGCGATTCATGGGTCGCTTTGTACACACCATGAAAGACTGTCCGGCACATCTGGAGAAGACAAAACTTGATTCGACAATGGAGACAAATGCGGTATACCTTGAGGATCAGGCGCCTGACCAGGCTAGCTAGCTCGTTCATGGTGGGAGTATTCGGACCATGGACTATGGTTCAGAAAAAACGGCCGATGCCGGAAACCGATGAACGGCAGAGAAGGTCCAGCTTACGGAGAGATCTCCCCACCCAAGATTTGCAAGGTTTCATCTTCCCTCCGGTCTCGTTTCAACCTCTTCGCAATTGAACTATTCTCGAAATGAAACCGTTGTCATCCCAGAGAGCTCCAACAATTTGTGATGACCCAAGACCTAATACAAGCTCCAAAATCAAATTGTTTGGTTGTCCGCGAAATCAATTGTCCAAAGCACAAGGTCTCTATCTTCTCGACCTTTGGTCAAAAGGAATAATATGCGAATAACCAAGAAATTCAATACTACCGACAAGGCTACGGGCGCTTGATAACCTTGAAATTTAGAGGTGTAAGAACCCTTCTGATTCGCGTCTATAAACAGGACAACGAACGTCAAAAGGGTTGATCAACTCACTTGGGTTCGTAAATCATGACCCCTGCTCGTTTTGATGCCCATTCGCAACGGCATATCAAACGAGAGATTGCTCACAAGGCCATAAAAGAGTGGTAGGTTGTATGGGGCGAACAACGACAATGGACGTCGCCTGCTATTTGCTAACCAAACCAGTAGCGGATTTAGAAAATAGTGTTAAGGGAGGCGAAGTATGAATCTCAAGTATTCAACTGTAAAAAGCTTTTACAGTAAATTGTCAAAATTTCAGGAAGAGCGATCACCCTCACCCTTCTACACCATACAATCTGAAAATACCCTATGATTTAAACCGTAGCCTATGATTGTGGCTCCGTCTCCATAACAAAGATTCACCATTGTTATAGGTGACGATATCGTTGTGCTTTAGGGTTGTCTTCTGTCAATTTCTGTTTGTAACTGAAACAGGAGTACCCAAAACACTATGTGATGATTCTTTTGTGCCGCTCAACCTGGACACCAACACTGCCCGGTTCGTGTTGTCCGTGTCAATAGGAACCTAACACGATTTAATGGAATGGCAGTATTGTCTAATGCAATCAGGAAACTAGACGGAAAGGACACGGCAACAGGGTGACCCAGAAGAGGTATGACCGAACCCATCATCCTTGTTATTTTGTCATATCTCGTATTCAGAGCTTGCCTCAAAATAAGAACAAGACTGGTTGTGGTTCCAAACAGGTAAAAATATAAGAAATTTCAAATTTACCAGTTGTTTGAAATAGTCTGACCTGGTTCGGTTCTAATTAGAACCAAGGGACAGGTTTGCTGGCATGTCTACCTCAAGTTGTTATCATTATCGCCGGAACTCAGCTCAATTACTGCGCCTAAAAGCATCTCTATTTCATTCAAACAATGCCTTGATTAAAACTCCAACGATTTTTGTTGGATTGATACGCATAGTGATTTTGATTTTGCTACTGGTAAAATCTAAAATCCAAAAATTATCTTGATGTTTCAGTCTCGTCTGGGACCATATGAGACTTTCTCTGTACAGGTTGTCATCTTACCATCGATTATCTTACATAATTTTTTTTAATAGTCTATGACGCAAAGCTTGATCCAATGCACAATATTGAAACATTCACCATCTCATAATACTTAAAATCTAATTTAAAAGAGAAAGAAAAGAAAAAAGAGAAAAAGAGATAAAGGAATTGATTCGAGAATGGTTTGAATGATTTGATAAGATATTTTATTGATTTGATATATTTTTTGTTGTTTATTTGAAGTGTTATTGATTTTATTTTCAGTCGAAATCAAAATTCAAAAATGTTAAGTTATCAACTCGAGACTCAACGCACATTTTGAGTTGAGAACTTGATGTCATTTTTAAAATTCTTTTTTCATATCATCCTTGATGTTTTTATTCCTACTTCTTATTGTGGTTGTTGTTGTTCTTTTTTTCATTTCTCTTATTCTTGATTCTTCCTTCCCCGACGAGATTTGTAAGAGTATATGTTATTCAACTACGAAGAAAAAAGCAACGCTATAAACTAATTATTCCTCCTTCAACAAGATTCATAAGAGTACTTGTTGTTCAACCGTGAAGAAAGTAATAACGCTAAAATTGAATAAAATATTGATTATTGGAGCAAAAAGATTCACTTAGAGAGATTTTATTAGAATTGAGTTAGAGAAAAAAAAAGTGATAGAAAGATAATTTCAATATTTAAAAATTATAATTGATATGCACACCCCTTTTACTATACACACTCCTTTTTCGCTACATTTCCCAAAATACCGTGGTAATTTTCAGTAATTATGAAAATATTCTTCGTGCAAAGAGCGATACCTTCTCTCTCCTCATGTGTTAATATACTTATGGCCCTCATTTTCGGCCCCTTTCTCTTCCATTTTTCACTGTTTGGCTCATTTTAGCCACCTATTACTCAACCAATAACTAGTTAAAGCAAAAGAATGGATCAAAATCTATTGAAAAATAAGAAAAAAAAAACCGAAGCAAAGAAAAAAGAAAAAGGAAACAAAGAAGAAAAGGATAAAAAGGCCGATTAAAGGCAAGATTCATCTATTTATGCTATTGATTTGGTTTTGTTTTTCTATTTTTTAGTTGTTTTGATTGAATTTTTAATTGATTGCCCAACCAAAATTGAAAATGAATGAGTGTTTCTTCTTGTCGAGAGATGTGCCCGAGTCGCATCTCTTTTGTCAAGATACCCTAGTTTATAATTATATTTTTCGTGTATATTTTATTCCATTTTTATTCTTCTTTTGTTATTGATTCTTATGGTTAATATTTTTGTATTATTAAGTTGTCTCTTCTTATTGATTTTATTTTGTGTTATTTTTTCTTTTTCTTTTTTTTGTTCTATGTTTTTTCAACGAAATTCGTAAGATATGCATTTAGCAAGTAAAAAGATGCGATCAAATATACTTGATCGGATTTTTTCGCTATGTCCACAGAGGTTTCTTCACATGTAAATGTATATTCTTACGGAATGTGAGAGAAAACCATATGAAAGATAATTTTAGTATTTACTGAAAAAAATATAGATAATAAAAGAGGTGTGCATTAGTCAAATAAAGGGAGTGTGAATAGTAATCCCCTTTTTGTTTCGTAGTTTCCTAACAACACAAACACGAGACCGTGTACGGCAATCATGATTCCAATATGGAAAGTATTCATCGCAGGTCCCGTATCGGGTCAGTGATTGCTATTTCGTAAACTTGTCGTGTGATGGGAAAACATGAACGTTTGCTAACCGGTAGGGCTCTCTCGCGCCTGCTGGCTGGTGGCGACGGGGTGTGTGCATGTGTTTGGAATTCAGCAATCCCATTGTAACACACACACGAAAGGAAAAAGAAAACCAGGAGAGAGCAGCGTACGTTTTTCTTCCTTGCTCTCGAGGCTCCTTCCGCACCGTTGAACTGAGACTTCCCGGAGACCAAATCCAGTCTACCCACCGCGCCCAGGTTCTGCGGGTCGAATGGATGGGCCGTCGGAATCGAATCCACCACTGAACCACCGACCTGCCAGAGGTGGTTGATAGAGGTCCAGCCCACCGGAACCCGGAACTTAGCGAAGATGATCATTTTCTCGTCTCTGAAGTCGGCATCTAAGCTCGACACCTCGAGCGAGATCGGCGATGGCCGGATATTGCTATACCCGGTGATGTTGAAGGTCTCGACCGTCATCTGGCCGTCATCCGGCGTCTTGAAAGCTATCAGAGCCTGAGCACCAATCATGCCCTGGCCGGAAGGATTGATCGCCCATGAAATCCATCCTGCTGGCGTCACCGGAGAGGCGACGAACGCAATGTCGAGGAGAGATTCCGAAGAGTCGAAGGTCCAATGAAGGAAGGAATCCAATTGAGGAAGATCCGCGCATTGATCGAACGCTCTATTTTTGGGTAGGATGTGAGAGAGACATTGCTGTGAGAGAGAAGGGTTTGGTAGAGAGAGAAAGAGAAGAAAAAATTGTAGAGTGAGGAGAAAGAAGGGATGCGCCATGGTTCGCTGGTGGTGCATGCTTTCCGTTTCTCTGCATCTGCTTCTTATTGTGACTTGGTAAGTTTCCTTATTTGTAAAAAGGAAATTAATTACAGCGGTATCTCACGTTATGGTCGGGTCCAACGTAATTGGGTTTTGCACAATCGGGTTCAAATTTAGGTGAGAAATCTCAATAATGAATCTACACTGAATCTCATCGTAGTTTTTCTTTGGGGGTGCAACGTTGAGTCCATTTTGAGATGTACGCCTCGGGTATTGAACTCATGACCTTGAACTTGTGAGAGGACCCCTCTAGACAGGTGAACTATTTCGAAATTCGGATTGTATTTTATAGGCCAATAACTTTAGTAAAGGAGAATTCATTCGAGTGGAAAAACTTGGTTGATATAAAAAGAGCCTTTCTTTGAGATTCTTTCCCTCTTTCTCTATTTAGAAAATAGAAAGCAACCCCGCCTTATATTGCCTTCCCAAAACAGAACACACAGAGCTGAATTATTCAGAAGTTCGGGTCCGGTCAGGTTCACCTAAGCCCGATAGGGGGGAGGGGGGGGGGGTTAGGATTGTGACGAAATTATCCGAAAAAAGAAGCTGGTGGGTTGCCAGAATTATCGAACCTTAGTAAAGAGGATCCTTCAAATACAGTGGTGTTTATTTTTGAAAAGATCAGTATGCCTCCAAATACGGGATCTTATTTCCTAATTCATCACATATATGTTAGTTATTTTCGTACCAATCTCTCCCATTTTGTATAGTCTCGTAGATGTCGCCACATTTTAAATCGTATGTTTTTCTATATAAAAGTAGATATTTTTCCACTGAAAGATAAACACTTCATGCATACAAAAAAAAAATGTAAAACGGGCTCTATATAGCTTCACACGATCAAAGACTAATACAAACAATGCAAGAAGGATCTCCTACGGTGAAAACTATAAAATCTTACAGTGACAAAAGAAACCGATCACCTTATAAAGGCACAACGAGAGGAACGAATTATCTTCATTCTTCACCTTCACTTTTACTTGAGAGGAAGAAAGGGGGAGGAGAAAGAATTAAGAAAGAGGGGAAGAGAAAGAGGGAGTGTAAGAAGCTGACAGGAGGCAGTCAAATGGAATCGCTACTCTCTCTCTCTCTCTTATCCAATATACAATTTGTACAAATCCTAAAGCAATTCCTAAATTAAATCCCATTTCTAGGTTAGATTATAAAAATCATTTAATAGTAGCCTAAGCTATTGTTGCAATTTAGTTGAATTTTGACTAAAATATGTAGGATCGTTTGAAACTTAAAGAGACTGGTCCTTTTGAAGGAAGCAACATCACCTCTTTGCCATACCCTTTCATTATCACCTCATCAACATTTTCGTCAGTCCGTCAAACTCTTCAAACGTTTCCCGCAATCAGTGTTCGACGATAAACTCGAGAAGCCTAAATAGGGATGTTCATACGAGCGAGATCTCTCTCTCCTCATGGGATCTGCTCCGAATGGAGCGGATTCGGGAGAGGTGGAAATGGGTTCAAGGTCGGAAATGAAAGTATCAGACAAATCCATAAAGGAGATCAGAGAGGGGATGGGACAGCGGACCCGCCAAACCGGCGGACACCCCCCTGAGCTTCTTGCACCTCGACAAAAAGAGGAAGATGTAGCATGCTATAAAAGGGAACGCTTCTTTTGTGTTTGGTGTATAACGATACTATTATTATTCATAAGAGTATAATACACTACCAGACGTCTACAAAGCTATAGATATGTCGTCTAACTATCTTAATGAGGTACCGTACCTTTTCTAAAGTGTTAATCTAACCACTGTTCATCAAGCTCGAAAAATATCGAGCTCGAGTTAGGCTTTGACTGGTTCATGAGGATGAGGCCTCACGAAGACCCCCTATGCAAGGACGGTAGAGTTGAGCATCAGTCGGCTCGATTCAATAACCAAATCATAACCGAATTACCAAAAAACTTTTGTGTGTAGTTTGTAAAACCGAGCTAAATAGGTGGGTTATTCGGTTTAAGCTCCAATTGATCGAATATGTTGTCATCAATCTTATCTATTTACTTCATATATTATCTACCATATCAGTAAATTTGTAACCAATGTGAAAGAAAAAGGTCATGCATAAAACTGTCAAGGAATGAAGTATATGAGATTCTTAAAAATCATTTAGTTGAAGGAAGAAGCCGGAAATTTATACAGTTTTTTAAGCATTAAGAGCTTGATGGTTCTACATTAATAGGTGAACTCTCTCCAAAGGTTAAGCTCTAAAAGATGAAACTTACAGAAACAAAAGTTACCTCATATATAAAAAACCCAAACAACTTACCCTGATCGAAGAAAACAATTGATAAGAAGACGGTTGCAATTGCTGAACACCAAAGGAGAGGGAGAAAGAGAGAGAGGAACGGTTGTAGCTGCTTGATGGAGCGAAACCAGTGACGGAAACAAAAATCTCATCGAGGAGAACAGTCACAAAGTTGAGGAACAATCGTTTAAGGCATTGTCGAATATCAAGAACTGGTATTTTCATATTATATATATATATATATATTATTTTGATTATTCGGTTCATTCTATTTTGAATCTTTCAAAACTGTACTCGACCCGAATAACCAATTTTTCTGTATTTCCTAAATCCACTCTAAAGATTCTAACGTTACCGAACCGAACCAAGAATCACGTCTTAACCAAGCTCGCCCTTAAGAGCAGTTACGAGCGCGGGGATGTGGGTGGATTTTCTAACGGGGATGGGACCATGATCCCTGGCCTGCTCCACCCTATGAAACATCCCTAACCCTATCTAAACCACGCCTCAGAGCAACACACCTTGGCTCATTATTAACCCAAATCGAGTTTTGATAGACCCAACCGGAATTCTCGTACCTCACCGGAGTTTTATTGGAGTTTCGCGCGGATATTCGCTAGAGTTTTTAAGTTCCCAAAAAGGTTCTCAGATTAATCGAAAAAGAAAAAGCAGACACATACACACGCACACACCAAGATGAAGAGTTCATTTGTTAAGAATCATGAGGATGAGCATAGCAAAAATTCAGTCAGACGGAAGTCAAATCGATAATTTATTGCAAGTCTAGAATTCTCATATCATTCCATTGACAAGAATCACCACCATGAGAGAGATACTGCTAGAAGAACAAACCTATACTAAGTAAGACCGTCATCGTTGTCGCAATAGAATTGAACAATGATTGGTGTGGTCAGGAATTTGCGTCAATGCAAGGACCAGGAAACAAAGATCACCACCAGGAAGAGAGAGATTAATATTGAGAGAGACATATCAAACAAGTTTCTCTTCCCTGCACCCATGCCTGCTACTGGAGCTGGGGCGCTTCCGTTTCTTCCATTTGAGCCTCCGTCTGGACTCGGCGCCGGAGCATTTGTCGAGACCAAGGCCAGCTTCCCGATCGAACTCAGGTTCGATGGGTCGACTGCATGCATCTGTGGATTCGAACCCTTCACCGATCCACCAACCTGCCAGACATGGTTGATGGAAGTCCAGGCTGCCGGAATCTCAAATTTCGCGAAGATGGTAATGAACCCGCCTGAGAGATCTGCGGCTAGGTCAGAGACCTTCAGAGTGATCGGCGATGGCAGGACGTTGTTATACCCGGTGATGTTGAAGGTTTCCACTGTCATCTTTCCGTCATCCGGCTTCCGGAATGCAATGAGCGCCTGAGCACCGATCATGCCCTCGCCGGAAGGATTAATCGCCCATGAAACCCATCCGGAAGGTGTTGACGGGGGGGCGATGAAGGCGACGTCAAGGGAAGAATCTGAGGAGTCGAAGGACCAATGGAGGAAAGAATTCAGGTGTGGGAGATCTTCACAGTGGTCGAAGCTTATGTTTTTCGGGAAGGTCTGAGAGACGCATTTCTGTGAGAGAGAAGGGGTTGGTAGAGAGAGAAAGAGAATAGAGAAGACAGCCAGCAGCAAAAGAGAGAAGGGGGACGCCATGGCTAGTCGCTGGTGCATGCGTTCCCTCTCGCCCACAGGGGGGGAAGCCTGTTTATCTTCTTATTATGGAGGTTTCCTAAACTGCCGGTTTTCAAAAGGAAGCTAATTATTTGTGATGTAATAAGGGATCAGATTCGGTTCGGACCCTAACAAGATGGGATCCTCACAGTCCTGCTATGATTTCGGTGACAAATCCCAATCGTCAAGAAGCAGAAATTTTCAAGATTACTAACGGGAGAAAAAACGGATGGTGAATCTGTCTAAATAGGCCCTACCACACACACATAAGCAAGTGTTCACGCCCACCCGTATATATAGATATATATCTTCTACCTTTTCATTAATTTTTAGAGATAAGAATGTAATATATGTAGAAGTTTACGGTCACAGTGTGCACGAACCAATTAACAATTGTGCATGAACCAATATATGTAGAAGTTTGGCGGAAAAAATGGAAAGAGCAACTATGTTACTCTTCTTCTTCTGGGTCACAGTGCGCACGAACCAATGTTAATGTAGAAGTTTACGGTCCTCCCTTCCATTACCTTTTGGGGATAAGAGTTTAATATAGAAATTTAGAATGTGTATGAACAAATAAAAAGAGCAACTACATTAGTGTTCCGCTTTCAAAAAGGAATGGGTCAGAGTGGCATATATATATATATATATATAAGAGTGAGTAATATTAGGTGTATGAATACATGAAAAGAACAACTGGTACCGTTGCTTCTTCCATAAAGGAATGAATCACACGAACCAATTAACCTATATAGAAGTAAGTTTAGACTCCTCCCTCCTATTACTTTTTGGGGATGAGAGTTAATATAGAAATTTAAGGGGTGTATGAACAAATAAAAAGAGCAACTACGTTGCTGTTCTGCTTTCAGAAAGGGACGAGTAGCTGTGTGCATGACTCTCTCTCTCTATACTAACACTGCTCATTCATGCTTGCATATTCTTTTTCATAGACATGAGGATAAAAATATTAAATTACACTTATACCACCGAAAAAGTATGAACATAAGTTAGCAAAATCCAGTTTTTCTATATACATATATATATATATATATATATATATATATATATATATATATATATATATATATATATATATATATATATATATATATATATATATATATAGAGAGAGAGAGAGAGAGAGAGAGAGAGAGAGAGAGAGAGAGAGAGAGAGAGAGAGAGAGAGGCAGGGGCTCTACCATGCCGAACTAGCCCGTATTGATAGCTGGAGGTTAGAGCCATTTCTTTTGCGTTACAAAACAGATGCATACTTATTTTTGTTTAAGGGACACAAACCGACTGGGCTATGTTTTTATGCTTTTTTCCAAAATTTTCTGGAGGTGAGATGGATGCATAAACTCCACTTTATTTAGTTTCAACTAGGTCCACATTATTTATAATTTATGAACTTGGTTTTAGATAATCATTGTTATCAATTGATTTGCTTGGCATATTGGTAGATTGTCAAAAGTACGTGGCTGTTGGAAATGAACCATTCTTACAAACATTGAGTTGGCTACAACTAATCAATCACATTTGTTAGAGAGGAGGGTGGATATGGAACAAAGCTCATCAGAAGAATACCTACCAAGCAGTGGCGGATCCAAAAACCTATTTCGGGTAGGGAAAAAAATAAAGTACATAGAAAATAAAATTAAGTTAAAATAAGAAATATTGATTGCATATCACTAAATATGTGTAGTATTCAAATTCATTACAAAGTATATGAACAAAATTTATATCTAAATCATATTATTATAGGCATACATGCTTATAGTAGATCATTGGTATGAATTATGGTCGGCAAATATGCACAAAATAAGCACCTAAAGCACTTGAGATAGTTAAAACAAGTCTCTCTTAAGAAATCATTCATAAGAAATATTAAAATAGGTAATAAAAGAGAAACCATCAATAACGATAAGCTTTTTGACATACCTGAACAATCTTACACATACAATGTTCATTTCATTAGCGTCACATTCTAAAATGTTGCTAAGTTACAAATCTTCGTACACTAAATAAGAAACACAAGCATAAGAAACTTTAAATAGGACAAAAATAAGCATATATAAAGTACATACAACTAATTTTTTTTACATTACTATGGTTTCTATCGAGTCTGGGTAAATCTAATGATACATCCCACTCAATATATACTACTAAACAATCATTCATAAATTGATTACCTATCTTTTTTCGCAAGCGGTTCTTAACAATTTTCATCATAGAAAATACCTTCTCTACACTTGCAGTTGTACCAGGTAAAAACATTGCTAATTTCATTAGTCAATAAACTAAAAAAATAACACTTGTCTTTCTTTTTTCTTTTGTTGCATTAATATTTGGGCAACTTCACAGATTCCTTTAAGTTGAAACTTTTGCTCATTACGTATGTCTATTATATAATTCTCAAGTTGATAATCAAGATACCAAAGATCACTATGAGAAAAACAAGAACGATAAAGCTTTGCAAATCGAATAAACTTCTCCTTATCAAAAGAAAAAAAATTATCACCTTGATCAAAACATGAAGTACATAAGTGCAACTCTGTATTTCTTTCATTGAACCTATCATTGACTTCACTTAGTACCAAATTGATAACAACATTAAATACCTCAAATTGATAATATTAAAAATTTATCACCTCATTTTGTCTTCATCTTGATCTCTCACTTGGTTCTATAAAGGGATATTCCATGTTCTTAAATTCTATATGATGATCCTTACAAAATGAACAAAACATTTTCAATAAGATTCTCTTAGACATTGTCTTTGTTTATAAGCATATTTAATTGTCTCTTATTAAATTTCACAAGGTTAATAGTATTTGTAATGTCTTCTTGCTCTTCTCTTTGTAAAGCAATGGATAAATCATTTGTTTTTCTCAAAATAGGTTTCATTAAATACATAATAGATATAAAATCAAATGTTTGAATCAACTTCCACCATGAATATGCACTGAATCTTTGCTTTGCATCAATATTCTCTTCACTGGCAATTTTAAGAATATTTATGATAGATGAAACATTTTAAATAAGTGGCACAAAGTAAAATAATTTGAATCCTAACGTTTATCTCCTGGTCCTTTGATTCTATATGATTGATTCAAACCTCTACCACTTTCAATAGACTAAATTTTGAATTCATTTTAAACTCTATCTAATTCCAATGTCTCTAAGCAATTCAAATCTTTTGCAAGAGCCTCCTTCAAAGTTCATTATGGTAGAAATAGCATCAAATAATTCAGTTACTTCTGTATGATTCTTTCTACAACTTATATAACTATGAAGTAAAGTTAGTGAGCAAAATAATGAACACAAAAAGATGAAGGATTATCATTCAATATTAATACTTTTAGGCCATTGAACTAACCTTTTATGTTACTACCCCATCATATCGCAACTGACTAATGCTTAAACCAAGTTTGGTGAACATATCTACCATTTCTACTTTGAGTGATGTTGTTATAATATCACTAACATGTATAATACTAATAAAGTATTCAACAATCCCATCTTTTGAATTAATATATCTTAATACTAGTGCCATATGCTCTTTAGTTGATATATCTCTTGATTCATCAGCTAAAATAGTAAAAATAAATTTTCTATTTCTTTAACAATTTTATACACTATCTTACTTACAACTGCCTTGACAATATACTTTTGAATGGAAGGTGCTTTAAGTTTTAAATTCTCAAGTATATTATGTAGCACAACACTTTGAATTTCATAATTATTACCAGTAAGAAAGTCAAGAATTTCAAGAAAATTACCTTTATTTGAAGACCCATTTAACTCACCATGACCATAAAATATAAGACCTGGGCATAAGAGCAACCATCATGTCATATCAATCAAAGCATTCAAGCGAATTTGATACTTTTTCTTTTCTTTTGTTATATGCTTAATAAATCTAGCAGTAATTGCTTGTTTATCTTTCATCAAAGAATCACATTTCATTTTAGCATTATGATGCATGCTATATTTAGTACTTTCATATTTATATAACATTTCCTTCTCTTCAAAATAAACAAATCCTTTCGAAATAAAAGCAAGACCACTAAGAGGATATGAAAAGAGATAACAAAATAAATAATATACAACATTTTTCTCTATACCATACTCCAACCACTAAAACTCATGAAATGAAGCTGAAATAAAACTACCCCTAGTACTTCCTTCCTTAATCCATGAAAATTCATAACCTCATAGCTTGTATGGACCTTTTTGTAGGTAAGCACACCGAACTTTATCTTGATCGTTAACATTATAACTTGAAATCAATGGCCTCAACCCAGGATCAAAAATTAAATCTTTTACTTCCGATTCAAAGTGACATTTATCTATATCTAAAATCTCTTTGTTATTCTGATTTTGATTAACAAAACTTGATGGTCTGGCCAAGATGTGATCTTCAATTGATTTTCTTTTAGAAATCTTTTCATATCTATATATATGAAAAACTAAAATGCACAATTAAAGAAATACAAAGTAGCAAATTATGAAGACTAAACATATTGTCAACAAATTCACTAATTGATAGACTAAACATAAAAAATTTGTTTGAATGAAAATGAATAGACTAAACAACAAAATAAGCTATCAAATTGTCAAGCAAATAACACTACAAGAAATGACAAGCTTGAATGAGTACTCAATTAATCCCATGACAATAACATCCAAAACTAAATCAGCTATCACAACAAAACCAGATCATATGTAATTTACCAAACACATCGAGTAAAAACAAGATGACAAGCTTGAATGAGTACTCATTTAATCCCACAATAACAACATCCAAGCATCTAACACATTTGCATATTGAATCAACTTATCATATTATGTGTAAAAAGATGCGTGATTTTTAGAGTAACAAAAATGCTTTTAGTGATAGGTGATTCAAAATGAAACACATCGACATCGAATTCGAGATATGTGGCTTGAGGTTCACTGTTTAGTGTTCTCATCTAAAATTTTCTTCAAATAAAGTTCAAAAGCATAAAGCATTAAGACCCCTTTTGATATTGTTTAAGCTACTTCTATTTCTTCCTGCATATGAAACACATAAATGGAAAATAGAAATACACAAGATGTTTAACTTAGAATAGGACAGAATAAAAAATGCAATGAGAATAAAGATGGATCATCTAGCAAAGACAGTAGACTGAGTTGTGATGGGCAACTGGCAGAGATGGCAGACCACGAGCTCTGATTCTTTAGCTGATGTTGGTGTTCTTTTACGAAGAAATTATACCCAAGTGCTAGAAGAGATTTCGGGGAACTATAGGAAAGTCTGAGAGATCAATACGGAGAAAACAACCCTAATTGAATGGGAAAACAATAAACAAATTGGGATCGGATTTGAAATTTCGGACATTTTAAAAGTTCGGATAAAAAGCCAACAGTCAAAGATCCAAAGGACCAAAGCACTAAGGATAAGGTGGAGATCAAATTGGAGTGGGGCGAAATGTAAAGAATTTCAAAATTTATCGAAAATTTCAATACCCAATTCCAACCTTTTAGATTTCGGGTGGAATAGTCACCCCACCCGACCACAATGTGGATCCATCACTGTAGGTAAATAAACATCCAGTTGAGGATAGTCGTTTTAAACCCAATGTCGAGAATGCAATCCCAATGGGTGTTCCTCGAAATATGCAATGGGAGCATTCACCCCTTGGTTAAGGGCTTTCTTATGTGACTAAGCTAGTGGGAGGAATTTACTCTAACTACAAGGAGACAAGAGATGATCTCACAGGGGCCTACATAGATTTGAGCATGTAGATATGGACAAGCTACTAAGGAAGGCTTATTTAGCCTCTTGCTACTTTCAAGCTTTGTGAGAACCTTCATGAAGCTTGATTCCGTGGAAGATCATTAGAAGATCATCTCGGGCGGCCATGGATGGTACTAGTCATTATCTGGGGCTCATGCAGGGGACTCCATAGTTTGTAGCTCATTAATAAAAGATAGGACAAACATTTGTTTCGATCAGAATCCCTATCCTAAATATGGTATTTTACAATGAGAGTACTCTCTTTCATCTTGCATCCTACTTGGGAATACCTATTTCGGAGGATTTAAATATTCTTGATGATGAGAGGAGAATTTGCTCGAGTTTGCATAGAAATAGACTTGACAAAACTGGCAGTCGGAAAAGTTGATGAAGGATTACACATTATATGTTTGTTGTGTGGTTGCTATGGACATTGCAACACCACTTGCTAATAAAAAGAGCAATAGTCACCGGTCCCTATAACTTCAACAAAGATTATTTGAACTTGGAGAAAGGGCATACATCAGTTCCTCCAGCAAATAGTGCCAGCATGGAGATAGCATGAAAGATGGAGGCTATGGAGTTGCATGGTGATTGGTTAGATGTGAACGCAGGAAGAGAGCTCCAAGGACACCAACAAAATACAATAAGAATATATGAACTTGGAGTTCTTCAAGTAAATTTGTTAAACTCTCTTCACTTGAGCTAGTTGAATTATCCTTAATGATGTAGTTATTAAGGCCAATATACGGATAGGTAATATATTAGAGAAAAGAGATTGAGGAAGGAAGTGAATCTAGAAACCAAATAAACCACTAGGAAGTTCTCTATAGTGAGTCTGACTCAGTATAAATAAAGAGCAAGTACAATCGAATAAGTAGGATATAAATGCCCCTGTTATGCATGGGATGCCTCCTAATCAAATAAAACATGAAAATTTATAGAGAACTATCACACAAACCATTTTAAGAATTAGATACTAAAAAGAACAAAGATGGAAGTCCAGATTTTTACTGAAGTGAAAGTTAGACGAAGTATTAAAAAAGAATGAGGGGACTGACACTACAAAGGATGTCAATCCTAAACGATCAAGTGCCCCACATCTACTTGATGAGCAAAAGGCTCATCGTAGTCATCATAATGATTGTGGAAGTAATGCGATAGAGCTGGTGTTAGATGCTAGTTTGGGGCATTCACTCAACTTATTCTCTTGCACTAATGAATGAAGGGCTTGAAGGCTGTTGAATTCTAATTCGGAATATAATCAGAGCTGCTAATGCAATTGCTAAGAGGAATGTAAGAATGCTAAGAAATGATGGACATGTTATGTAATCTGACTAGCCCAATTCAAATCCACAGATACAACCGTTTGAATTCGTTGAGGACTTAGAAGGTCCACCATGGCTTCTTTCTGGAGATTTAAATAAAATTGTGCTCACTTACAGAAGTTAAACGTGGAGATTTCTCTTGGTCTTGACAAAGAGCTTTAAGTTAATGTTAGAACATTGCTGGCTCCTTGCCTTCACATGGTTTAGGAGGATAGGTAATCGACTTATGGCTAAACATTTGGACAGAGTTTTGACAAATTTTGAGTGGAGGGTACATTTCCGAGGGACAACTTTGAGCATCTACCTAGATTTCACGCTGATCACTCTCTACTCATAAGGTGTTGCAACATTGTTGAAGATCAAAGTGAATGTCCATTTTGTTTCCTTCAGAGGTAAATCTCAAGGCATGTGGTGCAGAGTTTTTGCAACTAAGTGAGCAGGATATGTCAACTCTTAGAGCTCCTGTTTCTAAAACAGAAGTGCTTAAGGTGATCAAAGAAAAGAACCCACTTAAAGCACCGAGAATAGATGGCTTTCCAACCTTTGAATTTTCAAGAGTACTTGGAAGCCATCAACAAAGACATCATCTAGTAAGGCCATCCTCCAATGAAGAAAGGGGCAATAGATGAATGCTGGCCTGGAATATTGTTGGTGCTCATACCTAAGGAGAAAATTCCCAACCATCCAAGTAAGTCTCAACCTATCATTCATTGTCATCTGCTTTATAAGAATGTTACTAAATTATTGGTTGATCGTTTTAAGCTATTCCTAGATGAAATCATCATCCCTCTTCAAGTAGTTTTGTACCAGGTAGAGGTGGGGTTGACAAATGACTTTAGCTCAAGAAAATATGCACTTTATACGTCATTCACGAAGCCAAAAGACAACATTGGTTATCAATCTTGATTTAGAAAATATATTCGACTATCTGGACTTTGCCTTTCTCAAGAAACACTACAAGGATTTGGGTTCCCTCCATCGACCACTAACCTAATCATGCGTTACGTAACATTTGCCAACATAACAGTATTATGTGATGGTAATATGCTGCCATTAAACCAATGCAAGGACTCTGCCGGGGTGATCCGACGTTACCAAATTTGTTTGTGTTGTGTATGGAACATCTTTCCTTATTGATTCATCGTAAGGTGGAGGAAGAGAAGCGGTTTCCAGTTCAGCTAGCTAAGGGAGGACCACATCTTTCTCATCTTTTATTTGTGGATGACATCTTAGTCATTTGTAATACCAAGAGTAGTCAAGTAAGGATTGTTATGAGCACATTTGACTCCTTTTTTCTTGTGGCAATTATAAAAATTAAACCCATGAAGTCGAAGACTATGAGCTCCTCATAGGAAGCAGGAGCACTTTACTCGCACCTCGTTTATAAAATTTGCAAGTGATCTGGGCAGATGTTTAGGATTCTCCTTACCGCATGGTCATCCCAACGAATCATAGTCTAATGGGCTGCTGGAAAGGTTAGTGACATAACTGGCAAGATGGAAAGGCAGTTTACAAAATTGGTTTGGGCATGTTTTCTTGGCTCAATCTACTTTGAATTCAGTCCCCATGTGCTCACAAATTATATTGGTTGACTCGGGGTGTTTGTGAGGATATTGGCAAAGTTTGTCAAAGTTTTATTTAGAAAGTGTCCAACAATAACTACGGTATCCATCTTCAATGGTCACAATAACCAAGCCCAACGAAAAGGGAGGACTGGGTTTGCACACTACTAGGATGGCTAACGCTACATTGATATGAAAATTGGTATGTGCTATGTTGTGACACAAAAACAAATTAAGCGTAAAAGTCTTGCATAACATTTTATCTGCAACTCTGACATTTTTGGACCTTCGTTTCAAGAAAAAGCTAATGGGCAGTGTGGCAGTGATTCTTAAAGATTCAAAAGTGTTGAAGGAGAGTTTTATCTTCTGCTTGGGCAGAGCCAGAGGAATCCATGTGGTATCATGTGTTATTAGGACATGTTCATGTAGAAGATGCCTGTCTCTTACCTGTCATGAGCTTTGGAATGGTCTACTCCCCCAAGTTCCTTGAATTAGATGCTGAGGTAGGTCACGAATGAACTGCCTATGGGAAGTGCAGAGTGATTTTATATTGTTTTCTCGAGACAGAGATGTAATTTTTCCTCGGAACGAAAAAGAGAAGTTCTTTATGTTTCGCCACAGGAGGCATGTCCTCAGATATGGATTTTTATATTTTACATGGCATCTTTAGGCCGCTATCTCAACATGTCGATGAAAAGAACATTTTTATGGAATGCATACATAACAAGAATCTCAATGATGCATTATGAGTCTAAACGTAGTTTTGTGGAAGGATGACACTGCTCAAAAACACGTCTAATGGAAACAAAGTATGTTTCCAACAACTTAACCGGCGCTAGACCTATTCATGGAGGAGGCGAGTCCAGTAGATGAAGTATGTATTTCAACCATGTATTGAACTATAAAATGTAGGTTTTACAGTCAAATTTCAAAATTTCAGGAGGGGTGGTGGCCTCCCCACTGTTCTACGTAGATCCACCACTGGGCGACACCAGAAATCCAAATATAAATAATATCTAGTGTAATTTTTTGAAATTTTAGGTGGAACCTTCGGTTGAATTTCACTAAGTGGACCTTGCTCCTCCCCGAAAAAGTTACTACGTTCACCACTGAACCCAAGATACTCGATCAAATTCAGAGAATTAATTAACCAGGACTAAGCAGGTGTATTTTGTATGACTACTTGATTAGAATTATGCAATGAATATTGAGTTCGACTCCGTTTGCAACTTAGTTCAATTAGCAGGCTAGGGTTAGTTGAGCATTAGATCCTCGCTGAACGTCCACGCCCTATTATCTAATTCGTGACTACCAACAGAAAGAGTGTTCCGACTTATTTATCAAGTCAGGAGAGAGGTGGGTTGCCTGTGAATGCGAACGGTCAATGTTGAATTCAACTTAGCGGTTTGTTTGAACCGACTTTGTGTTATCAAGTTCGAGTAAATGGATTGAGATTTTGGGATGTGACAACCCACACTTTAACTGTTGGAATCTCAAAAACTATTTGAATAAATAAAAGTTAACAAAAGAAATTGAAAAATTACTTTAATTAATATATATATATATATATATATATATATATATATAGAGGATCCTATTCATGATTGATGCTGCTCGTTTATGTCCGGCTATTGCTTTTAAGCAGCATTAGTGTAATAAAAAATTATTTTTTTTCAAAAAAATTTAAATTTTTAAGTTACACTTATACCACTGAAAAGCAATGAATGTATATATATAGTGATTGGATCATGCCACCACTGACATTGTCTCACTATTTCTCTTTCAAGGGCATGAGCATAGTTACATTATTCTTCGTTCTTTTTCAAGAACTATTAAATTTTTTAAATTATACTCATGCAACCAAAATGCAATGAGTGGACATGTTATTTCTTATATATATATATATGTGTGTGTAATTTTGCCTTGGATACTGTGTCACGGGACTTCTTTGAGGAGTGTTAGCACCACATGAGAGAAGGCTTCATCCCATATGCAGAGTGATTTGGGGCATACACACATGCACATTGGTACACATGTCGGCATATGTTCTCATGATTCTTGTAATAAGCATCGATAGTGCTCACAAAAGGCCTTTGGCCATAGTTGGAACTTGCTACACTTGTATGGGTTTGGATTATTAGTGTAAGCCCCTCTTAGTGCTGTGGGAAATAAACCTTGTAATAGGATTGGGTCATAGGACTCATATCCCATAAACCGCTCCACTATGGTAAGGTTTGGTTGGCTATAAATAACCCTTCATACATACATGTAATCAAGAGATCTGCTCAATTTGCCTCAATCGAACTGAAGCTTTGCTGTTGCACGTGGACGATGACTATCGTTGGTCGGCTGATGTCCGATGGCTGCCACATGACTTCATCAACTCACTCTCTCTAAACCAATACTAGGTCTCACTCAAGAGGCTCGAACTAAGCTAGACGGAAGTGTCTAGATGCACGAAACATTCACTCTTTATTGATCGAAACAAAAATACAAAACATGAAGGCAAGACGAGAAGATAAAGACTCTCTTTGCACTCGAGTCACTCACTAGGACTCAAGGGAGACTAAGGTAGGCTAAGATGTACAACGGAAGGGTGCATGCCTATTTATAGGCACACATACTAGGGATGCTTCTATATGAACCTCCTAGAATTCCCTAGACCCGCCCCATTTAGATATGGATCCAATCAGGTGCCTTATTAAGTGGCGCTAGCTACCCGACCCATGGGGAGGTCTACAACCAAACCAAATGAGGTTTATACAATATTTATAAGAAGGGGTTAAAACCCCTATAGTGTGGTCCAACTCCAATCAAGGCGATGCATGCATGGTGCGTGTGCGGGGGGCGAAAATCAATTTCATGACAACTCTCTCGTGAAGCTTGGACTCGCCCTCGAGACCTCATGGTATGCGTGCAAGTGGTACTCATACTGCCACAACTGACCTGTAGGAACCCAACTGTCATCATCTGGCCTATGTCCTATCAACTATTGCGTCTGGTACCTCGGTCGTGCCCCATCAACCCTCTGCAGTAGCACTATCAACACTGCCAATATGTCCTCTCGCACTATAGACGACGCTCCAACTTGTCCGAATCCTCATAATATGGCTTCAACTGTGACACATGAAATATTGGATGCAACATCAACTTGTTGGGTAGATCCAACTTGTGGGCCACCTGTCCTACTCTTTGCACGATTCTAAAGGGACCATCAAACTTTGGCTTGAGACATATGGCTACCTCTATACACTCCGGATATACTTCGGTATCCAAAGTCAAACAAAATCACCAACTCCAAACTTTACTATTCTTCAGTGCTGGTCCGCATACTTCACCATGTGGGTGCGTGTGCGTCTAAGGGCCGACCTGGCCTCTTCATACATGGCATGCCTCTCCTAAACCTCTTTAAGAGCAGTGGGGCATCTATTCGTGCCATCCCCCTCCACAAGGTCAAGCGGTCCTAACGGCTGCCAACCCATCACTAGCTCAAATAGACTCATCCCAGTGGTTGAGCTATGGTGCATGTTGTAGTTGTACTGCACTACATCCAGTAATGACACCTAGTTCTTTTGATTGGTCATCACATAGTGGCGAAGATACTCTTCCAAGAAGGAGTTCACTCTCTCAGTCTGACCGTCTATTTGCGGATGGTGTGCTAAAGATAGGAGTAACTGTGTTTCCATCATCCAGAAAACCTCACTCCAAAATCTACTCGTGAAACAAGCATCATGGTCAGAAATGATCTCTTCCAGAACCCTGAAGTGTTTCACTATATTGCGCATGAAGAGGCATGTTGTGTGCTTGGTGTTGCACTCCCGTGGTATTGCCATAAACACTCTATACTTTGAAAACCTATCCACGACTACAAAGATACTCCTTAGGCCATCCACCCTTGGTGCTGCACTTCCAAGGTCGGTTCGGAATAGGGAGAGGCTACAGTAGCCCTGCTAGTTGTTGGCACTCCACCTTGTCTTGGTGACATACAGGACAGGAGAGTATATAGTCCCAGCGTCACGTGCCATCCGGGGCTAGTAGTAGCCACACACCAATAAGAAGGTGGTGCACTCTACCCTTGATTGTCCAACATGTGTTGCATTGTGCACTTCATACAAGAGGGCACATCTCAATCCGTTGGTGTTCGATATGAGCAACTATTTGTCCTTTGTCTATAACACTATGTTATGACATGTGTGCCACTCGGCCAACCCCTGGACAACCTTCTCCTTATAGTGCTTATACAATGGATCACTCTCCCTAACACTCTTCACTCGTTGCAAGAAGTCGTCCTAAATACATGTCATGGTGCTCAACATGTTGTGTCTCGCAATCTCTAATGACACTCACTTTTCTAGGGTCCATATAGATCTCTTCTTCACCAATGATGTGTCTTAGGAACATGATACTCATTCCAACAAACTCACACTTCTCCCTCTTAACATACAAGATGTGCTCCCTTAACCTGTAGAACACCTCGAAGAGATGTCTCACATGCTCCTCAAGATTGTAGTTATATATGAAAATATCATCCACGTAGACAACCATGAACTCATTGACAAACCCGTATAAAACCTCATCATCAAACGACAAAATGTAATGCATTGGTTAAGCCAAACGGCATCACCAAGAACTCGTATGCACCATACCCTGTCACTATGGCCATCTGGGCCTCATCCCCGATTGCTATTCTAATTTGCCAATACCTTGATCGTAGGTCCAGTTTGGAGAACCACCGTACTCCTCTCAACCGGTCAAATAGGTCTGCCACCAATGGGATAGGGTAATGGTCTTTCATTATGACTTTGTTAAGGCCTGATAATCTACACACATATGGAGGGATCCATCAACCTTCTTATGGAACAATACGGGTGAGCCAAATGGAGACTTGGATGGTTGTACCATGCTTGCATCTAGCAACTCCCCTAGTTGCTTGCAAAGCTCCTCAAGCTCCGAGGTACACACTCCCCCTCCTCAAGCTAGCTCTCTTCGTGGAGCACTACCACTATCGTGGGGCAACCCTTCCATATGTCGTCCTTCAACTCCATGGCTGATAGGTACAGGGCAATGCACGTCAACTCAATGGGTACCTTGCAAAGGTCACACTGTAGCACGAACCCTGGCTGCCTTAGATCCACACACACTAACTCTCCAATTGAGGTGCTACCAGGCCTGCCACATGCCACTCTTGCTGGCTTGCATGTTGACAATCTTGAGTCGCTGCTCGAATGGTGTCAATTTCAACCTAAGCTCCGTGCGGTGGTAGTCGAGATGATCGAGTGTGAGGCACCCATATCGGCTAGAACTTGCATCACCTTGGTACCCAATTACGCTAAGACAAATATCAACATCTTGCGGGATTCCTCTGTGACTCGGGCAGCACTAAGTAGTTGAAAGCTAGCGGCGTGGGCCTCACCCTTTGACGATGTGTAACTCGGTTCCTCGACCAATATTGAAACCAACTTCGCTTTCTTTGGGCAAAATTGCATTCGATGTGGGCTTTGGCATATAAAGCATTGTCTAGTAGGGCTCCCACTCGAACTAGACTGACCCTTCTTATCCTTGAGTTGGTTGGGCTGATCGGTGGGTTGCTTGCCTTGAGGCTTACTTGAACCCTTATTCTTACCTCTTTTCTTACTTCTACTGTCCTTCTTCTCACTACCGTGATCCTTGGACTGATCTTTCTTAAGAGTCTTCTTCTCCTTAGAAGTCCTCAAATCCACGAAAGCCTCAACCATGGTCATGGCTTCCATGACATCTTGCGGGTTACGTTGGCACAACTCAACTTATGCCCACGGTTGTAGACCGTCCTCAAAATCAAAGCTTATCTTACTCACTCATGAACTCTACTTCGAGCAAGATGGAGTTGAACCTCTTCACATACTCGTGAAGGCTTCTGGTTTACTTAAATTGTTTTAATGACCCACACAATCTTCAAATTGTATTTATAGGGCTGAATTACTGGAAAACCTCGGTTTTAAAATCTGTCTAGGTAGTAGGTAGCCTCCTACCCCATCAAGCGCCATTTTTGCTTGCGTGTGCCACCATAACTTCGCATCATTTCCAAGTCCCATATGAAGTTTTCTACCATTTTCCGGTCTCTACCTCTCTTAGAAGGCTTCGGTTTTGGAAATTTTACCTTATAAGGGACTGTAATCGTCCGAGAAAGAGAAGACTCACGGGATGCATGGACCGGCTGTGGTCGTGACTCACCCAAGCTTCACATCGAATTTCCAATGCCTCCAAACTACGCTGGCCGGACTACATCTCTAGCAGTTGCTACACGAAGTTCTCGTTCTACAACTGTAAACTAGTCATCTGCTGCAAGGCCTGGACGAGGATGGACTCCGTCGACACCCTGCCAAAAGTCCCTTCATCCTCATCTAGTCCGTGGTGACTCTTTCCCATTGTCTAGTGGCTTAAACTTTAATACAAACATATGTGGTGTAGACAAGCATGCTGAATTGAGTTTTAGAGATGCTTAGAATATATCAAGTTATACACATCAAACAACTGAATCTAATAACTATTTTAGTACAATGCGAAGTAACAGACTCATATTTAACAATTTACGGATCACAATTCTGATCATGGAATCTCCCGAAATTTGAGATTCAATTTTGACTGTCTGCTATAATTTTCTGCTGCGCAGCTGAACGGAAACTCTTTTTGTTCGGTCGTGAAGTCCTGTTTTGATCTGCACGAGATCTAACCTAATGTTGCTGTTGTGGTTAGCTAACATACTTAACAAACCACCATCCTTAAATTCAAACCTTGAATTAAACGAAATTCAACACATATAATCAAATTTGTCTGCTATTCTTGCAGTTCAGAAATTCTATAGAAATTTTATGCTGACGGAAAATTTCTTAACAGATCTAGCCCTCTCTAGCACAGATCTGACTCAATCTGATCAAGATGAGTCTTCCTTACCCAAGGTAGATGCGACACAGATCTAAACCAATGATCAAATCCCACCGTTTTCTGCAAAAATCGATCAAAACAAGATCTTCTTGTTTGCTGTCCAATCTTTCAAATCTGATCGAAACTCCTTCGGATCTATCAAAATTCTATGAATTCTACCGTAGAACACCTTGTTCTCATGCATATCTAGGTGATAAATACGAAATTTAATCAGATCTACTCACCTAGGGTGAATCTGGCCAGAATTCACCATGAATTCTTACCGATTTTTCTACACAAAAACTGATCCTCAAGCAACTATCCTCTCGGTTCTTACCTTCAATGTCCGATCTGAGCAATCTAAGCTTTGATACCAGAATGTCACAATGTTGTTTTCCTCTCCAAGATCAGAGGGGGTTAACGTTGCATGATAGCAAGCAGATTGACCATTTCTGCCTCAACTGAACTAAAGCTTTGTTGCTACGCGTGGACAACGACTATCGCTGGCCGACTGATGTCCGATTGTTGTTGCACGACTTCATCAACAAACTCTCTCTAGACCAGTGCTAGGTCTCACTCAAGAGGCTTGACTTAAGCTAGGCAGAAGTATCTACATGTAGAAAATGTTCACTCCACTGATCGGCACAAAAGATACAAAACATAAAGACAAGATGAGAAGAGAAAGACTCTCTACACTCGGGTCACTCACTAGGACTCAAGGGAGACCAAGGTGGGCTAAGATGGTGTATAATAGAGGGGCGTATGCCTATTTATAGGCACATGGACCAGGGAGGCTTTCATAGGAACCTCCTAGAATTCCCTAGACCCACCCCGTTTGGATATGGACCCAATCGGGTGCCTTATTAAGTGGCACTACTTACTTCACCCGTGGGAAGGTTTACAACCAAACCAAATGAGGTTTATACAATATTTACATGAAGGGTTGAAAACTCGTGTGGTGTGGTCGGACTCCATCCAAGGATGCTATCCAAATTTGATGAGCTGAGTGAAATTAGGTAGATTCCACTACATCACCAGGCTTCTTGGGGCAGATCGACCTCTTTACCGGCCAACCGACGAAGAAGCCAATGACAACTGGTATTAGAGCCTAATAATGGAGTTACCGATCTGTTGTGAGTGGTAGGCGGTCAAATCAGGTAAATTCTACAGAGATTCGGCAGATTGTGTGGTTCTGTCAGCAACCGGTTGCAGATCGGGTAAATGTTTCTCATGATCTGTAGTTCTACGTTCACCGAGTACCAGGGAGGCAGATCTAAGCCACGATCTGTCAGAAATCGACTGATCGGGTTTAGATCTGATCGATTTCCATGGGCTGCGAGAGTTAGCCAGGTTGTTTCTACTATAGATAGTGTAATCTAAAGCATAGGTTGGGCAAAAATTCTGCATGTTCCATTGATCTGAGTAGTCAAGAGTGCAGTAGGCTGATCTCAACTCTGATCTCTTGTAGATCAGATCAAATTTCATCAGTTACAACAGGTGCAACAAGTGATCGGCATGTGTTCTGGTAGCTACTGACTATAGGTCAGGTGAGTAGCTTCACGATCTACCAGATAGTGTTTGCGAGGAATAGTGGAGACCGATTGAGTCTCGATTTGCACAAACGAAAGCAAATCTGGTCAAATTCTGTAGTCTGCAAAAGGTGTAGCTGAAGATCAAGCAACTTCGGTGAAATCCATGCAGTTGAATCATAGATTGGGTAAGTACAAAAATATGACCGATTCCATCCCCTATGAATAAGGGAGGCTAACATTCACTCAACGTGCCAAAAACTGATCCAATGCATAAACGATACATTTACAGGTCCATTGAGGACGCGAATTAGAGTGAGACGTAATTTTCTATAGATTTTGGTGTGTGCGTATCAAGTGTGTGGATTTGTGTGAGGAAGAGTTTTGTAATCAAGTTTGTATAGTCTTCAGCAAGAGGAGATTCTGCCCATTTTTTTCACCTAGTTGTGACGAGTTTTCTTAAGTCGGTTAGTCGACCATCGGTAGAAGCAAGAACCAGGTATGTGCACACCGACTGTGGATGACTGGTGGCCAGTAAGGCATAGTAACAGCTGAACCGAACATGAGTCGGTCAAGCCGATGGACAAGGGTAAGACATCAGCGGTTGCTAAGATCGTAAACTCAATTCTCATTGATGATGAGGGACTGCCGTCAACTTCAGGTTTCAACACAAAAATGACATTCATGACGCTGATGCAATGGATGAAGGATATGCATACCCTTACCACAAACACTAAATCTAGGCTAGAACAGCTAGATGTTGATTCTCGGGCCTCACAGGTACGTGTAGCTTCACCAACGGATCAGGTTCTTTCGACCAGCAAGCCTACACATTTAGGTCAGGCTACCGTACCGGTAGAAGTACTAGTGGATGTCACTACCAAGATACTCGAACCGCAAGCATTCGATGGTGACCAGGATTAGAAGGTTCTAGAAAATTTTGTGTGGGACCTCGAAGACTATTTCTAAGCCACTAGCGTACCCAAACAGGATAGGGTCATGGTGGTTGCTCTCTTTCTAGCCGGTGATGCCAAGCTATGGTGGAGAATGGTCTAAATGACCTTCGTTGAGATGGCCTAAGAACCGATTTCCACATGGACATGAATGAAAGGTGAACTTCGCAAACAATTTATATGGACGAATTCTGATTGGAGTCTCTGAGCACCTTAGGCAGCTCAAGCACAATGGTACTCTGTGGGAGTGCGTGTGTCACTTCAACAACTTGGTCTTAGCGGTCTGTGACATGAGCGAGATCGATAAGATGTATTGCTTCAGTAAATCCGTGGGCTCTCACCAAACTGAAGCGAAGGAACCCCATCAACGTTTTTAAGGCTATGGCGATTGTTGAGAGTTTCATAGACCTATGGACTGCAAAGATGAGTGCCAGTGAGGGTGCAACTGATGGAAAAGGGGTCAGTTCAGTCGGGAAGAGTGGGAAATCAATACCAGTGGAAGGGATCAAAGGGGACAAATGGAGGTAAGGAACATACAAAATCAAGTAACGGAACTGATGGGGTAGTCTCGTCTTCAACTGGTCGAGAGAGCTTAGACATGGGCAACTTGGGTGGGAACCCAACATAGAGCCCGTGTTTCTTGTGCATCGGGCCACACTAGATGTGCTTCTAATTGAAGCAGACTAAGCTTGTAGCCATGCTAGTTGGTGACCCGACAGAGGCAGCTTCAAGGGACAACGATAGTAGTGACAATTACAAGGTCCTCAGCTTGGATTTCTTTTATACTGCAATGATGGTACTGTATCCGCACTTGAGAGGGTTGATATGTGTAGATCCTCATCAACCTAGATTCTTTCTCGGATGTAACCCTGGGAAGGCATCCGACGGGTGTACTTGCAAAGCCATGATGTTGTCTACCATGAGAGAGACTGATGTCGTGAGAGTTGAAGATAGCATGAGAGATCGATCCAGTGATTGAGGCAGGTATTGGGTTGCATGATACCCGATGTACCAGAGCAGGATGGAGAGCTTTGTGTTGCCAGACGAACCATTCTTCAGCATAGGGAGGAGTATCAACCTAGATTCGTTTCCCGGGGAAGGCGTCTTACGGGTGTACTTGCAATGCCATGATGTTGTCTACAATGAGAGTTGAAGATAGCATCAGAGAGACTAATGCCATGAGAGTTGAAGATAGCATGAGAGAGAACGATCCAGTGATTGAGGCAGGTACTGGGTTGCATGCGGGTAGCATGATACCCGATGTACCGGTGCACGATGGAGAGCTTTGTGTTGCCATACGGACCATCCTTCAACATAGGGAGGAGGATTTTGTTCATCCTTTTCCCTCACTTCGGTCAGGCAAAGAGGATGCAGGGGTGCACGCACTGGGACACCACGGGCTTTGGTCGAGAGTCCTCATCTTTAAGAGTTAGGGGAAATGCTAACCTTCCAAAACGTCATTGAGAGTGACACAACTGTAGTGCTAGTGGGTGGTGTACTACGATGATATGACATTGGCACGTGGACTTGACACTTGGAGAGTTGAGTAGGGGTGCATGTGAGCGACATCACGAGACGAGTGCATAGGTGATAGGCACTTGAGACAGGGATAGCGTAGGGGTTGTGGTGAGGCAGTTCTATTCGAGCACGGGTGCTGAGGCATCCGAGGTGAGCGTAGAGTTGTGGTTAGGGAGATGCCGATGCGAGGTGGACTAGTTAGGTCGAGGTTCGACTGGGGGAGAACCGATGGAGCTCGAGGATACCCGAGGGCGAGGTCCATCTTAGTTGGGGGAGAATTGTTATGGGACTTTTTTTTAGTGTCACCGCCACATGAAAGGAGGCTTTATGCACACTGCTTTAGGGCATGAATACATAGGCATTGGTACACGTGCCACGAAGGCATATGTTCTCATGATTCTTGTAATAAGTATCAATAGTGCCCACATAAGGCCTTTGATGATAGTTGGGACTTGCTACACTTGTATGGGTCTGGATTATTACTGTAAACCCCTCTTAGTAAGGAAATAAACCTTGTAATAGGATTGGGCCATTGGACCCATATCCCATAAACCACCACACTATGGTAAGTTTCCATTGGCTATAAATAGCCCTTCATACATGTAATCAAGATAGAGTCTTACAGTCTTGGAGCTTGTAATAAACACACTTTCTCTTCTCACTTTCACGTGTTCCTCCTTCTCTCCTTTGTGAGTGCTACTCTAGAGTGTGAGTGAGCCTCGAGAGAGGTAACCGGGTGAGGTTGAGAGGGCCCCTTGCAGAGTAAATGGAATCGGGTGAGAGACAAATCATTTTCAAGCTCACTGTCTATAGCAAACTGGATGCGGTTGTTGTCCAAAATTAATGGGTTGACTGAAATCGGGTGGATTCTACTGCATCATTGGGCTTCTTGGGACAGATTGCCTCATTACAGGCTAGCCAGCAAAGAATCCGGTGACATACTATAACCATTGTCACCAAATGTAGGTATATCTTTTTTTATGGGTAATTTAAAGATAGGCAGACTCTTACTGAACATGAGCTAATTCATTAAACCATACGAGATGAATGTGAAAAACCCATGTTTACTTTGGTCAGCTTGAATTAGCTCGTCTCATGTCTAGAACTTTTCGGTACATATATGCTAGAAAACCAGTCCAAACAATTGGCCATTATAACAAATGAAAATATTCAGATTTTCAAGTTCTAAGAGTATAAACCAAAAAGAATCATGAAATGCCTAATCAGGTGTTGTCGTATAAAGTGACAACACAACACAAATGACTAAAGATGATAAGCTAGAGAAGGATGCTAGAAGATAAAGGAGCATGTCAGAGAACTCTAATCCTTGTTCTCACGGAAGAACCAAGAATGTATAAGATATCAAGTGATAAAATAAATTACTGAGAATTCGAGTGTACATACCTTAGTTATCAATAGGGGTTACATAGACACTCGATATGCCTAGGAAGATGAAAAGACTAAGTTATACCCACTTCTAGTAAAAGCAAAAGAAGAAGAAAAGGCAATCTTTATCATTGATTGCCTTGATGCTTACTTATGATTGCACACGTCTATTTATAAGCTTTTAGAGAAACAACAAATAACATGCCAAGCTTTTCAGATAAGATTCTCGATAACCCTATTTTTTTGTACATGTCACTCTTTTTATTGCCATGCCAGTTGGGGTATATTAACCAATCCCATGATTCATATGATTTGCTGATGTACACGGGCTTATCATTGCACGCTCGACATCATAATCCTTCTTGAACCTTCACAAGCCTCGTTCTTTCCATTTCAAAACTCTCTACATTTTGTCATATATCCTCATGTATTTTTTGGTGTTAATGCATGCCTCTATGTTTTCATATCCGTAGTTATCAAGAGTATGAGTTGTACCCATAGTAATTTTATACTAAAAAACTAACACATTTGTTTCTCAAACATGATTCTTGGGATTATGTTCATTCACTATTAGAATCTATAAATGCAACTGGTTTTGTCCCAGTTCTCTTGCTTACTACAAACTTGAGTAACCTCTACTAGAATGGCTTCTCTTTCACATGTTGTTCTTCCTCTAACCATTGAGTCGACGCTTGATCTTTTTGACTTCCATATCGGAGAACTACTTTTGAGTCGCAATGAATTCATGATATCTTGATGTGCAAACTTTTTTTGTCTCTAGCCTATAAGGAATGAACTATATTTTAATTGAGCATATAGAGTTCGAGATCAAAAGCATCATCTTTGAGTCCAATAGGGTATTCATGACATTATTATGTTAGCCTGTTTGACCATATAATTTGATGGCAACCTCCTCTACTCTTTCTTATCTTTCTCGATCACTTAATATAACTGCTTCTAATTTCTTTTTGGAATGATGTTTTCCTTCGTTTTGGATGTTAAACCAATTACAGTTATTCCTACCAATAGTGTTGGTTTTATCTCTTTAGTAGACCAGATTTTCATATCCTAAAACTCTCATTATAACTCTCTTGGGATTATTTTACCCATTGTCACTCAGGTGCCAGACCTATGATAGATGATGAATATGATGTGTTCTTGTTACTATGGTTCTGTCTTTATATCCCATGTGTTCGTGGAACCAAAATTAACAACGAGTATACATGATACATTTGTACTATTATGTCTGGCATCAAACTATCACTTGCTCCTTTCTCTACCTTTTTCATTCTCAGTGAAGTCGGTCGTGGTCTTAGCTAAGAAGATATAGATCTTCATTCTTACCTGAGAAGATTAATTGAAGAGACTTATGATGTTTTCATCCAAATTCATGAATATTTTGATACCAAACAAAACCGTCAAACTATAATCTATGCCCAACTTACTTCTATTAACAAACGTCAAGGTTATATATGCTCCTTCTCTCGGTAGGTTGTTGATGTTGGAGAGCTTCATTACGATTCAACAACTCAAATGATGGAAGTATCCTCATGTATGGCTGATCTTGAAAAAAATGAGACTCAATTCTCAAAGTCAAGATTTTGTCCCCCGAAGAGAAACTCGGACCTTTTATCGATGTCATCAAGAATTAGAAACTAAAGCTTCTTAGGTGTGGTATGTGACTTTCTACAATCTCAAACAATTGTTGGTCAAGACATAGAAGTCTTAGCTTCTCGAGAGCTCGCCCAAGAATCACAAGAGTTGTATGCTTTGATTTTTAACTGTGAACATCTTGAGAGAGGTCTTCAATCCAATGCTCTTGATAAAAATGGTCTTGAGGAATGCTGAAATTTTTTTAGGATAGTTCTATAGTGCATGTTGACGGGCTAGGTCATGTAAGCTATGCATGTGAGCTGAGAATATCATAATGATGGTCTTGTCATCATTTCTAGTCATTAATGTGCTCATATAAAGCATTCAATCTTCTCTACATGTGTGATTTGCTTTTTTACTTTCTTACCTCCAATTTTTGTTCCTCTGAAGAATTCATCGAGGTTAACAAAAATATCATTTAATGATGTATATTGTCCCTTATCGCCGCTTACAATTCTAAACTAAACAACCATGCAAGGCAAATACAACTTGACATCAAAGAAACATGGTTTCCTTCCACTATAAAACATGATTAAGGGTCCTATTCTTTCACATCCTTCTCTTTGAAAATTTGTTAAGCTTACCTTTTCAAATAAAACATCTTGATTAGTTGAAATTGATTGTGGTATCTCAATTCGAAAGATAATATAGTCATTGATGAACTTGCTCACTTGATCATTTCTTCATTTTATCCCGGGTCACCCACCTTTAATGTCAAGGCTTCAACACACTTAGTAAAGTAATTTGTTATCACTATAATGAACATATAATCTTTTGAAGGTTTCAGGTAGATTTTTCTGATTAGGTCCTAACCTCATAATGACCATGGTTTGACAATCGAGTGAAGTCCTACCACATGTGCTTTCTATAATGAACCAAAATATTGAAACTCCTGATACCCTTTTGCACAATTGATGCAATCTTGATGCATAGTTGGACAATAATACCTATGTTGATATGTCAACCACTTCATTTTAGATTCTAACTGATGAGCCCCACACATTGCTTCAAGAACTTTAGCTATCACCTTTGAGCTTCCTTTCAATTCAAATTTCTCAAAAACAAACCTTGATGGCATCACTTATAAACCTCACCACCCAAAAAAGTATACATTCACATCCTGCATTGAGTCTTAATATCTAAACATTGCTAGGATTGATTCAAACATTTTACTAATGAATCTCGCCAATCACAAGATTCCTATGTCTCTTGAACCGAGGATATCAATGCCTAAGATTCATATGATTTATGACTCAAAGCAGTTTAAACTAAATTATTCACCATCTAGTTTACATCTCTATGAATGTACGATAGTTTCACTTCGAGGAATGCTCCAAACAAATATTTTTCATACTGATACAAGGGTTGCAAATTCAAACTTAGATATTCATAATTCTCATTAATTAACTTCGCACGACTTGGGATTCACCATGAATGTCTACCTTTCTTGCTCCAACAACGAAAACTAAACTTAAATCATAAATCAAAGCTTAGTATTCAGCCTTATTATCAGTAAGGCCTTGTTCCAAGAACCAATTCTCACACCTCGATTACATCTTAAGCCATCGACCATAATCAACCAAGGTCATTTGGATATCATATTATGCATAATTTCTAAAGGGTCAACTACTTGGATGCATGTAAAATATGCCAAAAAATCAACTATGGCCTTAACCCTTTACTATTTTGAGAGGACAATGTTTCACATCAAAAGGACAAAGTTTGAATGCCCACTTGACTAACCTGCCTTTGAAGAGTTGGGCAACCAAGTAAGTAATGTAAGATATTGACTTTGCTTATCACTTATACTTTAGTTGTGAGAAACTAATGCTCCAATTTCATACATGAATGATATAAGGCCCAACAAATATTTTCAATGGGAGAATATCAAGATTCTATATTAGTGAGTAATCAACTCAAATAGAAAATAGCTTGCTCAATATTATCCTTGGCATCTTGCTTAAAGAGGGCACCAATGAAATTTTCTATAACGACTATATACAATTTCAATGGTTTCCCGAAAATCAGGGGTGCCGACAGAGGTAGTTTTGCTAAATACTCCTAGTCAATTGTTGCTCTACTCCTACATGAAGTCATTGACATCCTTTAACTTCAACAATGTTGTTAAAGGAGCCATCTTACCTGTAACATTAGCTTTAAAATACCACAAATAAATGACTTACTCAATTAAACCCCACAATTCCTTTATCATCTTGGGCAATCAAGCATCAATAATGGCCCTAGCCATGTTTGGATCAATATCCAATAGATACTACAAAGTACACTTGTTAGGATTCAATTTTAAACATTGCTTCCACATCTGCTAAAAAGCTTGCTTAAGGTCAAAAAAATGTTGTTCAAAACTTTAAAATTTGACTTGAAAGATATAATTCATTACTTGTTAATATATGACAATAACATTCTTAAGTCAAAATGATATTAATTTCCATTCATAAATCCCTAATGTCTTGGGCACCAAAATGGTATTCTATGCATATCCTCGGGATTTACCTTAATCTGGTTATACCCTGAGGCACTGTTCATGAATGACAAAATCTCATGGGCAACCGCTACATCGATTAATATATAAACCATTGGCATCATATTAATCCTTAGGTGTGCCAAAGGTAAGATTTTGATAATCAATGCATACCCACAATTTACTATTTTTCTTAATAATAGGAATAATATTAGACATCCAATCTATGTACCTAGTTGTTCTGATGAACTAGGCCTTCCAAAGATGTTTCTCTTGTTTGATAACCGAAAGCATCTTAGGTGTGAATCTTCTCACTGATTGTCTATTTGGTTTCATTCCTAATGCTAACAAAATAGTAAATTTGACCAACTCTCGAGGTAAACCAGGCATTTCATGATATTCTCAAGTGAAGCAGTTTTTGTGCTGCTTGAGCAATTCAACCAATCATGACTGAATCTTTGTAGGCATGTGAGCGTTCACCTTTATTGGTCTCACTGTTCATTCCAAACCAAAATTCACCTTAGTTAGAGGTTCTATTGTGATGAAACTTGCTTCATCCTTATACTTAGAACAATTGGATGCTCCTTCTCCTCCGATAGGTGGTGGAATAACAAGAATGGGGTAGTTTTTTACTTGTCCCTAGAGTAATTCAATATATGTTCTCCTAAGTCTCTGTTCAATATAAGATGTCTCCAACCATTGGAACCAATCTTGAATAGCTTGAGACTTACTATCCATGATTCACTTTGGGTAATAGTTGTAAATTTGCCAAGTTAAAACTGAAACCCTGGATGGTTAATTGATAGGGCATTATTTGTTTCAAGGATTCAAACACAATAATTAGACTCTCACTTGCCCCTCGAATGATTCAATATATGTCCTCCTAAGTTTGTGTGCAACATAAGATGTCTCCAACCATTGAAAACAACCTTGAAAAGCCTGAGACTTGCTATCCATGATTTCCTTTGGGTAATGGTCGTAAATTGGCCAAGTCAAAACTGAAACCCTTAATAGTTAATTGGTAGGGCATTATTTCTTCCAAGGCTTCAAACAACAACAATTAGACTCACCTAAGGTGAATAAAATAATACCTCAAAGGCTCCAACATCAACTATGAAAGGATCTTCTTTGACACCGATGATCTCGATGTTTTCGCCATTCAAGAATATTTGCTTATGATGTAGAATTGAGGGAACACAATAATTTGAATGTATCTAGTCCTTTCCAAGTAGTAGGGAATGACTGAGATTAGCATCAACACGAAGAAAGGGGTAGCTGATATCCTCGAGCCAACCTTTAACGCACCGGCTATTACTCTCATGGTAATTGACAATTCTCCTAAAAAATTAGACATCTTGAGGTTTGTCAGAATTAAATCAATAGGCATTGTCCTGATCAAATATAAAGTGTTACTAGGCATTACATTTAATAGAACACCACTGGCTACAAATACTGATTTGAAAAGATAACCATTTACCTTTGTGATAATGTATAATGGTCATAAATATCTTACAACAATATCTGGCGGTTTCTCAAATACCATTGAAATGTCAATAATACTTACTAGAGCTGCCCAATCGAGTTCAAAAGTCATCTTCTGGAATCAATTGCATGTTTCCTCTAAGAGAAAAACTCACTAGTAAAACAATAATCATGCCTTCCAAAAAATACAAAGTCTTTAGAATCGTCACCGAAGTCTTCAGATATATACGTCTCATATGAAAAATTATCATCTACTTCAGCAACTCCTCATTATGGGTTATTTCTAGTTTGTGCTTGTAATATTTTGATAACCTTGGGAACAATGAACCTAAGAATTCATAACAACAAAATCCTTCTTGCTATAACTTGGTTAAGGCATCAATTCTCTGTTTTGTGTCTTCTTCTTTGAGAATGCCAACCAATTTTTCTTCTATTAAGCAAGAATTGTTTTGACCCATTCATCCAGGTCTTGAGACAAAAAATGCAGGCAACCTTTAGACTTAGCATCCTCCAAATCCACTTATGGGTCACCTTTCATAGTAGAGTCCCTTGGCAAAGAATTGCATGAACTCAAATCCTTCATTCTCATTGAAAGCTTGATTGTCTAAGACGGTTGAGAACAATGTTTCCATTTCTGAGGATAGTCATATTCCGACTCCTCATCAGAATCAACAACTGCTTGAGTGTGTCGGGAAACTCATCATGTTCCAACTGCCTTTTGTGTTTGGTCGGGCCCTCCTTCATTGAGCTTGTCATTTCTATGTGCAAATAGTTGGCAAATGACCAGATGGGAATTGAGTGGACAATTAAGAATTCTCTAGCCGTTGCTCAACCCTAAGTGGTTAGTCTAAGGCTTGATCATCTGGCCTCAAACACGATGACTTCTGCCCCATGAAAGATCCAACAAAGTGGACAGTTATGTACTCCAACTTCGATGGTTGAGAATAGACACTAACAATATTGAAGAAACATCAATTTTAATGTCTTTCTCTCTAGATGGCACTCCACGGTCACGAACTATAGGTTGTCATTTCCGTCATCTCGGGACATCCCTTTTCTTGTTGTAATCTCACATGATAATTTTGTTAGATACATCCTTGAACCTAGTATTTGGGACGGTTCGATAAATGAACTGGCTTGAGAAAATTACATTCATCCATAACTTCTACTTTCCCACTAGACACCTTGTGTTTTGCTCTTGTATGGTTATCGACTCGCTTCTCTTGGAGTGCATCAAGTTTGTTGTTCGGGTTCCATTGCGATTATCGACTCACTTCTACTACAAGAGATATAAGTGGAAATGGATTTGCATCATAACTGAATTTCTTGTTTGAGAACTTGAGATGTCCATCCTTGATAGTTTGTTGCATAACTGAGCAAAACTTCACACACTGGTTAATATCATGCGAGGTCAGGTTGTATCACTTGCAGTATCACAACTTCTTCTTGAGCTCATTTCTGGATGGTATTAAATGTTCTTCAAACAAACAGCTTTGTCAATCTTTCAAAAGTAGATCAAAGATCTGTTTGGCTTTTGAGATATCAAAAAGTCAATTTTCATTCTCGTTAGCCTTCCTCTCTTTTTCTTTTGGGGGGCTGAAGAGCATTGTAACATAAGGAGGTCCCTATGTTAACTTGGAAATCATGACTATAACTGAGTGAGGCTCATCATTGGTATCTTGCATCATTTATTCCAAAATCAAAGTATGTTGTTGATTACACCTCAAAAGTTCTTGCTCATTGCCTAATACATCCGAGGTGTTGAGGATGTATTCGATCTTTGCTACCCAATAAGCTAACTAAGAGTATGGCAACCAAACAAGCCCTTCTTAATCTTTGTGTGTAGACAATGTTGCACCAAGGTTACGTATTGGATATCGATGAACTACATCTTGCAATGTGTGACCAACTCATGAAACTTCTTGAAAAAGACCTCCATAGTTTCACTAGCTTTTTGGTAAAGATTCATCAATTCTATAGGTGTTGATTGAGGTCGGATCTTGTTATAACACTTGAAAAATACCTTTTACATCTCATCTCAAGTTTGGATCGATGTAAGTTTTAAAGAGGCGCACTAGGCATAAGCTTGGTTAGTGAGAGAAGAGATGAAAAGCTTAAGTTTATGCATCTTATTATCACCAAGCTCTCCATACTCGAGAGTGAAACAAGTCAAATGCTCCCTTGCATATTTATTATCTTGTCCTGAAAATGTGGTAAACTTAGCTTTGAAACCCTTCGAGATTGGTGAAAGCCTATCGATTCAATTAGGATATGGCTTATGATTCACTTGAGTATCAGAGGTCTATAGCTATATTCCAAAATTATTTCGAACAAAGTTGATAACCCCATCGCGATTCATTGGACATCTTCTACCTTCAACAGTGGATTCAATGTCTAATTGTCGAATATTTTGGTTTGCAAGTAGAAACAATGCTTCAGGCTATATCACATGCATTAGGGAATCGAAAGCCCAAAGTCTGGTTGTTGGGTTGGTGGTGGAATATCCACTCCTTTTTGGGCGGTCATAAAGCTCAGTTCTCCTGAAAAAACCGAGGGATAAAATTCAAGATATATACTCTTGGTATTTGATAAGAACTCGACATATTGGAGGGTGTCAAGGTAACATATAGTTGGGTGGTCACAACTAGTTTAACCTTAGAGCGAAAACTCGGGTGATTGTTGAACAATGTTGACTTTTTCGTATTAAAGTCATGTCCTCGAGTTGGAGACGATCTTAGAATGTTCTAGATCCTTGTATAGGTATTGAAAATTGACACTTTCTAGTATGGTACTTGAGCATAAGCTTCTTGCTTTCATTTCTAAACAAGTAAATTCTAATCTCTTACGGTAGCCAATTGATTAGCGATTATTGTAGTCATGATGGATGATTCCTGCCATATGGTAGAACAACAATGTTTGAAGATCGTGTGTTGTCCTTGTAATCAGTCATTTTTTCATTCTTCTGCCTAGTGTCTACTCCACTTCTAATTTCTGGACCCTAAAGCATCCGTTCGATTAGAATGGTGGCCACCAGTATAGGGGCAGATCCTTCCAATTACTGGAAAGTCCAGTGCAACCCATTCTTGCCAACAACTGGGGAGATTAAGTTCTGTAGCCGCTTTAATAATACTAACAAGGTCTCCTGCTGCACCAGCCTCTGAGCTGAATTATATTGCATAGCACGATCCACTCTCGTTACAACATCAACTCGAGAATCAACAATAACAGAACTACAAGGGAAATCTAAGAGCAGTTGAGCCCACCAACGCTCTTCTCTCGTGCTGCCGACAGGCCTAACCAGCCATCCTACTTACCAATGAAATTTAGCTGTACGGTGAAAGTGTCAGCCATTGCTGTGGAGGTGGAATCCCTCCGCTGACAAAATTCCATCACGTCTTTGCCAGATGAGAGGTGGATAGAATAGGAGTTATGAATTCTTGAACTGAGTGAAGCACTTCCTCTCTCCTACTGGGACGGCGAACTAGTGAAGCACTTCATTTCTCAGTTCCCATAATCCGAGGATCACTGATTGGAAAGTATACCACCCAGGCACGGCAAACTGCTTTTCTCGGGGTAGCCATCTACGCCATTTCACTAAAGCTTGGTAAAATGATAATTTTGAAAACAATTACATGAATCATGCCAGAAAGGTAATTGTGACGGTACATTCAGGTAGATGACCGATTCATTATTCTTTTTTATATAAATGAACCATATCTTTCGCATGGTTTGTGCCTCTCGAAGATGCACCTAGAGCATTGTTATCTGCCTCATAAAAGGTCACTTGGTCGCAAGTTCTTTGTGATTTACGTTTATGATCTCATTCAACTGCTTTTCGGTAGGGCTGGTAAATGAGCCCTCTCAGCTAGCTATGGCTGCTTTTATCTAGTCTTTATATGAGATGAGCCGTATTCAAGCACCTTCCTTTCCTTTTTGGAGCTAGGAGTGGCAAAGGAGACACAAACCAAATAAAGGGTCCAATACTACAGCGGGCATAAATCAAAACAGGTAACCCCGTTTAAGATGCAGAGCTGAATAAGAAAGCAAGCCAATCCACAAAGTTTCCTCTTCTCTATACATATGCTGGAACTCCACCTTCCAATCTCGAGTGAGGAGGCCTGCATGGCGGGACGATAGAAGGTGACAAACATCATCCAAATCCTCTGTAGCCAGTAAGCAAACAAGACCTCTACCAGAGAGTATTATACAGCTTAAAATAAACACCACACACACAAGGTAGCCTGGTCATGCACTTCATCTGGGTGAAACCAAAAGCACTGAAAAACGACACCAAGCTGCATGAAGGTGTAGTCCAAGGCGGTGAAGCACCACCCTTTAGCAAGAGCGGATCAGGTCATATCGCTTAAACCGAGATATTCGATCCTTCGTACACATCTGCAACTGGAGCTGTTTGTTTATCTTAGAGTTCGCAGTGTAAGAGCCCACATGCATTTCCATGAACAAAAACAGAAATTATAATAAGGCAAACTTTATTATATCATTCCCTGCAGGACACTGCAATGTTTAGGAACATGTAAAACTCCACATTTAAGCAAACATATTACCATAGAAGCAGGTTCACACAAAGACGCCAACAACGGGATAGGTCAAATCTTCCAAACACCATAGTTCAGCAAATACGCAACCTCAGGAACAGGTTCACAGAAAGACACCACCATCATAACAGGGTTCAGAAAATGTATTAAGATATCAATCGGCAAGCAGCAAACTCAGGTTGCTTCAATCATCATCATGCCTGCTGTTGCGGTGGTGGCGATTGTGACGCTTCTTTTCACCATCATCATCATCATCACTCTTGTTTTTCTGCAGAGATATCCAATCAGAACTATGAAACATCAACATCACTAAATCTCCAGAAAAAGACCACTAAAATAGGAAAATCATGCCTTCGATATGTGTTGGCCACACGTGCCTGCCTGTGCGCATGTACACACACAAATGCAGGCAATGTTAGTAGATAATAAGATCATAATATGCGCTGTCAACCAGCTCACAGCATGTCCAAGGAGCCACAAAGTTCAAAACCTAAAGTATTCTGCAATTATCCCTGCTTTTTCACCACCCACTCTGACACTATCACACGCTTAATTGAAGATGTGAGGAGCACTTAAAATGGCACCATTCATTAGACGATTTTTCTCTTGCAATATTAGATTCCGATGGAAAAGTCCAGAATGAGAACATGACATGAAGCTTACGTTGATTGATGCAGAGAATACAGCGGAGTGACCACACCATTAATTTGATAGATGTCATGCAACCAATCTGCTTGCTTCGTGGATCAATTTGAGATTCTCACGCACATCTAATATTAACAACTGGCATTGATTGACCTTGGACCCATATTTTGCATGTTTGCTCAAAGACTATCCTACTTCATGAGCCACATCTGATAAGGGGCATATAAATGGTGTACAGATCTAGTTTCTGAAGCCGCCAACCTAGAACAGAACCCTTATTTTGCACTCGTCACCCACTACTAGCAGAAGTGAGGTCACTAGATTTATCTAGGACGTTTTGGACCAGTAAATAAACTTCCAAACCAGAATCTTCGAGAACATGAGCCAAACCAAACTGTAATTAAGACCGTGCAAAACCAAAGGACAAACAGAAACTGGCAGTGCAGTAAAAAACAAACAAAAGCATGCTTCTTGAAGGAGCTAAGCAGCAAATAAAAAATCCAACCATGCAGACAAGTTTAATGTCTTGTTCTTTCAACAAATTGTTTAAGTGATAATTGGCATTGAAGAAAAAAAAATGCTGGATCACAAATATTTCTTCAGGGAGGAAGAACAAATCACCGCTCTCGGATTCAGTTTCTAACACAGTGAAAAACCAAAGCACTCACTTTTAATTTATAGATTGGAGAAACTGATATTAGAGGGTTGCATAAACCATGTGTAATCTCCAAGCCCCAAGGTCTATGCCCGGTATCAGCTGGCACAGACAGGTAGCACCCATCAACTCAAATCCGACTACCCATCCAGCAGGCAGAGAAGCTTACCAGCATGATAAACCCCCAACAAACACGCACACCCCGGATTGTCTTGAGAAGTCATGAAGAAATAATAAACTTTTAACACCAAGTATAGCAGACATGACACCAAACATGATCCAACGCTTAACAAATCCATCTTAAACAAAAGTACCACCGTAAGTTATGTATTCTAGATACACAACACACACACACACCTACACACAAAGAAACTCATTTTTAGAGCATGTTGATTAACAAAGAACAAAACACATTTTAACAGAGCAACTTTGATACCAATTAGAAATCATACTATTGTAAGCAGTTAAAATTTTGAAACTTATTAAAATTGCTCATACATTGACATCAGTGATTTAAGATGTTTCTAATAAACCAAATCCCAGATACGTCTCCAGGACTAATTTTGCAAGAAGAAAACCTGAAAAAAACTGTTTTGGCTAGTTTTGCACATGTGCTTATATGTACATATTTCACACACACACACATTATATATATATATATATATATATATATATATATATATATATATATATATATATAGAGAGAGAGAGAGAGAGAGAGAGAGAGAGAGAGAGAACCTCAATTTAGAAAGCCCAGCAAAATGGAAGAACCAAGGAAACCCACAAAAGCCGTCAGTTTTCTCTTTTCTTTGATAAAGAGCTGAAAATAAGGTGGAAAAGAAACCTCTCTCTCTATATATATACATCCCTTCGAACTTGAAGATGCCAAACACACTCTCCCCATCTCTTGGTTGATCATCATACCAAAAAATCAATTAAGTGAAATGAAGAAAAAATTGGGCTTTTCTCGTCGTCTGTTAGTTCCTTTTATCTTTTTTGATTCCCTTGTTTGAGTTTCTTCGTTTTCCTCTTTTGAACTGAAAAATCAATCCCCGGTAGAGTATCTACCAACCTTATTCTTCTTCATTTTGGATGCTTGTGTGGTCTGTGAATTTTGTTTCGTCATATGGATATTCTCTTTATTGCTTTGGCATTAAATCAGCATCATAAAGAATCAAGAGTTATGGCAGTATATTATATTCGGTTTTGGGATCCCATAGATGGTCCTTTGTACATGCTAACACTAATTAGTTGAAGAACAACTTTGTCATGTACAGAGAGACAATCTATGCTGTCCCAATATTAAACAATCCATGTTTGCCTTCATGTTTGTTTCTTTTTTCTTGCATGATTTTGCAGAGGCTTGTGGCATCTTTCTTATTGCTATTTGAGAATAGGTTTTCTTTGCTCGAATGCTTCTTTCTTGTTTAAGATATATTTGCTTATTGCAATTTCAGTTTGGACTAAATGCTTCAGAGAACCTACTGCCTTCATGGAATGATGCATCAAGCAAAGTTGTAAAAAGCTAATTGTTCCTCACATTGCAAAGGGGACCGATATGCAATAACCATATTGTATCGTATGATATGGTATTATACATGACTTTGTATTTATTTGATTCTGAAAAGTAAAGAATTCATAGAAGTAAATCCGATAAGGTTTGATGTTGGATGTCGAAAGCCTAACACAACCCTCCTCCTTCCACATCCAGGCTTGCAACCAGCCATGGTGAAGTTTTAAATACGTAGGGTCTATCCTTTTGAATTGTAGAAAAATTGATGGAAATGTTAATTAGAGAATTATTGAAGATTGGTTAAAATGGAGAGGTGCACAAGGTGTTCTACGTGAAAAAAGGATACCATTAAAGTTTTAAGAAAGATAAATATTATATAGTAGCAATTATATCTACTATAATATAATTGCAAAAGATAGTTGGGCAGTTAATCATCAACATGTGCAAAAGATGTCTTTGACACAAATAAAGATGTTTGGATAGATGTGGTTATGTAAGGAAAAACCATATCGGCAATGAAGTTATAGAGACAAACCCAGAATAGCACCAATAGATGATAAAATGAGAAAAAAACACTTACGTTGATTTGCATATATGAAAAAGCAATCAAAGAAAGCTCTAATATGAGAACTAGATGGTGAATATGTTAAAAGAGGAAGAGAAAGACCATGAAAGTGTTAGAAGGAAACAATAAAGAATGATTTAGATTTTGGTGAGTTAAATGTTAACATGACATAGGGTGGATGGAAACAAAGAATCCATCTAGCAGATCCCATCTAGTACGAGAAAAGGCTTAGTTGTTGTTGTTATAGTTTTTTTTTTTAAAAAGAAACATTAGGAAGAAATAGAAAAAGAAAAATCAACAAAAAATATAATAACACCACCAAGATAACATCCAAAACACAAGAAAAAAATAGAATAATGCTACCAAGTGTAAGAAAATGGTTACCTTTATGAACATCCATGCAATGCTTCCATGCTGGTCTCTTTTTCTAAAAGCTACGAAGTATTACGAAGCGCCGGATTTTCATTAAACCCCTAAATATATTTGATGCTCTTGTAGGAAAAACAGTTTCCATGGGAGAAAAGGTTAGTTTTCAACAACTCCCTCAAGTTTTATGGAGATTTTTGGGTGGAACAATGGAAAATTGGATTTTCAAAGAAATAGGGCCACAAACTTCACAAAACACTTGAGTTATTGCAAAGATTCGGTAAACAAATGCAACAATCAAAGAGATTTAGGTAGACGGAGACAACAAGAGGGCTCAAAACGAGCCCTCTTTAAGGTATTGGGTTTATAAACTCCCTCATGGCTGATTTTGGGAACTTGAGAGAACGACATACAAACTCATAGAACGCTCTGTATCATATGACCCAAGGTCCTATTGCACTAAAAGATGAGATAGGACCCAATACGACCTGATATTTTATGAAATAAGAATTTTTTGCATGAACAATATTGGTGCATACATACGATTTTTCTTACATTATTGTCCAATAGTGTATGATTTTGCAACATTGGTGTCAATCGAATGGCATAATGCAGTGAGTTTTCTAAAGATCCAATAGTTGTAACGGAAATCTAACTTTGTGACGTGTCTAAAATCATGCGATCTACATTTATATAATTTGCTCTCGATTATTTCACATGTTCTTTTTGTCTACCTTTTGTGTGCATTTTTTATATTTGATCATGGAATGAACTTTGATTCTTAATTCTTGATCACCTTGATTCTGTTAACCTTCACTGTTTAATGCTTTTTTCCTTCTCAGAACACTTGTTAGAGGTTGTTATAGGTAGATAGAGAAAGAAAGAGGAATATTTAGGGTCAGGTTGTAGCCGACCCCATCTAGTATGGGAAAAGGCTTAGTTGTAGTTGTAGTTTGCATCTTGAAGATTTTTTTTTTATATTTTAAGAGCATTTTTTCTCCGCCCTAACATTATCCTATTCTTTTTGCATGTAAATATAGTCCACTCTATTGCTTAAATTAGATTGGACCATAATCACCGTACTTGAGCAAATAAGTATAATATATTAGTTTCTTTTAATTCTTCAACTTACTACTTACAAGCACTTGGTTACATTTATGTTTTTGCTTTTAATTTAAGTTTAACAATTCGATATGCATATGCCAGATAATATTTATTGTTTGTCTTCTTACAATTTGTTTATTTAGTTTGATACATATTTATGAATATGGTGGTTATGTGTTTTTTGATATTTGTTAGAAATTAGAAAATTCATTATATATTTTGTTTTTTAATCATAAATAAGAGTACTGCTAAATCCACTATATCCTTGCTACCGCTATATTAGAGTGAACCCTTAACCACTATTGATAACATTAGCCTCTAAAAGCCATTTATCCTCAAAGTTCGTAGGGCGCATGGTTGATGCACTTTGAAAAGTGAACTCATTCAACATTGTGGTGCCCAAATAGGCCTGATTCTTTGCATGTTGCAAGCAAATGAAAAAAGTACCTGCCTGTTGCACTTCCAACATATACTCTTTCTCTCCTCCACACACACACACACCCTCCTTATGTGTGTGTTCACTGTGCATGAGCATCTCTTTTCATCCTTGAGAACATCTGCTCACTATCCATGAACAAAAGGAACCTTAAGTTCTTTTGCCTGTCCATGTTGAGAACATCTGCCCACCATGGCTGGCATGGTTCCCATTTTATCCAGCATCTAACTTGACCCCACTGAGATGTTGAAAGTTTGGTAATGGCCTGGTAAGGTAGAAGCTAAGAAATCCTGCTGATGCTGGATGATTGGGAATGGCGAGGTGAGAAAGTTCTCCCCAAGTCACTGTTTAGAAACTGTGTTCAGTCTCTTTCCCTCTCTCCAATAACCAAAGAATGAGCAATAGATGAGGTGGGAATGAGTTCTTTCCTTTTTTTCTAATTTAAGATGGGAAACATTGTTGAACCATAGCAGAACATTTGATGGAAGCGGATTGTGGATTAATGTGATATTTGTAGGAGTATTGTGTCTAGTTGTGTATTGAACAAGGAACGTAGTATCCTTGTCTTCAAAAAATGGTTCAGCCTTTCTTTTTTCTTTTGTTTGCATAAAGAAAAGAATTAGCATGAAGAAACCAACTTTTACTCTTTACTTTGCTTTAAATTGTGCCACAACGTGAACAACCAATTTTTACTCTTTAGCTTCGTTTTTGAACTTTACCACAACATGAACAACCATACCTTTTGTTGACACCAACTTCTGGAACCAAGACCAAAAACAAGCTTTAGAAACAAGATGATTTGGACATGACTATAACTTAATGCTTGCCAAGCAGTTAACAATCCGAGCCGCCAACATTGCACCAAGGGCTAACATCAGAAACATGCAACCTTTATACATGAATAAGTGTTGCCATTATGCCCATGAAGCTACCAGATTTGAGAGAGGCTCCAGATGAAACAATATTATATTGATTATCAAATGGCAGGCTTCCATGAATTACCGAACTACAAGTTCATATCTGAATCCATTAATTGTGCATTCGCTTAATATTGACATGTCAATTATGATTTATATCATTCTCGATCTCCATATATGATTCCATATTAACAATTAAATGGCTTTCTCTGTTGACTTGAAAATGACCAAAACGAAAAATGTTTTCTTTTTGGGTGTAAATACCAAATAAAATCTAACAAAGAATTCAGTTTTTCAACATTTGAACCGGTACATCTTGCAGAAACTTCGTCCCTTTCAAAAATAAGAACACCACCGTCTCCATAAAATACTAGTTAGAGAAAACTTTACAAAAAGGTGTAAAAAGTGCACATTGGGAAGCACGGAGAGAGGGGAGTGGGTGTAGGAGAGAAAGGGAGAGAGAGTATGTATAAAAGCATAGCAGGCACATACATATTCAATCGGTAGTAACGTACAAAGAGGCAGATCTATTTAGACCCACAATATTCAATGCATTCAACTTTTCAAAGTGCATCAATAGTGAGCCCTTCGATCTAGAGGATCACTAGAACCAGCCCAAACACAAGGCTAACCCTAGCCCTATGCATCCTTCATTTTATATACATGTAAATATGATCAGTTCGGACCTGGACCGGCAGCTCAAACTGAAAGTGAACCGAGCCAGAACCATGTGAATATTGTTTGCACTTTCAAGGTATCAAGACCAACAGATGCTGAATTGCCGATCCCAATTTGAGGTTTAAAATATTATAGTCTTCAACTCTTTGTATTAAATTTTGATTTTTTAAGACTTCAAAATTGGAAATAATGGTTCTATTCCCATAGTCCATTAATCATGACCAGACTATCACCTGGGATGGTGTTCCATCAGATTGATTGATTGGTTACAACAGATGACCGATCATCAATGCATTTAACGACAAAATCAAATAGGAACCTTCTGAATTTGAAAGTCGAAGACTAAATTTAGACAAGATATGCTTTGAATTGAAAAATCTAAGTATGGCCCACACATCAACCCTTGGATGATTTAGAATAAAAGAGTACTTCATTTTAAAAGTTAAAAAAAAATTTAAAAGTCCAAGGCAGAAGTAGATCTCCTAAATTTAAATAGAAGACACAACATTTAATGAATATAGATGTTCCAAATTTAAAAATCTGGGCGTTGTCATGCATGAAATTTTGGATGATCTAAAAGAAAGAAGAAATCTTTAACAATTTAAAATTTCAAAGACTTTTGGGAACCAGTATTAAACCCTGCCCGAAACCGAACCCAGACCAGCAGTCATGGTCTCGTAACCGAAATTGGGCAAAAACTGGTTCAGTCACAATCCTCAGTTCTAACCAAGCCAAAACTGACGTTTTTACCCTGAACCAACCATGTCTACATACATATATACATATACCTGTGTGTTTGCTACTAGTGCAAGTAACTGCTAGCACTTACCACCATCAATGATATGGTTGATAGTGATTCAATGTTGAGGGAGAACCCCCATTCAGCTTCTCATGCAAAAGTAAAGAAGAAAATGCTCAAAAAGAAGAAACAGGATGGTTGTGTAAACTCATCAAGTCAGCTGACACCCCTCATGCAGTCAAGGAGGGTTGACACCACTAGTACTAAATTGAACCATACCCTTTTCAAAGTGTGCTTCCTCTTATTCTCCTTTACTTTCTTGTATACCTTATGATATTCAATTGTACCCCTCTTCACAATGATTTCCTGTATAGCCATTAGCTAACCTACTCAGTTCCTAGCGGTTGCATATTTAATTCTCACATCTCTTACTATAAGATTCCTATGCCATTTCCCTTGCAACTCCTATGTCCTGTCACTATCGTCAGTCTCATTTCGCTTCTCTTACTTTTCAAAATGCCTTGCTTCTCTTCCTGTCCAGCTTCTTAACCAATAACCTAGGGCTAAATCTCCACGATTCTTCTAAAATATGAGCAATATATAGAGTATAGACATTTGATACAAAGATGCGGCAAAACTCATCCACTTAAAATACGCCTAAGAAACCCCTTCTCCATCTAAAAAGCACGATATCTTTCACCACTAACTAAGAGATGAATCCTACATATCTAATACAAATTTCCAAACACATAATTGACACATAAGGATTCAGAGATCTGAATTAAATAGAGTAAGACCCCTCATGAGTCATGACATAAACAGCTGTCTCAGAGTTTCTGTGTGCTGGAATTAGCTCCAGAATCGAAGGGAACATGGTAGACAATTAAAAGATCACTCAGTCTACTGAACTGCATAATGTAAGCAGCAACTTTCAGACCTACTTCACCTGGACAACTCAATTTGTCCTTATCTGGTATATTGTGTATCAAGTAAAATCGAAGTTGCATGAAAAATAACGCATATCGTATTTATAGAGTGTTATCCGTATCGCACTGTATCGTATCGTGAGAAGCCGTATCATATGATATGGGCGATACGCCCAAAAAAAATTCAAATTTTCTTTTTTCAAATTTTTTTTTTTAAGGTTTCTGGCCTCTTTTCACTTCTCTCCAAGGCATCCTCCGGTATGCTTATTTGGGATTGCAAGCCGTGTATGTAACATGTAAATTTATTTAGCTAATGATCCTTATACAAATTTACAATATGGAAATGTAAATGTATTTCATTTTTTGCTTAAAAATATGTAATTTTTTTTCAATTTTTCAACGGTGAATGATCAATACTAAACTTTGCATTATATGAATTCTTTGCAATTACCACATTTTTCCTATTTTTCTGATTTTTTTAGATTTTTAAAAAGTTTTCTTAATTTTTCTTAATTTTTTCTATTTTTTTAATATTACCGTACGATAGTCCCATATCGTAGAGCACTTATTGATAGTACCCGGGTGACATATAGCTTTAGACTTGCAGACTACCCAGTTTCCCTTACATCGGAATGAACAACGACGTGTACCTACATTACTCATCAAAATTTCAAAATAAAGACATGCATCTACATAGAGAGAAGATCCTTAATTTTTCAACTGAAACCAGAAAGCATCCACTCAACTGAAAATCAATCTTCGGATGCTTCAAACCAAACCGCATTAGAGTTAGATCTTCTCAGTTTCCACGATTACTTAGAAGGTATTCCATAAGACTGTTGGTGTCTTACAGAAGTTGCGCATTAGTTATCAAAAGAACAAGACGTCAAATCAAAAGAACCAATGAAACAATAATAGAAACAACCAAACAGCGATCTTTCGTGCAAAGAGAGTAAAGATAAAAGGAAAGTAAGAAGGCTTACGTATTTCTGGCGGCTGTATCCTTCATCCTCGTGCTCACCACGAGAGTAAGAAGGCTTCCGATGCTCTTCCTGTTCCTCCCGGCGATAGCTCGTCCTCCCTCCGTAATCTCCTCCATAAGAGTGCTTCTCCTCACTGCCGCCGTACCCAAAACCACCTCCGGGTTCTGGGTTACGTTGACCGCCATAACCAAATCCCTTTTCCTCTTCCGGCCTTGCCGGCTCCCACCTCCCTCCCTGATTATGCCGACGACCATCATACCCATGATCTCCAACCTCCGGTGGCGGAGGCGGCCTTCCAAATTCCGCGCGCTCGAACCCGTAGCTAGGCTCCACCGGCGGCACAGGCGTGGTGTAGACATAGCTCTCCTGTTCCGGCCGGAACCCGTACGCCGCCGGCTTCGGTTTCGGCCGTCCGTACTCTCCGAAATCCCCCACCTCCGGTGGCGGAGGCGGCCTTCCAAATTCCGCGCGCTCGAACCCGTAGCTAGGCTCCACCGGCGGCACAGGCGTGGTGTAGACATAGCTCTCCTGTTCCGGCCGGAACCCGTACGCCGCCGGCTTCGGTTTCGGCCGTCCGTACTCTCCGAAATCCCCCACCTGGCTTGGTTCATCCCCATAACTGAACGCCGTCACCTTTCCATGGCCCTCAGGCGCAAGTTGGTAATCCGGAATCGGCTTCGATTGGTGACGATAACCACCACCACCAAATCCTTCTTCCTCTTGAGGCTGAAATTCATAATCCGGCTTCGGCTTCGGCTTCGGCTTCGGTTTCGGCCGAACATAGCCGGACTCCTGATCGTCATCGTGACCACCAAAACCCAATGGCTTCCTTCCTCCCCCGGAGTAGGCATATGGTTCAGGGGTCGGTACATTGATAGAACGGTAGTCGCTTTCATATTTGGTGGTAGTTGAACCTCCGTATTGATACGTTGAGGACGAAGAGGAGGAGCCATATTTGGGAGCATAGGAAGAAGACGTAGTAGAGGTGGAATCGATGCGGTGGCAGATTTCCTCGTCGGGAGGAAGAGGACGGCCGTAGACGGCGGCTTGATCGTATCCGCCACCATATGGTGTGGGATCGTACTCTTCAAAATCTACGGCAGACATGGTTCTCAAATCCAGGGATTCAGATCTGAGACCGAAGAGCAAGGGTTGAAGATGCGAAGGTGGACGGAGGTCGCTTTATAAGAAGAAGACTGTGCTATTTTCTGAAACCGTCCCTCCTTTTACAGTTTTTTCGGAAAGCTGCGACACTGTTTCATTAATTCCTGTAGAAACCTCATTTATGAAACACATTTTCGTCTGCTTCAAATTGCCACCGAAACCCTTTTGCTTTATCGGCTTAGGTTATGAGCTGATCTCGCTCGATGATTTCAGTTTCTAACCTTTTCTCACAATACAAACAATGTTATCTTCTACGACAAGATGGACTCAACAGATATCGAATTTTAAATCACTAAAACCAATTACTTAATAATGATTTTCTGAGATTTAAATTTCTATAATATTTGTAACAGTGATTTTTAAATGACTTTGAAATAAAATTTTACAAATGAATCTCAGTGCTTCGACTATGAGCTACCTGATGGACACACGAGGGCATCTCTTCAACAAATAGACTAATAAGTAGATTCATGAATCTTATTCGCATGTTTAACTATGAGAACCGAGATGAAATTGAAATTAAGTGGCAATGTTAGCACAAAGAGCAATATCTCACCTTAGCTAGAGGGTCAACTCACAAGTAAAAGGTCAGAAGTTCAATATCGAGGGCATGCATAAGACATCGGCCTCCCTATTGTACAAAAAGGGAAATGGCAATCTTAAAAATTTGCACCAGCTGTGGACTTTGCTAAGGTCCTGAGATTAGCAAAAAATGAAGGATAAATTGGGAAGCGGAGATCTTATAATAATGGAAAAGAAAGTAGTGGGCGTGATGTCTGGTGGCGTTGGGATCCACGACCGACGTGTTCGGCAATTGAAATAAATGAGGTGCCATACTACGAAATATAAAATATCTGGGAGATGAGTTTACCACATAGCTAGCTCACATAACATGAAAAATCTTGCAATTTTATATTCACCGAATTCTGAGCAAAGACGGTGATCTTAAATCTCAGTCATCCACGTCGCGATCGGCAGCTCCGGTTGCCTTCTTTGAGTTTGTAGGGCCCACTGTAAAGAACAGTAGCCATCCATCATCGAAATACACGGTTGAGATATCAAAACACATCAGGAATGACCTATACACTAGGCTACGGAGGGATTCATCAGACGATGCGGCTAAGCACATCTCAAGTTGTATTTGGAAATCTCAGCCATCCATGTTGGTGACAAAAAGATGCCGCCCATCATCAAAATGCCTGGCTGGGATAACAAAGGGTAACTAAGAAATTTTACCATGTGTGACTAGAGTAAAATGTGTCATAAGGACAGTCATTTTATTTTGGGTAGTATGAGAAGGTCAAAAGCCACCTAGTATGAAACTCATGACCTTGGACTTGTTAGTTGACCCTCTTGCCCGAAAGACACCCAATTTTTAACATTCTTACTAAACGCACACTCTATTTATCCCTTCTCATGGTTCAGTGTTTTCTCTCTACAATCTCTCGCATCTTACTAGCACGACTCTCTCTCTCTCTCTCTCTTCACTAGCGATTTTTCTCTCCCCTCACTGGCCTTGTACTCTCTCTCAACATCATATCGGTCTCTCATGTGATTTCTCTCTCACCATTCTTAGGCTCTCATTTGTTCACATTTCTTCCAATAGAGACGAGTACCTCGTATATCTCTCTTTCAAACAAGACGCTCACTTCGACCATCTCTACATAAAGAGAGATGCATGAAATGTGTCTCTCCTTGCATCTCGCCTTATATAAAGTGAGAGACTCATTTCGTGTACCTCTGTTGTTATATTTGTCAAATAGAATGTCTTAAATTTTTATATATTATATTATCTTAATATAAGATAAACATGATGCATAATGGATGAATAGAAGATTATAATATTACCACATCATCTAGATGATGTAATATTTTATCGTATAGGAGACGGCAATGAAGACGACGGAGAGAAAGAGAAAGAGGCTCAAGCTGAGGTAGATATTGACGAGAGATTCCTTATACAACATGATGTTGAAGTTGAGATGTTGAAGTTGAGCCATCAGATTATCATAAAGATGTAACAACTATCTCACAAAGAGTGATGATGATGCAAATAATGATAAAAATGAACTTTCCAATGTTCTTAAATTGCTTCTTAGTTTTATTAGTCACAATGCTTACAAAATATGACATAATTAGGTAATTGATAGTAAAACTAAATATAAGCTGAAATAGTTTGTTTGTAATACTGTTTTTTATATCAATTTTGTTTTATTGTGTACATGCATACTTTTGAAAGTAGTAACAACATACATGCATTGCAATTTCCGACTCGAGGTGGAACCCTATAGTTGGTATGATATTGTAAAGTAAAGTGGTTTGTGGGAGAGAAGAGAGTTGCTTTATGAGATAGCAGATCATGTCCTAATGAGCACATAGGATGGGACTTAGGCATGGAAAAATCTAGCAAAAATTCCATCTTCTGCTCATTTTATATATTTTTCAAGAGGATGATAAGCCACACTGGACATATCCATACGATCAAGTCCTTGGATAGGAGGTCCTGACTCACCCTCCATGGAAAGACTCACCTCTAGGGAGAATAAGGATTAAATTTCCCCAAAAATGAAAAATCCAGCCATTAGGAACCGTTTTCTGGCCTGTTGGCTAATGATGGCTTATTCTTTCACTAAACTCGACCTCATCATCCAAATCTGAACTAAAATTGAAGCACAAACGAAGATATTTCACCGGAAAAATATGAATCAATTGGCTAGAAACTATATAGCCGGAAACTTACCTTGTTCACCGCTGATTTCACGATTTTCCGGTTGTCCAAAGCCACTCAAAACTAACACTCTGGGAAGACTTGTCGTGGGCTTCAAAATGGCTTGCCAACTGCACTTAAAATGGCGGAAAATGTGATGGGTGGAATTTTTGTCGGCACTTCATCTTCACAAGTCACTATGCTTGCCACTCTTGGGTGGGTATCCCCACCCGCCCTCTAAGAAGGCGGTACGACATCATCCAATACCTGGGAAAAGAGTAAAGTGTGCTCTTAGTGAGAGTTGTGCGTCCAACCATCTTGATGAATGACCCTTGCTACATCTGTAACCTATTTATGCAAAATGTAGCCCACAACTACAATTGTCTCAATATGAAGCCATGCTCTTCCTTTAGGCAAATAAGTAGGTTTCCAAGTGAGCAGGTGTTATACTTTGTCTCACCACATAGCACACTACACAAGATATACCCGTGACATAACCTGCATTATTGTCAACATGGACCATGCGCATGTGAATGTGAGCACAAATGACAATGAAAGCCATAATTTAAACTCAAATAAATATCAAATTCAAATTTCTACAATGCCTAAGCAAAGTACGCTAGAGGATCAGGGCCATCAACAAAATTCCCCAAAATCAACTATCAATAGTAAAAAAAAAGGGAAACTCTCAACTAGGTCACACAATCAACAAGTACAATTCCCATAAATGTGTTGTTCCACACTTTATCCTAAAAATTCTAGCTTTAGAATAAACATTAAAATAAAATAATAGTGTGAACACTAACCCACTGTCTACTAAGAAAGCTATACATCTCGAAGTCATACTAAAATCATGTGTGCATTGCAAATATTTCATAGTAAATCAACAGGTATACAAATTTATGTTTTCAAATCCACTCGAACACTCGTGCACTCATACTCACATACACAATATCAATTACGTATTTATGTCCCATACTATATCAAGAGTCATCTCTCCCTCCCTCAGATGATCGTGGTCACCCATCTACAATGGTTAAATCATGCTAATTTTCATTATAGGTTGCTTAGGAATGAAGCCACAATACCCGAAGAACCTGCAAATCTCTAGAGAACCTAAATATAAACAACACAAGTATGGCCCATTGATCCATATAACAATATATTTTAAAAAACATTAAGTCAAAACAGACTCACCTCTTATTCACTCTTTTTTTGTATTAAACAGTATTGACAAGAGACAAACCTGAGTCAATGCAAGAAACTAAGGAGCTTTTATGCGAAAAAAACACTAATGACTTTGACAGATGCAAGAGGTGTAAGAGGGTTGGGGGGAGAGGTGGGTCTAATGAAACCACAAAATGAAAGGAAAGTAAAGAACCGATGTAGCTCAACTATAACTAAAAGAACTTTAATTCTTAATTTTAAAAAACTAAGAAGGCACAATAGATACTTGTAGCTATAAAAATTAGAAATAAAAGAGGTTTATGGACTGTGATGGTGCAAATGGGACTAAAAAAAAAAATCAAGAAATGTAAAGGGGTTTTTAGTGGGTCTCTTGTCATCTAGGGGGACATTGGTCCCATTTAACTTCGATGTCCTTGGATTCTTCGTCCCATTTTCTTTCTCCCAAACGGACCAGGATCTGAATTTGGGTTTGGATCTGGACCTTGATTGAATGGTTGTATCAATTTCTACTTGCAACAAAGACTTCAATTTATGGGCTTCCTTCTCCTCTCAAAAACACCTTCATTTTATTCGTGTATGAACTATTCTTCCAAAAATCAAGACTTAGAGTCTCACCCCCTCTAACTTGATGTTGGCCCTTAAAACATTTTCTCCTAGGAAAATTTTGAGTGTACACAATAATAAACACCAAACTTTACACATTAATTACTAAATAAATTAAATTTTATTTAAATATCTAATTGTTAGCTCGAATATTAATTGACATTAATAACATTAGTTTATCAATAAACCAACAAAAGTTAGAAACCATGTAAATGATATGCTATATTAATTTATATTAATATACTACCAAATTAGTAGTATATTAAATGTTAATTATCAAATATTTACTTTTATAAACTTTGTTTTTCATATCATTAAATTTAACTTAAGTTTAAGGCCTATCAAATTAACAGTCTTTATGATCAACTCAATCAATTTAATAATTTTGATGGCCATCAAAATTTAAAATATATTCTCCTATCGATGATTATATAAAATTAAAAGTCATTAATGTCAATTAAGATTTAAAAATAAATAAATAATAATGTTTACTTTATACTAAAAGTATTATTAATTAATATTTAAAGTAATATTATTATCACAAATTAATTTTGAATATATGTTTTAAGCATTAGGTGAAGTTTCTTAATTATAAATTGAATCAATAAAATTAATTTATATATAAATATTAATTTTAAAAAATATTTAACCTTTATTTGAATATTAATAATTTGGTATTGAAATGGATTTCCAGGATACAAAAAGGAACTGTGTATTTTTTATAATATTATTGGATACTAAATTTAAGATTTAGTATCACACTAATGCCAATATTACATAAATACTAAGTCAATGCCATGTTAGCACTAATGCCAATATCACACTAATGCCAAACACACACAAACACACACACACACACACACACACATATATATATATATATGCTACGCCTGCACCATGCCATTTTCACATCAACAACTATGCCATGTGAGCATTCAATGTCAATCATGTGAGACTCCATGGTGATGGTATTAGTGACCGAATGCTAAAGTGATGAATTTTTGAAACTTAGATCCTTTAAATCTTTCATAAAAAGATAAATATAAAGTACTAAAGTAGATTTTTGTCAAATCATAGACGTGTCTCAAATGAATATGTTAAGATTGATATGCGATCACACGTGAAAAGACCGTTTTCTTGATGAGGTGATTAGAAACAAATTGAAAATGGAAACAAATTAAAAGTTTCACCGATGATAAAATGAGAGAAAATCATTTGTTATGGTTTAGACACATCAAAAGGAAGCCAAAGAAAGCATGACACATCTAGATTTGTGGAACCAAAGAATCCATGTAGCGAATCCCATCTAGTATAAGAAAAGGCTTAGTTGTTATTGTTGTATTGTTATATAATTAATTATTATTTAGCAATTATAATACTATAGTAATTAAAAATATTACAATGATAAAATAATATTGTAATAAATTAATATTTTTTTGTAATAATATTATAATATTATTATATTATCACTAATATAATATTGACACAATAATATAATATAGTGATTTACTAATAATGTAATAATATTATATTATCACTAATACTATAGTGAATGCAGAATTCATTGCACATTAACTTTTCACTGTCCTTCAAGTAATATCTTCAGGGTTCTTGGAACCTGTCACCAAAGAATGGTTGTCTTTATGTATGAGGTTGTAGCCGTTTTCATTTGACATATTTAGAGACCAACTACAAAGGGGTGAGAAATGTATTTAGGAAAGGTTGCCTTCAAGTACCCACCCAAAGTGACGTAAAATTATTATGAGTTATGTTTTAGTATACCTGATTTTGACATGGAAAGATTGTAGGGCTTTCTGTGCCCTCCTGCAGGTAGCAAGCTCGATTTTCAGCGGATGCATGTGTGTCTTCATGTGTTGAACTTCAGCCTCCCATTGTAAAAAGAAAAAACTAGTAAATCACTTAACATGAACTTGTGTACGTATACTTGTTATATTATATTGCAAATTTTATTGACTTAATCATTTCTTCAACCACTGAATCATGTAGGTTCCGATCTGCCGTAAGTCCCCAGTTCCATGCCCGCACAATGGAGTCCTACGTTTTGTCACACACAACATTTGAAATGGCAACACATGGATCTTGGCCCAATACTCGTTACAAGCAAATTCAATTAGGGTTACATGATCATCCCAATGACATTATACTGGCAGCATATCTTCTATGGTTTGGATTGTATGCTTGGCATAACGTTTGTGGATGAAAGGCCGTACTAGTTACAACTTTGTCCCTAATCACCTTTATAGACCCTTCTAGAACTCAACGTGGGTCTCTTTAACTCCAACTTTTTGGCATGTAAACGAATAAGTACCGAGTTTGCAATTTATTTGGCTCACAAGTCAAATGTTCGATTTAGCAAGTTTGCCAACTATATATCCAAGAACGTTTTCATTTCAAGTATGGACTTACGACTTCTGACTAGGGGAAGTAATTTTGTGTGGTCATTTAAAAAACACGTCAAGCCAAACGTGGCCTAATACAAGTATATATGAACTTCTTGGGTCACATCTGTATGGGCTTTTCTAAGTTGTTACAAAGACAGTTTCATGTTTGAATATTAGATTGTTGCAAGGGTGTTCATGACTCAACTGCCACTTCCCTCAGCTTAGATTGTTGCAAGAGTGTTCATGACTTGTCATTTTATGATCTACCTATTTTCTGCATTTTCTTTCTTTTAAATGGAACAAATTCAAATCATATCTTGCCATTTTATTTTTCGTAAATCGTATCTTGTTATGGCTATTTGCTTCTTTTCTAAGTCGTCCATTTGCCTATATATATTATTGCCATCACCATTGCCGAGCACTATCCAATTAAGAGGGTTAATATCTCCCATAGCTAATTACCACCAACTCATCCATGGCTCCCAGCTTGCTTCGTTTCATTCTCCTGTTCCTTTGCTTGGTGTTTCTCTTTGCTGTTGCTGTTCAAGGTAATCTCTAGTGTGTTGATTTTGTATTTTCGTCGTTTTATGTCGCCTCGTGTGTGCCTCAAAAACAAGTCAACTCGAACACAACTGCTATTTGTTTCTCGTGTGATTTCATGGACGTGCACACAAAAGATAAAGTCATGCTTTTGATGGTTTTTCTGGTGTAGCTGACCCGCGACTTATTATAAGTTGGACCTACCTGAGGAAAAGACTAAATTTTTTTCCTGAAAATTAACATTTCTGTTGAACTATCTCCAACAACAACGAAAGCAGATTCAGTATAGATTATTCTGTTCAATGGTGAAACATGATCTTCCTTTTGTGGAGTTGAATGATAAGATGACACTTACGACCAAGGCCGATCCCATCTATTATGAGATAATGCTTGGGCTTTGTTGCTTGATACTCTGAGGTTTAACCTGCTTTTGAACTAAACTTATGCAGGTGACTCATGCTTCTGGTACTATGAACAATGGTGCTGCCGACAAGGTACCGGACACCTGTGCTTCAATGGGCAAGCTGAATGCGACGCTTTTTGTGCCTCACAACAAGCACCACCCACATTCTGAGCCCAAGAAAACGCAAATGTTTGATCACAAGTTCTTGTCATTTGCGAGTTATTAGGTATTAGATAGTAAGGCAGATTTGCAATGTAAAAGCTCACCGACTTGGCTACTTGTTAAAAGCTTCATCCCATCTCCGTGTCTCCCTTTTTTGCTTATTGTTTGCTTTTTACCAGCCATTACAAGACAATCCTAGGGATGTCATGATGGCTGGGATGTTGTTGGAGATCCATGCCCGATGTTATTATAATTTATTATACTATATTATCAAATAACATAAATAACAATATTAGTTTATTGTTAAGTAATTTAAATAATATTATGGAGATTACTTTTTGCACACCTTTATTTTACGATTGACACGTCCCCTTTTTTAAAATATCGAAATTACCTCCTCAACACTTTCTCTCTCCTCATCCACCATTTTGCTTGTTGGACCTCCTCTTTACTCTCGTGACCAATATTTCATTCAATTTTGCCTTCTTCTTAGCTGAACAATGCACTCTTAAGAATCTCACTGAAGAAAAAGAAAGAAGAAAAAAAAGAAAGAAAAATCAAGAAAAAACAAAATCAATAATAAAAAATATAAAAACAACAATAAGAATTCAGAAGAAAACATCAAGAAACATACAAAAGAGAATAAAAAAATAATGTTAAGTTCTCAACTCAAGACTTGACACATGCATATCTCTCTCACAAGGGAGATGGGCCTTAATCCCATCTCAAGTCAAGAACTTGGTATCATTTTTTTGTTTCTAATACGTGGCTAAAGTGAATTGGAAAGTAAAGAATGATCGAAAAAATGGAAGAAAATGGGAGCTAAAAGTCAGTTCATATAGGAGGAAAAAGATAGCCCAGTTTTCACCAAGAATGGTATTTTCGTTATTTTCAAAAATAGCTAGGAGTATTTTGAGAAAACTGACAAAAATGGAGCATGTATATAGTAAAAGCAGTGTGCACGTATCAATCTAGTTAATCAATTAGGGATATAATGGCTAACGTTGCTAAGTTTTGCACACTTGACATGGTACCTAAGCCTAGTGAACTACCATATCACAACTTCTATTAGATTTTATTATTCAATATTTCTTATTATTATAATATTTACTAATATTATACTAAATAATGACCAATACTCAATTTGAATATTAATATTAAATAATCATTTAACATTGTTATTCATTATATAATAAATTTAATACTATTAAATTTATGATACAATTTATAATAAATCAAGAATACTATTCAAACCACTTAACAATAAACTAATATTGTTATACCACTTAACAATAAATTATATTCAAACCACAACATTTTTTCGGTGATCCATGACTTGAAGCTTGACCCAATGCATAATATTGAACTATCCACAGGCTTATATGGCTTTTAATCCAACTAAAAAAAAAAGAAAAAGAAGAAAGACGAAGAAGAGGAAAAAGAAAAGAAAAAGAAAGGAGTTTGATTCAAAGAGGGTCTAGGTGATTTGGTGGGTTATTTAGTTGATATGATATATTTTTTGAAAATGGTGGATTTGGGAAGAACCGATAAGAGAAAGGGGAGGAAGATTTTTTTTTTCATTTCTTGAGCCGATTTGAAGTTGAATTCATTGATTTATCGAGTGATTTTGTATTGTTGTATAAATTTTCATTCATTTTCAGTATTTATTTTGTTTTTAAATGTTATTGGGCACCAGAAAGACTTCGGTTATGAGGAGGATATCAACCTCATATACTTAAAAACTTGGGTGCCAAAAAAACTTGGGTTACGTTATTAGCCACTTTAAGTAAGATGCATCTGGGGCGTATCTATCACTTTGAGTGTGACGTTATTAACCTCATAAATAAAAAAAATTCTATGAAGATATGTGGTATAGGGCACAAGTATAAAGCCGTAACATCACCGCACTATCTAGGAGATGCAACATGGTGTTAAATAGAAGACACCCCGTAGACAACAACAAGGAGAAGAGAAACTTGGCCTTCACATTACGATGAGGATACATTAATTTCAGATACTGAAATGAATATTATAGACATTAAGGATGAGGGATGTCCTGATATATTGGGATTACTCCTAGGATTTGAAGGTCACATTGCATATAAGATTTGGGAGAGCAGGTATGTTAAAACTTTAATGTAAATTTATATAAATACACTCTATACATGTACTAATATCAGTACTATCTATTCTAATGTATTATGTAAATGTATATTTATAGAAAATATGAAAAGTGATAACAGTTCATATACATTACATTGTGGGTAGAGCTTGGCTAGTGAAGAGTACGAATGTTAGGCCTAAAAATTAGATTAAGCTTAAAGATTGTAATGGGTTGATTGGACAAGCGGACTTAGTATACGAGGTGATAGATCATGTATTGTTGATTGCTTTTATCGAGTATTGGCAACCAAACATAAACAAGTTTCATATGTCATGAGATGAGATGACTATCACATTGTAAGAATGTCAATGGGATACTTAGTCTTCCAATGGAGGCCAACGTTTTGCCTTGATATAGGAGATAATGGTTATAAGCAAGAAATAAATTTTAGGTGATATGTTAGGAATGGACATCAAAAAAGTCATATGTGAGATTAAGTTCGGGGTTCTTAAGTTTGAATTGCTCCAAACTACTTTTTAAAGAAGAGAGCGAATAATAAAAATAAGACCTTTTGTTATTTATTGTATCAGTTAAGGTGCACGCTATATTAGGATAAGTCTAGAGATATGATATCGATAATACTTATAAATCTATTGCCACATGATTGTAGGAGGGTTGATAATTACGCATAAGGTGCAACTATATTAGCATATTTGTATAGACAACTAGGAAAGATAACTCAGATAGAAGCACAACTTAGTGGACATACTTGTTTGCTTCAAGTAATAATGTTTACTATTATTGCTTGCATTATGTTTAGTTCAACTTTTTTTGTTCAAAAATTAACAAGATATATATTTTAATTATAGGCATAAATTTATGAGTATTTTTTAGCTTTCAAAGTTGCTATAGGACTAGAATGATGGCATGAAAAACTAAAAGTAGGTTGATGGATGGGTAGTGTCTATAACAAGCAATTAGATTTAATGATGGTAGATCATATATTTTTGAATGTTATATATTTGTATGTTATATATTCTAATGTGCTATTTTATGTAATATAGATTGACTAGTAGCGATACAGTTTTGCAAAATATATAGATTGTAATGCATACAAGTGATCGTGATTTAATGGATACATTAGATACATAGTGGAGTCTTATATGTCAGATCATATGGTTTGACAGTTTGACCGATGTTAAGCCACACACATATAAAATACAGTATGAGCCACATAATATGACCTGAGAAGCTTAGCGCTCACATTATTTTGAGCTTGAGCATTTTGAAGTCCTAGCACTGTACCCATATGAGTGTAACGAGGTATACATAGAGTGGTAAATTCAAATGATGCATCGATTTATTTTATGAGATTCTAGCAGTCAATTGTATTTTGCTCGGCCTACTCCAAGTAGGCAATGTGATGCATCATTCTACATACAGGAAAAACGAATCATTGTATTTTTATTAGAGGTTTCTCTTTTTGTTTTCTTATAATAACTTTTCAATGCTTAATTTCTTATATGAGTCTATGAGTAATACACGAGACACTTCCAATAGCTTCAGTACATTCAAAGCTTGTGAGAAATGCCACAAAAGTTGACACTTGATGATGATAGTGACAATTAGTGATATATTTTTTTGTTTGGCTGTATTTGTACCTTATTTTGTAAATTTGAAATATTGCATATATAAATGACGATTGTAATGATAGACATTTTGTATTTTTTGCTACATACATGATTACAATGAAATATTGTACTCTATCAATCAACATAATATATGATATCCATTCATATCCTAAAATCTTATAATGACATATACCAATGGATAATAGTTGATACTTAGTCATCATCCTCAATATCATGTATAACATCGTCTCATGATCTTTTTAATTATATATACAAGTCGATACATTCTTGAAACATAGTTGGTCAATAATGGGAGGATAAAAGGCATCGGAGAGCCATATATCATATGCATTTGCGAAAAAGTATAAATAATTTTAATATTTTTGTAATTTAACATTTGTTTAGATATTAAAATCATAGGATTTAGAGGTGATAAGAGTAACTCAAAACCATGGGGATGTGATCATGTTACTCCTTCATATAGGGGGTTATGCATTTTTAATATAAAAAGACATCACACTTGCAGGCCACTTTGCCATTAAAAAACATCATATAAGCTTTTCGATCTAGCTGAGATGGAATGGATGTGGCAAGATACAATCTGATAATAAATCAAGAATATTATTCAAATTACTTACAATATACTAATATTATTATTTATATTATTTGATAATATAGCATAATAAAATTATAATAACATCGATCATGAATCTTCAACAACATTCGACCCATCAAGACATCCCTAGATTGTCTTACAATTGCAGGCTAAAAGCAAACAATAAGCAGAAAGGAGATACATGAAGATGGCATGAAGCTTTTTGAGAGTTTTATTTGATAACCAAGTCAACAAGCTTTTACATTGGAAATATGCCTTCTTATCTAAAGCCTAATAACTGCCAAATGACCAAAGATTTGCTCTTTCATGGGCTCAAAATGTGGATGGTGCTTGTGGTCAAGCACAAGCAGCATTGCATTGGTCCTGTGCATCGAAGCATAGGTGCTCGGTAGCTTGTCAGCAACACCATTGTTCATAGTGCCAAAAGCATGAGTCACCTACATCTGTTTAGTTCAAAAGCAGGTTAAATCCCAAAGTATCAAGCAACCAAGACCAAACATTATCTGATAATAGATGGGATCCACCTTGGTCATAAGTATCACCTTATGTTTCAACTCCACAAAAAGATCATGTTTCACCATTGAACAAAAACATCACACAATTGTAGGATTTAATTTCTTCCTTTTGCAGGTTCCTCGTTAGAGTAGTCTGTGATGCAGCAAAAAAAGAAAGAAGGGCTGAAGAGAATAGATATGAACATTAGAAGATGAGAAGAGAAGGTGGAGTGGGTTCATGGTTACCCTCAAACGGATTTTTCTAGGGAAGACTTTTTCTCTATTTTCTTTATTGTCAATGATGTGTCGGTCTACTATAATCGCTATAGTATTTATAGAGAAATTCTTTCTATTTTTCTAGCTTCGTCTTTCCTGTTCTGTTTATATTTATCTTTAATATATATATTTTTATCTATAATGTATCCATGAATACGGGAAGATGTTTTGTCTTCTATTTTCATGGGTTTATTGCCGATGTAGATGTGAAAATTTCACTCCAAGCCTATGTAGAGACTTGAAGAAAACTTTTCAACACTACTTAGTTGCACGAGCATGCCAGCTAGTTTCTAAAAACTAGCAAAAGTGTGAATCCGACTTGGCGATTGTGGCTAAGCGGACTCTTTTCACTTTAGGCCGTTTTAAATCAATGCGCAAGGGTCAGCCTAAGCGCTTAATGATTCTAAATAGACTGGTGATATTCCAAACTCACGTGAAAACAATGTGTTGAGAAATGACAAACTAGTGCACTTAGTTTCAAAGTTCAAAATGTACAGGTTCTGAAAAACAGAAAATTCTGTTTTCAAGACTTGTTTCCCGAATTATTTTGAGTATCTTAAAAACCTCCAAAAATCACCAAAATTTTAAAAGACTACGCCTGAGATGTGAAGAGTCTAGGACACTTTGGGGTTAGGATGTTGCAGAATTAATTCAATCAAGTGCTTCTACTCAGACACCCGGAATTGTTCTGTCACAGAAATACAAAGGGTCAAATATGAGCCTATATCTCGATGCTCAGAGTTCCAAATTTAGTAAATTTGGTCTTGTTGGAAAGCTATAGATGTCAGCTTACCAATTACTGATTTTAGACTACTACAGATAGAGTTATGGGATGAATACCTAGGCTCTGTTATAGAAAAACTGAATAGATAGATAGTTTACAAAATTTCTCCTGATCTTACACCATTTTAATTACGTGGTTGTATGGTCCTAAAATCTTTGAAAATTTTATTAGGAGTGGGCCTGTATGTGTACATATAGTGTGCAAAATTTTGGAGGATTTATAGCAGTGGTTCGGAAATAAAAAATCAGACAATCAACATATGCAAGGATGCTGAAAATCAGTTTTCAGGTTTTAGAACATCCGTGATGCCAAACTCACACGAATCAAAGTGCAACAACACAACATCCCAAAATTGAATACTGAAGGGAAATGAATTGAAATGTATCTAATAGCTTAAGCATAGAGGAGATAAGAAGATATAGAGTGTTTATAGCATATATTATAGTAGAATCAAGAACTTAAACACATAGAGTGCATAAGCAAAGAAAAGGAAAATTTCAACACATCTACTTCTATTACATCATGGGGAGAGACAAAGCTCCATTAATACAACCCATTTTCAATTAAATAATGAGAAAATATAGGGATTTAATCAAGTTTAGAACTAGCACTTATTCGGATTCCCAAGGAGATGTCCTCCAAAGATGGTACTAGACCCTCTTTTTCCCTTCTTTTCACTCAATTATCTCACTCAAACCCAAGAGTCTTGATCCTAACACCCTCTTTCCTCTCTAAGCCTCTCCCTAGTAGCCTATTCTCTCACTCAAGCAACCCAAAGTTCACGCCCCCCCACCCTTGGCCTCTATTTATAGGCCAAGGGGGGGCCTTTCTAAGACTTTGCATGGAGTGAGCGGCCAAAGATCTAACTTGATCCAATTCCTCATGATCTTCGTGTGAAAGAGAGAGGGGAGCGGTCCCCTTTTAGTCAGCCATGGACCAGTCCCATGTGGGCTGGTTGTGGACTTGATTGGGTGCACCTAGTCATGCCCGGCTAGGTGTCTTGAACCCTTACTTCAAATCGATCGGTCCTTGCTTGCTTTTGTTGATTCTTTCACTTGATCAATTGCTAGATAAAAAGGTGATTTGATAAATTTTGGCCCAAGGACATAGGATGAACAAGGTTAGAAAAATCCAATATTGGTTTGAATGAAAAACATTTGGTTCAAACAAGGCTTGATGTTTAATTCAATATACTCATGTCTAGCACTGGATTCAATTGGGATGGGTTTGATGAGGCCGTCCATTCTTGAGTGTGGATATTGTTTTGACTTGATCTTCATCATTGATTTTTGGCTTACCCTTCGGGAAATCGTTCTTATCTCGAAGTGGGCCCCACTTGTCAACATGTTTTACTCCAATCTTTTGGGTTTTTATACTTTTAACTTTATTTTGAAACCTTTTAAAATCTTCATTTTAAAGACTTAAAAAATTTCATTTTAAAGCTAGAAGTTTTAAAACAAGTTAGTTTTCCAATTTTGGAGTATTTTCAGAAAAATTTTATTTAGAGTGTAAAACAGTCAAGAATGGCCAAATCTTGTGTTACATCTCCCACCTGGTTATTTGAGCAAATGTTTATAACAAACTAGTTTTACATCCTATTTTTGTGGGTTTTCCCAAGTCGCACCAGCTATGATTGCAGATATAATTACAATCGATATCTATTGTGTGGTTTTTTTCATATATAATACATTCTTACCTACACAACAGCCATCATCGTGTAAATTAATATACTTTAAATAAATATCAAACCCATGTTTCTAACATCTTTGAGAAAAGATCCTTTGTTATGCCTTTGTCAAGGGGGTCTGCCAACATATCATTAGTTGACATATATTATATGAATATTTTATTTCTCTTAACCATATCATGAACATAGAGGTACTTAACCATTATATGCTTGCTTATAGAGTTATAAACTCCACTCCTAATCAAAGTAATTGTTAAATTGTTATCACAATAAATGACAATAGGCCTGTTGGTTATATCCAACTTTAAATAATATATAAAACGACTTATCCAAATGACACTCATTGCAACCATACTGCAAGCAACATATTGAGCTTCCTATATATACAATGCTACACAATCCTGTTTCTTACAAGCCCAAGAAACAACTCCACCTACAAATAGAAATATTTGTGAAGAGGTTGATTTGTTGTCATCTTTGCTCCCAGCAAAGTCAACATCTACGTATCCTACCACTTTCAGTTCATTTATTTGAAAATATAGTTTCAAGTCTTTTGTTCCTTCAAGATATTTTAAAATCCTTTTCACAACTATCCAATGTTGCCAATCAAGATTACTTTGATATCTACTTACAAGACCAATAGTGAAGCTAATATCAGGTATTATACACAACATAGCATATGTTAAGCTACCAACAACTTGTTCATAAGAAACATTTGGCTTGTTATCGCCCTCACTAGGATACTCAACCTTACTAAGTTTGACCCCTTTCATAACGGGTGTAGTTGGAGGCTTACATTCACCCATTTTAAATTTCTAGAGGATATAGTCTATATATCTCTCCTCACTTAGGCATAAGAATTTATATTCTCTATTTCGAAAAATCTTTATTCCCAGAATATAGGATGCCTCTTCTATATCCTTCATTTCGAGCATTGATTTTAACCATGACTTGGTTTTGACAATCATCTCATTGTCGTTTCGAGTCAATAATATGTCATATATATATAACAATAGTATGACAAAGGGGTCCTACTATTCCAAATATATACGTAGTGATCAAGTTCATTAGCCACAAACCTAAGTTCAATTATGATATTTTGAAAAGTCAAATACCATTGACGACATGGTGATTGTTTAAGGCCATATAGGGATTTTTTCAACCTATATACTTTACACTCTTAGCATTTAACTCTGTATCCTTTTGGTTGTTTCATATATATAATTTTATCTACATCTCCATTTAAAAAAATAGTTTTTATATCTAACTAATTTAAATTTAAATTATAATATACTAAAATTGTCAGGATTATCCTTACGGATGAAAATTTTGCAATAGGAGAATATGTCTTAACATAATCTATTCATTTCTTTTGCGAAAATCTCTTTGCAACCAACCTCACCTTAAACTTATCGATAGACCTATCAACTTTACATTTTTTTAGAACTCATTTATAACCTATGACTTTACTTTTTTTTTACAAATAAACCAATTTTTAGACTTAGTTTTCTCAATGGATTCAATTTCCTCATCTATGGCGTTTTCTCAATATGATAATTCATATGAGTCAATAGCTTGATGATATGTCAAGTTATTAGTCAACTCATCTAAATTAATCGAATTGCACATCTCCTTTATAAGGTAAGTGTGATAATCCTTTAAGTAGAATGATGTAACCCTAGTTCTTTTATGTCCACTTAAAGTTTCAGCTTGTTGAAGAAAATCATCATTATCTATGGATTCAAATGATGATGGATCTAGATCTACTAGATCATCAACATATTTATCATCATTGTCAAGGATGTCATTCTTAGTGTCCTCTAAGAATTTAGCATAACTGCTTTCTATTAATCCATGACCCTTATAATAAAGTAGATATCTCTTAGAACCTTTAGGATATCCAATAAATATATATCTCAAGGACATGATGTTTAGTATATCTCTATACTAATCAAGGATCTTCACGGTTGTACTTATCGCTTCTCCCAAAAATACTCTTAGTAGAGAAGCGTCTATTAACATAGACCTTGTCATATTCAGTACGGTCCTATTATATATTTTTGATATATCATTTTATTGAGGTGTTTTGGGCATTGTATTTTGTTTTGAAATACTAAAGTCTTTGTAGAATTCTAAAAAATTTGTAGAGGTGTATTCACCACCTCAATCAGATCTTAAGACTTTTCTTGTATGCCTTAGTTGGTTCTAAATTTTTTGTTTATATTCTTTGAATACTTCAACTACCTCAAATTTATGTGCTAAGAGATATATATATGTAGATCTCAAATAATCATCGATAAAGGTTATTAAATAAACCTTTCGTTGATGTGATCTTATTGTAAATGATTTACATAAATCGGTGTGAATGATCTGTAATAGGGTTGTTGCCCTAGTTATATATTTGGTAAATATTTTTCTTGTCATTTTTTCTTTTATACAGACTTCATATTTGTTAAAAGTGTTTTCTTGAAATTCGGGCAATAAGTAAAAGTTGGATAATTTCCTCAACTTTTCGAGACTTATGCGCCCTAGGCACTTATACCATACATTCACATCGATATTTAAGGCAATATCAATATAAGCAGAAGAACCAATGTTCTCATTAATATTTAATTTGAACAACCAATGTTCATCATCAAACAATCTCCTTCTTTCATTTTATAAGAGTTGTATTTTTGTAGTAGTAATTGTATATGTAACTTGATTGTAGTGTCATACTTAGCTATTATTGAATCAAATAACTCTTTAGTGGTCTTGTATTTCTCGAAGACCCTAATGAGATCATCCTCCATATATGTCAACATTATGGTTCTTGCTATTGTGTCATGTTTAAGGAATGTTTTATACATTTTTTCCCTCTTCTGTTGTATTTGGAGTAGGAGATATAATTATTTTTCATATTATATAATCTAAACCTTCTAGTATAAGTGTCAATGGGATATGTCTTTTTCACGTTTGAAAATTTATACCTTTTAGTTTTTGTATTTTTGTCAATTTTGGTACACAAATTCTAGAGTTAATTTTTAATTGTTTGACAAAAATAACAATAAGGCGTTTTAAAAGGGAAACATTCAACATGCAACACATATAAGACAATTAATAGCCAACCATCATAATGCAATTTGCAAAAATATGAAAATAACTCCTAGTGCCAAAAAGCAATTTAAACAATGTTTAGGTGTCATTTTGAAAATATTCTCAACCTATTTTTATTATTTCAAAACCAATATAGGGATAAATCTGTAATTTCTCCTCATTTCCAACCAACATAATTTCCCTAAAGTTTCAGGGGTGAACCAGTAATTTTATCCATATATTTGGTTTGGTAATTTTCCAAAAAGAAGAAGGACAAAACAATAAAATTATGCCTGGTTCTCATAAATTTTTAAAACTAATCGGGACAAAATAGGGCAAAATTATCTTTTTACTTAATGGTAGACTTGTAAATTCTTGCATGTTTAAGGGACCAGTGAAAGTTTATAATTTTCCAAAACTTCAAAGGACAAAATAGACTTTTTAGTCTAATACCCGAGGAGGTTTCTTAGAAACCACCAGAAGTTTTCCAAAACCAGAGTAGAGGCAGTTTTCGCCAGGGTTTTGTGTTGTGGTTTTGACAAAAACCACTCGTGGTTTTGTTTCAGAGCAAAAACCGCGCGAGAGAGAGGGAGAAAGGGAGAGGGCCTCCTCTCGACCTCTGCTCTACCTTAACCTCTTCCTCTTCCTTGCCCTCTTGGTCTATGTTCCAATCTCTAGCCTCTTGCCCTTTCTTCCCAGTTTCTGGCCTTCTAGCTCTTTTTGTCGAAAAAACTTTTGGTGTTTCCCTCTGCTCCCTTCCTCTTTCTGGCTTTTTTTTTCTGGTTATTGTGTACATGTTATTGCAAGTTCTAGTTGAACCTTAGGTCCTGATACCACTATAAGATTTGATTTCTTCCTTTTGCAGGTTCCTTGCAAGAGTGGTTTGTGATGGAGCAGAAAAAGAAGGAAGGGTCGAAGATAACATATATAAACAACAAAAGATCAGAAGAAAAGGTGGAGTGGGTTAACAGTTACCATCAGACATATTTTTCCAGGGAAGACTCTTTCTTGATTTTCTATATTCTCAAGGATATGTTAGTCTAGTATAATTGCTACAATATTTATAGAGAATTCTTTCTTTTTTCTAGCTTCATCTTTCCTATCTTTCTTGTTCTGTGCTTTACATTACAAGCCATTTATATTTATCTTTAACATATATATATATATATATATATATATATATATATATATATATATATATATATATGTTTTATCGGTAACGTATCCATGAAAACAGGAAGATGGCTTGTCTTTCATTTTCATGGATTTACTGCCGAGAATGGCCAAATCTAACGTTACAAATTTGTCCCTTTTAAAAAAGGAAAATGCCGAAAATAGGTAGATGTTTTGTTTTGAAATTGGTACTTTTGAAAAATTCTTTTATGAGATTTTTTAAAGAATTCAAAAGTCCCCAATACAACTTTTAAAAAATACTTGAGCTTGTTTTCCACTGTTTATTTTCTAAGGGAGCAATGTTTAAAGGAAAATTCCCTTGTATTAACCAAAAAATTTCTTTATGAAAGTTGGGTATCTTTCACATAACAAAAAAAAATCATTTATCTTGCACTTCGTCTTAATGCATGGATCATGGTCGGTTTCACGACAAGGCATTGCTTGGCATCGTTAGACCCTAATTCTATCCCGAGAAAATTTCCATAAAAAAATGCTTTCACACTAAGTTTCATAAAAACGTTTTAAGTTGTCCAAGTAAAATTTTTCTACTCAAAGCTCTGTAGTAAGTAAAATTTTGGTGTTTACTTCTTTGTTTCTACCAAGTTGTCCATCATTGATGTGGAAGAGGCTTATTTGTAAACACCGAAAAATTTCTTAGGAAAATATGTTTGAAAAGTTTATTTTTAAGGGCCAAATTCAAGTTAAAAGAGGTGAGTCTTGATTTTTGCAAGAATAGCTTACACAAGAATAAAATGAAGATGTTTTCAAGAGAAGAAGAAAGCCCGTAAATTGAAGCCCTATTGCAAGTAGAAATTGATACAACCACCAAATCTAGATCTAGATTAATATTCAAATTTAGATCCACATTTGTTTGAGAGAAAGTATATGGATGAAGAATTCAAGGAGTATATCCATGCCCATTTAATCAATTTATTTAAGTGAATACGGATATTTTCAAGGAAGGAAGATAAAGGTCAACTTGGAAAGATCCCCTTTGCTTTTTATCCCTATCTTTTGCCACAAAGATTTCACTTCCCTATTTATTTGAAAAAGCTCTCATCTATTATATTTATGTACATAAATTAATTTAAGGGCATTTACAAACCTTGACTCAACTAAGCCTAAACTCCAATGAACCAAGCCATGTTGAGCCATTCATCAAGCCACCAAGCCAGGTCGAAACATGAATGGGAGCCACCAAGCCATGTGTGAGCCTTCAAGCCATCAAGTTACATCCAGACTAATGCAAGCCACATTAGATCAAATGCTGCTTTATTTTCAAAAGTAACTGAATTTAAAGTTTTATTTTCCTACCTTGTAGTTTCGACAGATATTTCTAGATCTTATCTTTATCCCTTTGGGCTGTAACTCTACCTAGGATACAATGACATTATATATAAAGGTATCTTTCTCATTTCTTTTACTTGTTCAATCTTGTCTTCGTCGTTCTCCTCTATCTCGTTTTCCTACAGTCTGTCAGCAAATTTCTTGTGTTTTCACACCTGTTAACTTGCTTTTATTTTGAGTGTATTATGATTACAAATTTATGTCAATTTCTCGGAATCCAACTTTTCTCGAAGTACGAAGGGAAGTTCTGATTTGGGAGAGATGTGATGGCTACGTTTGGGATGCAAGAATAGGTACCAAGACAAACCGTGTTTAAGTGTCATCATGGTTTTGTAACACCATTCCTTCATTGGTTCATTCCATGTGGTAAAAAAAGAAGGGGTGAGTCTTTTTTAACTTAATTTAAATATTAAATATTAATTTACATGTGAATATTTAATCTTATTAATTATTGATTTATATTAATAATTTTATAATGAAATGTTAAGATATCATAAGATAATAAAGTGAATTTTTATGAAACTATAGAATAGCAAATAGAAGATCCACACTCATGTTCAACACTAAGTTAATATTAAGTCAATATTACCTGCCATATCAACAATTATGCCACATGAGTATTCTTCATCTGCAACGTCAGATTCATGTGGACAACGTCAATGACAACGTACGAAAGTGATGAGTTTTTAAAACTTACGTCCTAAGTAATAGAAAGTAAAAACACAATACTAATCTAAAGTTTTTCCTATCTTATAAGTATTGTCATATTATCTAACATGTCACAAGGTATCTTATAAGTATTGTCATATTATCTAACATGTCACAAGGTGTGCCTACATAATTTCAAGCATCTCTTCAAAAAACTTCTTTTTAAGTATACATTTTCTTTTATTTTTCAGGTTTCATCATTCAATCCGAGTAGGTCCATATATTACTTGACTCGCCAACTTTGTTACTTGTAAATGCATTAATACAATAGTATACTATATTATTATAGTTAATTAAATAATATTATGTGCTTGTAATACTATTAATATTATGTTATGTTATAATTGATGATAATATTAAATAATAATTTTATTATAATATTGCTATGACTAATATTATTATTGTATATTAAATATTATTATAAAGAATGTACTATAATACCATACCATATAGACGTTTAGTAATAATATACTTTAATATAATTTTATAATTATTTTAATATTTTATAAATATTATAAATTTCATATATAACAATTAGTAATATTGATTTATTATTTACTATTAATTAACATTTAAGTGTAATGTTAATCAACATTTAATAAACATGAATATGAAACTTCATATAATAAATATTTATTCTAAGTTGATGTGATCGATGATGTGTTAGCTGGCATGATAACTTATTAGCTAATAGGCAACATGACCACTTGTTAGGCCGAGGAGGCACATCAAAAGGTTCATGCCATATATGCAAACATTAATGTCGTTAGCCAGATATGCAAATACAGTATCAATTATAACGTAGTTTGATTGTGGCAACTCGAGGAGACATACAAAACTGTATCAAATTATTATTAAGTTGATTGTTCATGCATAGAAAGTAGGTTTATTAAGATAATGTGGTAAGTACATAGTGCAATAGAGAATCAGTTTGGATTTATATTAATTGATATCTACTATTGAAACTATTAATTGATTATAATTTGCAATCAAATACATTCGCACCTTGAAGAACCTATATATAGTGCTTCTTTTTTCTTATTTGAAGAAGGCTCTTAGTAATCTTGGAAAAGAAAAAGTCTTTTATATAAGAAACAACTTATAAATGATCAGATACAAAGAGATAATGTGGTACAAATGCTTGGAATGATTTAGCAAAGAAATTGGGTCCTTTCAGAAAAGGTTGTACTAGATTGTAATTAATGTAAGGTGTTGTATCGATATGAAATTCTAGTGTGCATAATAGACTATTACTAATAACCAGAGTGTTGTATACAAAAAAAGCTGTCTTGTATGTGGAGGAAATCGTCCATCAGTTGGAGTTTCTTCACATCTCAGACCTTGGGCTTGTGCGCAACGTCAAAGGGGTCGAAACGGGATGCTCACGGTAGACTAGGAGCTCGGTGCAGCCACTAAACCAGTATGTTAGAGAGGTGGCAAGGATGATTCGTCTCTATGAACTCTCACTTAAAGCCAGGCTTTACTCGTTTCCCACGTATTGGATGATGTCCTCCAATCTTCCAAAGTGCTGGTGGATTAATTGAGAAAAAAATATTAAGCACTTCGTTGGCATGAATATGGTGTGATGTTGTGGGTCGGGTCGGGATCAAGACCCGAACTCAGACACACCCAAGAGTGGCAAGCCCGTGAAGATACAGTGGGTGGCGAAACTGCCACCCAACATGCTTTCCGCCATTTTAAGGGCGGTTGGCGAGCGGTTTCGAGCCCTAGGACAAGAGTGGCTTCAGATGCCCGGAAAATCGTTGAATCGATGGAGAACGGCTAAGTTTCGGGCCATATAGTTTCTATTCAATTGATTTATAGTTTTACTGCGAAATAAAAGTACATTCGTCCTTCGATTTTAGTTTGGATTTAGGTGATGAGGTCGAGTTTAGTGAAAAGATAAGCCATCGTTAGTCGACGGCCCAAAACACCGTTCTTATATGAGGTCGAGTTTTTGGATTGTTTTAGGGTCTTCTATTATACGATTTGAATCCAATTTGTTGCATTAGACTCGTAATTAAATAAACTTTAATAATATTATTATTTCAAAATTATATAGAGAATAAAATTAGAGAATTTAGAGGTAATACAAGTGGTCCAATAGTTTAGAGATTGGATCTTGATACTCCTTCACGTAGGAGGTGATGCATTTCTTAATAGAGCCATGTAAGAAGTAAATTTTTATGACTTGAATGAGTTAAATGTGCATGATTGATAATTGTTTTTTGATACTTCTTGATTGATACTGAAATTATGGGTTACCTATACTTATTATGTATTTGAAATAATCATGTTTGTGACATGATTGATAATGAACATTATTTGATATGCATGTGTTTAATGAAAATGTATGAATTAATATTACATGCCTTGTGAAATTTTGATATGGATACAAGGACAAGATAAGATGGAATAGGTTTTGAAACATATTATAAGATGGATCGATAAAACATACTTGCATGGTTTGTGTTTAGGGTCTCTAGAGACATCTAGGCTCCTCAGGCATTCCGGATCGGATGAATTATAGAGTTTATTCTTGAGTAACCTACTGTGAAAGTCAAGATGGTTTGACCATTGTGGCTAGGGTGATCAAGATCATATAAGGGAGGGTGAGAAGACTCTTGCAATTTAATTTAGATATACTATGGGCTATAAATATAAAATTAATATGATTTGAGTATGAATGCATTAGTGTGCGGGTGCACTTGAGAACATGAATTAATATACCCATTGATTTGATGAAATGTTTTTGAAGTATACATGCTTTTAGTATGACTTATGTTAAAGGATATAACTTTCTTAGTGGACAATGAGCTGGTGTTCACTCTATTATTTTTATAGTTTATTCAAAAGCTAGCACTTCTAGGATACACGATGTCGAGTAGCAAATTTGTTGGTATTACACTTTTAGATGGTACAACCTAGTTAAGAGCTACCATATTTTTTTTGTTGATAAATAATTTTTGGGGATTTCGTTGATCCCGATAGTCTAGAACACTTTGCTTATAGCTTGTAGACGTTTGAATTTGATATTTTATTTGAGTTTAGATTAGCTATACTTCGCTTTCATAGTCCCTTGTGCACAGGAGCAATGTCCATGTGGCAAACAATGTGGGTTGTGTCACGGGCATATCTTATGCGGGTGTACTACGTGGTGAGAGAAAGCATAACACCTGCTCACTTGGGAAGCTATTTGTTTGCATAACATCAACATGATTTGGCCGTTGTAGATGGGTGACCAAGATCATTTTTTTAAGGGAGGGAGAGATGACTCTTGATATAGTATGGGATATAAATATGTAATCGATATTGTGTATGTGAATATGAGTGCACGAGTGTTTGAGTGGATTTGAAAACATAAATTTGTAAGCACACATGATATTAGTATGACTTCGAGATGTATAGCTTTCTTAGTAGACAGTGGGTTAATTATTTTAATGTTTATCTCAAAGCTAGAATTTTTAGGATAAAGTGTGTCGAGTAGCACATTTATTGGAGTTGTAGATGGTGTGACCTAGTTGAGAGTTGCCCTATTTCTTTTACTATTGATAGATGATTTTGGGGAATTTCCTTGATGGCCCCGATCGTCCAGCGCACTTTGCTTAGGCTTTGTAGAAATTTGTAGACATTTGTTTGCTTAGCTATGCTTGACAACAATGCAGGTTGTGTCGCGGATACATCTTGTGTGGTGTCTCACTTGGAAAGCTACTTGTTTGCCTAAGGAAGAGCGTGGCTTCATATTGAGACGATTGTGGTTGTGGGACTATATTCTGCACAAACAGGTCATAGATGTAGCAAGGATCATTCGTCTCGATGGCTGGACATATAACTCTCACCAAAACCATGCTTTGCTCATTTCCTGCGTATTGGATGATGTCTGGCCGCCTTCCTAAAGGATTTGTGGGTTAATTGGAAGAAGTTATTTGAACACCAGCATGGACATGGTTTTGGTCAAAACACCTAAACCAGCAACAGTTAGGTGTAAACACCAGCCTAAGTGGTTAATTGGATGAAGTCTGTTTCCTTTTAGACCGCTTGATTAATATTTTTGCCAAACACCTAAAAATGAGTTCTAGGATATGTGTGTCCGAACTAGCAAAAACAGAAAAGCTAAACGGTCTGAACTTTCAAACTTAGAAGAGAAGAATCCCATTGACTCTAACACTAGAAGGTGTAGAGTATGTTTTAAAGGAAACAGTGCATCCTCCATCACCAGATGCAAGCCAGCAACAATTAGAAATGTATAAAACAAGAAATGTATAAAACATTTCTAAAGGACGAACCATAGCAAGAACAATCATGTTAACATATATGGAGGATAACTTGATTAAGGTCTTTGAAGAATATGAGACCGCCAAAGAGCTGTTTGACTCACTAACAGCTAAGTATGATACAACTGCAAAATTACATGTGTAGTTGCTACTACAGAAATATAACTCCTTCAGAATGAAAGAAGGAGAAAATGTAGTAGAGCATGTAAATCACATGCTAGTGATGGCTAGAGACCTAGCTGTAGCAAAATCAGTCATCCCCGAACTGATATCAACCATACTGAACAATCTACCTCCATCATAGAATATGGTCACCACTGCCTTAAGATTAGGACCAGAAATCAACCTTTCTGAGTTGCCCCTAAAGCTAGCAATTGAGAAAGAACACATGCTAAAAAACAAAAAGGAAAAATTGCTGGTGGTCCAGGATGAATTAGCGTCTAGCTCCAAATTCAACCAGAAAAAGAAACCAAATAAAAGGTTTAACAAGAATAACAAGAAAGACGATCAAGGTTTTAAGAAATCGCAAGAAACCGCTTTTCGGATCAAGTATTTCAACTGTGAAAAGATGGGACACTATAAGAGGAACTGCCGCAAAAAGAAAGGTAGAGGAAACAACCCACAACGCGAACAATCGGAGAAGAAGGATATAATCTGCGTAATTTCAGAATGTCTATACTTAGACCGCCTAGTTACAGGTTGGTGGATAGACTCGAGAGCTACAAGACATATCTCAAAGACAAAGAAAGGGGCAATTGACCTGAAGGAATACCAACCTAGAGAACATCATATATATATGGGAAACAATACTTTTTTAGATGTTCTGGGTATTGGATCCTTTAGAATATTTGTACAAGGTAAACCAATTATACTGACCGATGTGTTAATTGTGCCAACAATAAGGCGCATTCTGGTCTCGGTCCCTGCCTTAGTTAAGAAAGGTTTTGAAGTTAGGTTTATACCTAACAAGGTGATTGTGGGCAAACATGGGAGAATCTTGTTCTCAGGAGAATTTGATGTAGAACATGGATTGTTCAAGTTATGTGATAATGAAAATCATCAATCTTCTGTTTATATTGAGAATGTCTTTTTTCTGTTGATATGAATATGTGACATAAACGCATAGGGCATATAAGTCTAGAAAAGTTGAGGAAAGTATCCAACTTTGACTTATTGCCCGGATTTGAGGAAAAGACTTTCAACAAGTGTGAAGCTTTTATACAAGGAAAAATGACAAGAAAAGTCTTTTCCAAGGAAATAACAAAGGCAACAACCCTGTTAGAAATTATTCACACAAATTTATATGGACCTTTCAGAGTAAAGACACATCGAGGAAATAGTTACTTTATAACCTTTATCGATGATTACTCTAGATATATGTACATATATCTTTTGGCACATAAATCAGAGGCACTTGATGCTTTCAAAGAATATAAGCAAGAAATAGAAAATCAATTAGGGCATTTGATCAAAGTCTTGAGATCAGACAGAGTAGGTGAGTATACCTCGATAGAATTCTTAGAATTCTGCAAAGACTTTGGTATTGCTAAACAAAACACAATGCCCAAGATACCTCAATAAAATGGTGTAGCTGAAAGATACAATAGAACCTTACTAAACATGACAAGGTCTATGCAGATTGATGCCTCTCTTCCAAGAGTATTTTGGAGAGAAGCAATAAGTACAACCATTTATGTACTCAATACAGTACCATGTAAAGCTGTATTCACTACACCATATGAGATGTGGTTTGGAAGAAAACCCAACCTAGGTCATTTCAGGAGGTGGGGATCAATTGCACATGTTAAGATCCTTGATTAGTCTAGAGATAAACTAGACAATAGGTCCTTGAGGTGTATATTTATTGGATATCCAAAAGGTTCGAAAGGATATCGGTTTTATCATAAGGACCACAGACTCATTGAAAGCAAAGATGTTGAATTCTTAGAAGATTCTAAGAATGACATCCTGCAAAACAATGAGGAATGTGTTGATGATTTAGTAGATTTAAACCAATCATCTTTTGAGCCCATAGGAGATCTTCCTGAAACTACCGATATCTTAAGTGGATATAAGAGGCCAAGAGCCACTCCATCCTACTTAAAGGATTATCACACTTATCTTAGATGAGTTGACTGATAACTTGACTTATAAGCAAGTAATGAATTCATCGGAAGCAACAGACTGGGAGAAAGCCATGGATGAGGAAATTGAATCCATTGAGAAAAATCAAGTATGGGAATTGACTGATTTGCCAAAAGGAAGAAAAGCTATAGGTTGTAAATGGGTTCTCAAAAATAAATACAAGGTCGATGGTACAATTGACAAGTTTAAAGCGAGGTTGGTTGCAAAGAATTTTTCGTAAAAAGAGAGGATAGATTATGTTGAGACATATTCCTCAGTTACGAAATTTGCATCCATACGAATAATCCTGGCAATATCTGTATACTATGATTTGGATTTACATCAGTTAGATATAAAGCAGCCTTTCTAAATGGTAATTTAGAAGAAATCATATACATGCAATAGCCCGAAGGATTTGTGGTTGAAGGCCAATAAGATAAAGTATATAGGTTGAAAAAATCCCTATATGGTCTGAAACAGTCACCTCGCCAATGATATTTGACCTTTCAAAATGCCATTATAGAACTTGGATTTGTGGCTAACAAACTTGATCATTGTGTTTATGTCTGTAACAATGGGAGCCACTTTGTCATCTTATTATTATATGTAGATGACATATTGTTGACTGGAAATGATAATGAGATGATTGTCAAAACCAAGTCATGGTTGAACTCGAAGTTTGAAATGAAGGATATGGGGAAAGCATCCTATATCCTAGGTATAAAGATCTCTCGAGATAGAGAATCTAGACTCTTATGCCTGAGTTAGGAGAGATATATAGACTATATCCTCAAGAAATTCAAAATGGGTGAATGCAAGTTTGCAGATACACCTGTTGCAAAAGGGGTGAAATTAAGTAAGGCTGATTGTCCTAGTTTAAGAGACGATAAACCTAATGTTCCTTATGTACAAGTTGTTGGTAGCTTGATGTATGCTATGTTGTGTACAAGGCCAGATATCAGCTTTGTTGTTGGTCTTGTCAGTAAATATCAAAGTAATCCTGGTTGGCAGCATTGGGTAGCTGTGAAAAAGATTCGAAGATATTTGAAAGGAACAAAGGACTTGAAATTGTGTCTTCAAGCAAATGAACTGAAAGTGGTAGGATACTCAGATGCTGACTTTGCTGGGAGCAAAGATGACAACAAATCAACCTTAGGACAAATATTCTTATTTGGAGGTGGTGTTGTTTCTTGGGCATGCAAGAAATAGGGTTGTGTAGCGGTGCATACACAGGAAGCTGAGTATGTTGCTTGCTGTATGGCTGCAACAAGTGTTGTCTGGATAAGCTGCTTCATACGAGACTTGAAGCTGGAGATAACAGATGAGTCAGTGGTTATCTATTGTGATAACAATGCAGCAATTACTCTTATTAAGAGTGGAGCAGATTGGTCAAAAAGCAAGCATATAATGGTATAATACCACTATGTTCATGATATGGTTATGAGAAAGGAAATATCCATCTCATACATGCCAACGGTAAACATGTTGGCAGACCCCTTAACAAAAGGCATAACGGAAGAACTCTTCTCAAAACATGTTAGAAACATGGGATTGAGATATGTTTGATTTGTTGTATAGGCGAACAACCATACAATAGATATACAATTGTTGTATAGGTAAATAACCATACAACGGATGATTTGTTGTGTAGGAAAATAACCACACAATAGGTTCTGATTACAATAGTAATCAGGAATCAACATAACTAGGGAAAACCCCTGAAAAGTAGGAGGAAAACCAGTATGTCAATACACTTGGCTCGAATGGCCAAATGGGAGATGTTACAAAACGGTGGTCATTCTCGGCTCGAGTAACGACTAGACTGGCCATTCAAAGGAAATCATCGTAAATCGGCTGTGTAAATGCACTTGGTCAAGAGGGTTGTGCTCTCTCTTGACCAATAAGATGAATCTAATCCTTGTTATCCCTAGGAGATGCTAGAAAATGGCCTTTGCAGCTGAATTTTTCTATGACTAAGTCCTATCTCGTTTTTCCTTCTTTTCTTCTATTTTTTCCAAATGAACCCCACCGCCAGTAGAAATCTTGGGTCCAGGTGGGTGGCATGAGCCGAGAGGGGAGCTGTGGACTGTTGCTAGTTCCCATCGCCATGAGGAAACGATAGAATTGCTGCCTGAAACCTTTTCCATTACTGATCTTAGGGATGTGTTTTGTACATATGTTTCATGTTGTGTCCAACACTATGACAAGTAGTATCCTAATAGTGTATCATAATAGGATATGTCATGTTTGAAGCGCTCAGTCAAGTGAGGATTTTGGATACTATTTTTTGTAGGGAACAACTTGGGTCCAAACAGGTTCTGGGTTGGGCACAAAACTGAACATGGAACTTATTTATGTACATTTTAGTTCAATGCAAATTCTATGTTGACACAGGAACAAATTATACCTGTTGCAATATATACTTTAGGTTAAAAATATAGGCAGGTAATAATTTGGATCCATGACAACCTATATGGATTCAAGTTAGGTTTTTGGGTTGTTTTAGGATCTTCTAATGTTCAATTTACATCCAGATTGTTGTGTGAGGCTCATAATTAAATAAACTTTAATTTCTTTGTTTTACAATTATTGCGAGATTAAAATCAGAATTGGAGATGATAAGAGTTGCTCAATGCCTCGGGGATTGAATCTTGGTACTCTTTCATGAAGGGAGTTATGTATTTTTTAATAGAGCCATGGTAAAAGTAATTTTTATGATTTGAATGATTAAATGTGCATAATTAATAACTGTTTTGTTGATTCTTCTTGAATGAATTTGAAATTATAGGTTTTTTGTTCTGTATTTGAAATAATTCTTTTTGTAGCTTGATTGATATGAAAAAGTGTGAATTGATATTATGTGCTTTATGAATATGAATATATAGATAAGATAAGATTGAATTGGTTTTGGAACATAAGGTAGTGAAAATCAGTGAACCATACTTGTGTGGTATTTGTGTGGGGTCTTTTAGAGACATGGGCCTATCGAGAATTCAGACTTGGGGTTATAAGAAAAACAACATTGTCAAAAATATCATACTTGCAGGCCATGTTTCTATTGAAAAACATCATATAAGCTGTACGAACTGGAAGAGATGGAATGGATGTGGTAGCTAATATGACCTGCCATGAATGTATGCAACACATCCTACTTACTCCAGTTATTAGAAAAACTAAGCTTCCACATTTGTTTTCTTCTTCTCATTATGTTTGTCATTCTTATGGCAATTATGCAATCACCACCCAGGAGGATTTAGCCTATTGGAAAGGGCTCTTATTGCTACAAAGGCGGTTTGAGGATACATCCCGATGACGAATTTGGAGCTGTCCTCTCTTTTTAAACTAGAATCAAACCAGTCAAAAGGTCAGCCTTAAGCAGGACCGATTAAACCACATTCAGAACCATACCTGAAACCACGAGTTCCAGTTTGATTACGGTTCAAGAAATTAAAAAACCAGAACTATTGGTTTTTATACATAATACATGTATATTTATTGTAGAATTTATACCACCTTTATATATTTGAAATTCAAAACCAATTCCACTTATCTGTCTAATGTGGTGGGCACCTTTTTTATGATGGTTTTGAAAACACATACTCAAATAAGTCATACCTTTTATAGACTTTACACTATACTTATTGTGTCCAACTAGTCACACCAATAAATTTTGACAACTAGAATGTTTTGAAACCTGAAAAATATAGTGCATTCTGATTGACTAGTGTGATCATTTGTGCATGCAAGTTAACCTAGGTGGTCACCATTTCTCCTTATTGAATAACTTTCGAACATCAAAACTTATTATTTTATTTACCTTTCTGGACTTATAAATAGGCTTGGAACTGGAGTTGCATAATATGGTAAGCATGAGAACTCCCTTTGTTTTTGTAAAAACATATAATATCACCTAAGGGGATTTGCAGGTGAAGCATTTCAAGGTGAGTTCATAGTCTTCTAAAGAACAAGAATTCCCTCTTCATTAAACACAACTAGAGTTTCTATTTCAGTGTAAGAGAAAAACGATATTCTAATGGATACAAGACATTTTACTTTTGGTTTTATCCTTGTGTAATGAAAGACTTAAGGCGTACAGATGAAAGACTTGTCCTACTTTTGGATAAGGATGTGATCAATACTACAATAGGTTGTCTGCATGCCATGACATCCATGGAAAGAAACGAAGTTACTTATGAAAAAATTGTAGGTCATCACATCCAACCAATTGGCTGTAAAGATTTTGTGTAATACTTGTCTCAGATCCACCCTCTATCGAGATTGGGTCTAGATCTGATCCACATAAGGGGCAATTGTCACACCCTTGTCATGCTCTTCTTGTAGACGCACACACATGTATTTGTTGGGATTTACTGCACGCATCAAAATAGCTGTCATGCCTAGTAGCACTCTTTATCAGCTTCACCAAAAAAAGAGAAAGAATGGGGAGGAGAAAATCCAAAAACCCTTTAAAAGGAGGATTTTGGGAAGTTTTCAAGCTCGTTGGCCCCCAGGAAGTACTCAAGTACTCTATTTCTTGATTCTCTTTCAATCAAGCCCAAGGACGGTGTCAATCATCATTGTTTTATTCCAAAGAAAAAGGTAATTTTACCTAAAATTTAGTGGGTTTTAAATGTTTCTTTGCTTCCTAGCCACTTTTGGTTATGATCGATATTGTGCACTCGCTCATGAATGGTGTCAATCCATTGCTTGTGGCCATGCTGATGCATATGGCAACCCATAACAAACACTAGGTGATGGGTACTTCTAAATTTCTTCTTCAAGCCCTTAGGTGGCTTTGCTTGGAGAATGATGACATGATGAACTTTGACAAGCCTCAACAATGTTGATGCAAGACCTGCGTCATCCATTCTATTATAGGGATCGAATATTTCTCATAAAATAGATTCTCTTGCACTTGAAGGAGATCCACCTCAATGATCTTTATAGACTCTTCTAAAATTCAACAATGAGGAGCATGTCTCTATCCAAAGTGACCGTCTTTGGTATAATAGTGTCTCACCATATTATCATTCCCCCAACTTACAGAGATGGACTCCTCTTTGATAAGGTATAAGCGAGCAACTTTTAGTGAGCCTATCAATAATCACGCAAATCACATTATTCTTAAAAGTTTTGGGAAGTCAATCATGTAATACCCCCTAATATTATGTTATTTATTCTCGAGAATTGGTAAAGGTTGTATTATATTTATAGGACATTAGTGATGTGCTTTACTCTCTAACAAGTGAGACACTTGGACAAATAGTGAATAATGCCATTCTTATACCCTTCTAGTACTATTGATGACTCTAGTCATTCTACATCTTGGGTGAATACTATAATTTCTTGAATGACTTGGATGACCTGCTTCAAAGAATTATTCTCAAGGTAACTCATCATTTGGGACATATAGTCAACCTTCAAAGTGTATAGGCCTATCCATTTATATGTCGTACTTTGATCTTCCTCATTTACAAATATCTTTTTTAGTTCCTCTAAATTGCCTGTACAATAATAATTTTTAAGTACAACTCCAGGGCTCACTATATGAAAATGCTAGACTGGGAAAACACTTTACTCATTTTCTATTAAGAGCATTTGGCATGACTTATCTCATAATCATAGTCATATGAAAATTCTAACCAATGGGTTTGTCACATGTTTAAATTATCATGTTTGAATAAATACTTCAAACTTTTGTGGTTTGTGAATCTATCACAATATAAATAGTGCCTCGACATCATCTTGTTGAAGTGACTTTGTTTCAATTCTAAGACACTTATTTGATAGGCTTTTGTCATAGATGGACCTTTCCCCCTTTTGAGTTAGGTCATAAGAGGTTTGACAATATTAAAAACATCGTGGAGATGCTTACACTTGACCATAGCTGAAGCTTTCATAAGGTCCATTGAGATGCCTTCTTCAAAGATAATATGGCATAAAACTGCCACTTGCCTCAACCAAGACTCGTGCTTAAACAACTCAACATAGATTTGATTCTCTTAATCGACTTAATATTAAGTGCAAATGCTTCACATGTTCTTTTTTGCTCGTTGAATACACCAATAGGTTATCAATAAAAATAATCACAATTTATCCAAATAATCATTGAACACTCGATTTGCGAGTGTGACAAAAAGTACCAAAAAATGGTGATTTACACGTGCAAAAAGCAATTAATAGGGAACCTACTAGCGGTGCCATGTTGACTCCTTGTGAGGCGACATGGAACTACACACGAAAAATTCTACGATTAAAAGGGTAAGAATCCTGGTCGACATTAGATCTATGGGTTCTAATTTAAATTGATTCGAATAAAAGTAATGGATATGTGTCCTTAAATTGATCCAAACATATTTAAAATGGATTCAAATTGGGGTTTGGTGCCATTTTAAGGCAGTTTAAAGTTTGTCTTTGACGTTTTATAAAATGTTTCTAGGATAATCTAGGGACTAATTAAGGTTATTTAAAGAGGATTTACACTCAAAAAGTGGATCTAACTTGAGGTTAAGATAGGTTGATATGTTAACTCTTCATATGCATGTTGAAGATAGTTTTACTTGATTTTAGTGATACATGTAATTTTGAATTATTTTATATATTTTGAAATTATTATATATGATGCTTTATTGGGTTTATTAAAATGGTTTTATTATTGGCATTTCACATGGCATAAGTACTCAAGTTCTAGTAGATTGTTATTTGGTATGGATCTACCCACCTTGTAGCAACTTGGGAAGCTGTTAGATAGGCATATCAGGTAGTGTCAACTCGTAGGGTGAAACATCATTTGACATATAGCTGATTTTCATATTGTAGACTTAGGAGCACATCTCCCTCGAGAAGCTACCAACTTTCGGTGGCTGTTACAATTGATGGAAACTTGTTGACCACTTTGTTAGTCATATTGGTCCCACACTTAGTTTGCATTTGACAACACTTGTCGTGCCATGCAATAAGCCTAGTTAAGGACATTATATTAATTTGGTAAACTAGAGGGAGTATTGAATGTTTCGGAAAGAAATTGTTTCACTTGTTGAATATTCGATATTGTGTTCCGCAATTGATGGCTATAAGAGATTTAATTTGTGAATGTAATACATGAAAGTATGATCCCACTAATAGTTGTATATCCCTAAAGATGGTTTTAATTTGTAGATCTAAGAGAGTTTCCTAATAGGCCCCTTTAGAGGTTTAGATTCACTCGATTAGTAAGGAGGGGAGGGAGAACCTTCTACAGTTAGAGTATTGCAGTGGTGATGGACATGATATGGGTTCTAACTTCAGTACTAAAATGCATTGCTGATGTGTATATGCATCACATATTTTTTGATACCATTGAGATTTCATTATTTATTATTTTCTATATATCATGTATATGTTTCAAAATTGTGGATGTCCTTGGTGTGCATATGATATGGGAGATCACATACACTTATAGAGTATGGTTAATGGTGGCTCAATTTTTCCTATTTTGGGTTCTAGTTTAACATGGATACTTAGGAGTTTGGGGGAGTTAGTGATAGCAGATTAAATGCTTTGACATGTCAACAATAGGTGTTCTTCGTTTTGACTACTTATTGTTTTCAGTTTATAATTTACCTAGTTGTATCACTATTTTATCAGACTTCAAATATGTATAAATAAATGTGATTTTTTGATTTAAACAGTAGCATATCTACATTGAGTCAAGGTGGGCATGGTGGGATGCCCCACCCAAAACCATTTGGCGAACTATTCACCCTATCACAAAAGAGTTTCTAGATCCACCATTTGATATAAATTTTGTCTTGATGGGCTCTATGTGCAAGATGATAGATTATGTAGGATGTGATGTTGCAAGTCACCATTCAACTTCATCTTGAAACACATTAGCATTTTAACTAAAAAAAGCAAGATCATATTTTATTGAAGCAAAAAGGCTCCTTGCATGAAAGCTAAATTTGACTCTAGCTAAAGAGGCAATGTCTCAGTTTACATAGTCAATTGCAACTAATGTGATCATGATAAAGTTCTTCAACTTTCACATATGAACTCATTTTTTTCTAGGTAGTTGAATGGAGCTACCAATGGCATTATGTGAAATCTAGATCAGGCCGGGTTTGATCAAACCTGACCCGACTTGCGCCCCCGCATGGGACCCATCTACAAGGCTTCAGACGAAGGCCACGAAGTTGCATAAAGGGCGACACATATCACCCTCCCACTGCCTTCATAGAGTTGGAGATCGAGAGAGAGGGAGAGAGGTGTTGTGGGCAAAGGAAACGTAGGAGCCAGAAAACATGCTAAAAAATGAGTTTCATTGGAATTTTTTTGAGGTATATATTTCTAGTGTATTTTAGATTTTTCTGGCCATTAAATTGGCAATCACAGGCATCTTGAAGGGGAGAATGGTGTAGAGGTGAGAGGCAACCCTTGTGGATCATTTTTCGGCTCTCATATAGCCAAAAATTGCTAAATACTATTCGGTTTTCAATGAGATGTTGAGAAAGGAACAAAATCGCCCCTTTCCCTCATTTTTCTTGCAAAAGTACTCGTGATGAGTGATTGCCACTAGGGGCGGTTGGTGGTGGCAACAAGGTGAGAACCAACCGAAAATCATGGATTTGGGCAGTTAAAATGGTGGCCAATGGGGTTTCAATGTAGGTGTGTCATGTCCAGCTCTATCATGTCGTGTCAGGCAGATGGGACACCATGCCAGACATAGACTGTGTCACTTGTAAAGACACAAATCCAAGTATAGTTTGGATCTTTCATATTCGAAACAAAATTCAGTTTTATTAACAAAATGGATTCAAATATGTTAACCAGATCCAAACGAAATTTCAAGGATTCATATTATGTTTCTAGGGTATTTTGGGACTGTTTGAGGTCTGATTTTGATGTGGTTTGAGATATTAGTTTCATAAATGAATGTAGAATGTTAATACTATATTTTTTTATAATTAAAGAACTAAATCAAGGTGACTAAGAGGGATTTGTATATGATATTTGGATCTGTATAGCATTTCAAGTAGGTGAATGTGTTTTTTTTTCAATTGCATGTTAGAGGTAGTTTTAATTACTTTTAAGATGATGCATGATATTATAAAATAATTGTTAATATTTTAAAAATAATTATACATGTATTGATTTGTGAAATAAAATTGAAAATACTTTATTGAGTATATGGATGCATATCATGGGTGTGCTTTTATGTTAGTAAACCATTAATAGGTATAGATATACTTTTTACGATGGTGTGAGATGTCATCGGATTGTGTATGGCATTAATGACAGTTGGTTGTCATTATAGGTGGACAAAATATTATCGGGTATGAATCTATTTTTTATGATGATGTGAAATATCGTTGGATCATAGATGGTCATACCGGGTAGTGCTAACTCGTAGATGTATTAGCTACTTCATTGGTTGTGCTAGTTTTACTTGTAGTTACATTGGACAACTCATATTGAGTTATATGACATACCTAGACTTGGGACATGTGAAACTAGAGAGTAGAGAATTTATCTACAGTAAAACAAATTTAATATAGGATATGGATGTGTTGTTAGAATATTAAAATTAGACACATGATATGGATGTGGAGATATTGTAGATCTTGTGGATATAGTAGATGGCCTCATATTGTTGTGTGTGTGTGGATATTGTTGAGATTAATTGGGTGAATGCATGACTCTATTAGTGTGGTATATAGATACTTTACTCCGTAGACCCAAGGGATTGGACTTGACGAGCTAGTGATTTGGTCGTGAAAGTAATTTATCAGACACACTAAGTGCATGGTCAAAGACCTTATAGGGAGAGGGTTTGGGGACTCCTACAGTGTGGCTAGTGATTGGACAGAGGTCCTGAGATTGAAATTGTATTTGTATTATTGTTGAGCGCTTGGTTATGTATGCATGTTTGAAATGATAATACTACTTTTATATGTAATATAAATTTCTTATCTTATTGTATGGTTTAAAATTATATGTCTTTGATATACTTTATATGAAGAGATCAGATCCACCTATGTACATGATTGTGGTGCTCATTTAATTTTTAAAAAGTTCAAGACCTAGTCAACAAAGGCATTGAGTTGTTTGAGTGTTTCGAGGGTAAGACTTTGACTTCTGCTAGGGTAGGAGTAGATAAGTTATTTGTAGATTTAACTTTTCTTTTCGTTGTACCACTATTTGTTGGATTTTAATTGTATATAAATAAATGAACTTTGACTTGTTATTTGATTTTGTGGGTTATGTCGTCATTAAATTGTCAACATTCATAGCATTGGCGTGAATGGATCATGTGTTCACCTCAATTGAGCTTTGTGAGTCGGTACACATTCACAACTAGAATTTGTTATCTATATCATCAGCGAAGTTTCAAACTTTCATCTATATTGAAGGCTTACATGATGGAAAACCATTTAAGGTTTTGGTGTAATGCGAAATAACCGTAAGGATGAGTATTTAAGGGAACTGCAGATCCGTACTAGAAAGCTAGTTATGTTTCCCTCCCTAAAAGTTGTCCTCATGAGAATTCCTTTGAGACACCATCAATGATAGATCCGGCAGATCACATCTATCTTAGTTCTCTTCCTCACGCTTGTGGATGCTATAGGCGGAATACCCTTACCTATTGTAGACTTGAAAATGGAAGTTCAAGCTTGTGGTGCTAAGAGTGCAGCGTACTTCGAGAGGTGAGAACGTTCATTCATGTGTCATACACACAGAAAATGGACGAAAAGTTGCATGTAGAAAGAAAATTACTATTGTTGTTGGTAGACTCTTTGTCATTCGAGAGTACTTGTAGGTATGGGCAACACTATTACCCATGGCGGTTGACATTTTAGCAGGTTTGGCTGAACGAGTTAATCGACGACATGAACATGAACTGCTTATGAGAGTTAAGACAAACTTTTCTCGTATAACTTTTTATAACTTAATTTTTTTTCAAACTTCTAGGTTTCTACCATTTTCTCTTAATTCAAACATGATCTTTTTTAAGAAAATTTCACAAAAACAATTGTGGTTTCCTGCTTTTACATAATAGGACCTAAAGTTTTTTCATTCATTCATTAATTAAAAACATCGTGGCTAACGTTGCTAAGTTTTGCACTCTTGACATGGCACCTATGCCTAATCAACTCTCATATCACGTGCCAGCTCATACTGAATACTTATTATTCAATATTTTGTATTTATATAATATTTATGAATATTATACTAAATAATGATCAATATTTATTTATATATTAATTAAAATCAAATGATAAATTTAACACTGTTATTCACTATATATTAAATTTAATTTTGTAAAATTTATGATGATTTGATATTCAATCAAGAATATTATTTAAATTACTTTCGTATTGGTTCTTGGAATATCGGAACATTATCGGGTAAGCTAATAGAGGTGGTAGATACTATGATTCGGAGAAAGATTCATATTCTATGTTTACAAGAGACAAAATGGGTTGGAGAAAAAGCAAAGGAGATAGAGGATACAGGTTTTAAATTATGGTACTCAGGTAAAGAAAAGGCCCGAAACGGAGTTGGTATTATCATAAATAAAGATTTAAAGGAGAGTGTAGTAGGCATACAACGATATGGTGACCGAATCATGACATTGAAATTAGTGTTAGGAGTAGAGGTTTTGAATATAGTTTGTGCTTACGCACCCCAAGTAGGACTAGAAGATAGTATAAAGACAGTTTTTTGGGAAGAGTTAGATAAGGTGTTTCAAAAGATTCCACAAAGGGAGATGATTTGTTTAGGAGGAGATTTAAATGGACATGTCGGTAAAGAGGCATTAGGATATCAAGGGATTCATGGAAACTTTGGTTATGGGGATATAAACGAGGAAGGTAGGGAGATTTTAAATTTTGCTATGTCATTTGATCTCTTTATAGTCAATACAATCTTCAAAAAACGAGATGAACATTTAATTACTTATAAGAGTGGCTTATCACAAACACAAATTGATTACTTTATTTGTAGAAAAAAAGATAGAGCGTGTTGTAAAGATTGTAAGGTAATTCCAGGAGAAAGCTTAACCACCCAACATCGACTTTTAGTTATGGATTTACAAATAAAAAAATGGACAAAGAAGAAAAGAGTGCATCGAGCTATTCGGACTAAATGGTGGAACCTCAAAAGTGAGAAAGAAGATATATTTAAACAAAAAGCCCTTCAAGGAGATGTTTGGAATTATGTTGGCACACCCTCTGATATGTGGAACAATATGGCTATACATATTAGGAAAGTGGCGAAGATGTGTTAGGGGTATCTAAGGGAGGTGTACCGGCACAAAAAGAAGCTTGGTGGTGGAGTGAAGTAGTACAAAACAAAATCAAGGCAAAGAGGGCATGTTACAAATTACATTATGCTAAGAAAACTAGTGAAACTTTAGAAGCTTATAAGAAAGCAAAGAAGGAAGCAAAAAAGGCCGTTAGTGAAGCAAAAGCTAAGATTTGGGAGGACTTATATAAAAAACTCAACTCAAAAGAGGGTGAAAGAGACATTTTTAGGATAGCTAGGGCTAGAGATAAGAAAACTAAAGATCTTAATTATGTTAGATGCATAAAAGACGAGGATGAAAAAATTCTAGTGGCAAATGATGATATAAGAAATAGATGGAAAAACTATTTTTATAATCTTTTTAATGAAAATAAAGATGTTAGTATTAGTTTAGGAGATTTAGCCAAGCTAGAAAAGTATATAAACCACAATTTCTACCGACGTATTCAAAAGAATGAAGTCAAAGAGGCTCTTAAACATATGAAGAGTGGTAAATCGGTAGGACCAGATAATATTCCTATAGAAGTTTGGAAAATACTAGGAGAAATAGGAATCACTTGGCTCACAAGACTATTTAATGAAATATGGAAAAACCAAAAGATGCCCGAGGAATGGAGAGCAAGTACACTTATACCCATATATAAAAACAAGGGAGACATTCAAAATTGTGCGAATTATCGAGGTATCAAGTTAATGAGTCATACTATGAAATTATGGGAAAGAATTATTGAACGTAGGTTAAGACAAGTATCAAGTACAACAGAGAACCAATTTGGATTTATGCCTGGTAGATCTACTATTGAAGCGATTCACCTTTTGAGACGTCTTATGGAACATTTTAGAGCAAAAAAGAAAGACCTTCACATGATATTTATTGATCTAGAAAAAGCTTATGATAGGGTACCGAGGGAGGTTCTTTGGAGAACTTTGGAAAAAAGAGGTATCCCATTGACATATATTAACCTTATAAGAGACATGTATGATGGTGCAAAAACATGTGTGAGGACTCATGAAGGAACGACAGACTTCTTTGAAGTTAATATTGGGTTACATCAAGGATCAACTTTAAGTCCATACTTATTTATAATGGTGATGGATGAGTTAACAAAACATATTCAAGATGAAGTACCTTGGTGTATGTTATTTGCAGATATTAGTGGAGGAGTCTAAGGAAAAAGTTAATAGAAAATTGGAACTATGGAGAGAAACATTAGAAAACAAAGGCCTCCGACTTAGTAGAACAAAGACAGAATATATGGAATGTAAGTTTGATCATTTGGCTACTTCAGAGGACATAGAAATTAAAATTGGCACGCATTGCATTCCCCAAAAGAAAAGTTTTAAATACCTAGGGTCAATTTTTCAAAGTGATGGAAGAATTGATGGAGATGTTACACATAGAATTAATGCTGGTTGGTTAAAATGGAGAGGAGCATCAGGTATTCTTTGTGACAAGAAGATACCATTAAAATTAAAAGGTAAATATTATAGAGCAGCAGTTAGGCCTGCCATGTTTTATGGTTCTGAGTGTTGGGCAGTTAATCATCAACATGTACAAAAGATGTCTGTGACAGAAATGAAGATGTTGAGATGGATGAGTGGTCATACAAGAAAAGACCGTATACATAATGAGGTTATTAGAAACAAATTAGGAGTGGCACCAATAGAGGATAAAATGAGAGAACATCGTTTAAGATGATTTGGACATATAGAAAGAAGATCAAAAGAAGAACCTGTAAGAAGGTTAGAAAACCTAAATTTGGAAAGTATTAAAAGAGGTAGAGGACGACCACAAAAGTGTTGGAAAGAAACAATAAAGAATGATCTAGCTTATTGGGAGTTAACTGCTAACATGGCACACGATAGAGATCTGTGGAAACAAAGAATCCATGTAGCCGACCCCGTCTAGTATGGGAAAAGGCTTAGTTGTTGTTGTTGTTGTTGTACTTAATAATAAACTAATATTATCATTTGTATTATTTAATAATATAGTACAATAACATTATAATAACATCGATCAGGAATCTCGCATAACATCCGACCCATCATGACATCACTAGGATTGTCTTGCAATTGCTTGTAAAAAGCAAACAATAAGCAGAAAGGAGACGCATGAAGATGGTGGCATGAAGCTTTCAAGGAGTTCTATTTGATAGCCAAGTCGGCAAGCTTCTACATTGAAAATCTGACTTAAATAACACCAAATGACAAGAATTCGTCACCAAACATTTGCTCTTTCTTGGCCTCACAATGTGGATGGTGCTTGTGGTCAGGCACAAGCAGCGTTGCATTGGCCTTGTGCGTCGAAGCATTGGTGGATTTTGGAGCAGCACCACCGGCCAGACTGCTGGAAGCATGAGTCACCTGCATCAATTTAGTTCAAAACAAGGTCAAACCTCTGAGTGTCAAGCAACCAAACCCCAAGAATTATCTCATAATAGATGGGATCCACCTCGGTCATTAGGACAATCTTCCACAAAAGGAAGATCATGTTTCACCATCGAACAGAAGAATCTATACTCACTCTGTTTTCGTTGTTGTAGGAGATAGTTCAAGAGAAATGTTAGTTTTCAGGAAAAGATTTTGTCTTTTCTTCAGGTAGGTCCAACTGATAATAAGTCGCGGGTCAGCTACACCAGAAAACACTCACAAGCATGACTTTATCTTTCCTGTGCATATCCATCAAATCGCACAAGAAGCAAATAGCAGTTGCGTTCGGGTTGCCTTGTTTTTGAGGCATACGTGAGGCGACACAAAATGACCAAAAATACAAAATTGACACACTGGGTAGTAACTGGGGATTACCTTGAACAGAAACAGCAAAGAGAAACACCAAGCAAAGAAATAGGAGAACGAAACGAAGCAAGTTGGAAGCCATGGATGAGTTGGTGGTAATTAGCTAAGGAGATATAAACCCTCTTAACTGGATATAGTGCTCGGTAATGTGACGACAATAATATATATAGGCACATGAACGACTAAAGGAAGCAAATTAATAGCCATAGCAAGATATGATTTAGTAAGGTAAGGAGCTAAATTTGTTCCTCTTAAAAGAAAGAAAATGCTGAAAATAGTAGGTCATAAAATGGCAATATATGAACACTCTTGCAACAATCTAAGGCACGGGAACTGGCAGTTGTGTCAAAAGCATTCAATTGTAGGAGTGGGTAGGGTTGGCAAGGTTTGACTGGACACGAAAACCCAATATAAACTTGTCCCAAAAGTCCATGTTTGTATCCACCTATTGTGGCATGAAAAGAATTAGGTTGTTTTCGAGTTGAACAGTGACCACAAAATTGACATAGTACAAACTTGTCAAGAAACATGAAACTGTTCTTTGTATAAAAACTTACAGAAGCTCACACATATATGACCCAAGAAGTCCATGTATACTTGTGTAACACAAAAATATTAGGCAAAGTTTGGCTTGACATGTTTTTGAAACGAACAACCGTGACACGATGAACCATCAGCTGGAACACAAAATTACTTCCCCTAGTTAGAAGTCATGAGTCCATACTTGAAATTTATTTAATTGTAAATTATAATATATTAATTTTTTAATAATATAAATCCACCCAACATCGACTTTTAGTTATGGATTTACAAATAAAAAAGTGGACAAAGAAGAAAAGAGTGCATCGAATTATTCGGACTAAATGGTGGAACCTCAAAAGCGAGAAAGAAGATATATTTAAACAGAAAGTCCCGCAAGGAGATGTTTGGAATTATGTTGGCACACCCTGTGATATGTGGAACAATATGGCTATACATATTAGGAAAGTTGTGAAAGATGTGTCAGGGGTATCTAAGGGAGGTGTACCGGGACAAAAAGAAGCTTGGTGGTGGAGTGAAGTAGTACAAAATAAAATGTTACAAATTACATTATGCTAACAAAACTAGTGAAACTTTAGAAGCTTATAAGAAAGCAAAAAAGGAATAAAAAAAGGCCGTTAGTGAAGCAAAAGCTAAGATTTGGGAGGACTTATATAAAAAACTCAACTCAAAAGAGGGTGAAAGAGATATTTTTAGGATAGCTAGGGCTAGAGATAAGAAAACTAAAGATCTTAATTATGTTAGATGCATAAAAGACGAGGATGAAAAAATTCTAGTGGCAAATGATGATATAAGAAATAGATGAAAAAACTATTTTTATAATCTTTTTAATGAAAATAAAGATGTTAGTATTAGTTTAGGAGATTTAGCCAAGCTAGAAAAGTATATAAACCACAATTTCTGCCGACGTATTCAAAAGAATGAAGTCAAAGAGGCTCTTAAACATATGAAGGGTAGTAAATCGGTAGGACCAGATAATATTCCTATAGAAGTTTGGAAAATACTAGGAGAAATAGGAATCACTTGGCTCACAAGACTATTTAATGAAATATTGAAAAACCAAAAGATGCCCGAGGAATGGAGAGCAAGTACACTTATACCCATATATAAGAACAAGGGAGACATTCAAAATTGTGTGAATTATCGAGGTATCAAGTTAATGAGTCATACTATGAAATTATGGGAAAGAATTATCGAACGTAGGTTAAGACAAGTATCAAGTACAACAGAGAACTAATTTGGGTTCATGCCAGGCAGATCTACTATTGAAGCGATTCACCTTTTGAGACGTCTTATGGAACATTTTAGAGCAAAAAAGAAAGATATTTATTGATCTAGAAAAAGCTTATGATAGGGTACCGAGGGAGGTTCTTTGGAGAACTTTGGAAAAAAGAGGTATCCCATTGACATATATTAACCTTATAAGAGACATGTATGATGGTGCAAAAACATGTGTGAGGACTCATGAAGGAACGACAGACTTCTTTGAAGTTAATATTGGGTTACATCAAGGATCAACTTTAAGTCCATACTTATTTATAATGGTGATGGATGAGTTAACAAAACATATTCAAGATGAAGTACCTTGGTGTATGTTATTTGCAGATATTAGTGGAGGAGTCTAAGGAAAAAGTTAATAGAAAATTGGAACTATGGAGAGAAACATTAGAAAACAAAGGCCTCCGACTTAGTAGAACAAAGACAGAATATATGGAATGTAAGTTTGATCATTTTGTTACTTGAGAGGACATAGAAATTAAAATATGCACATATTGCATTCCTCAGAAGGAAAGTTATAAATGCCTAGGGTCAATTATTCAGAGTGATGGAAGAATTGATGGAGTTGTTACGCATAGAATTAATGCTGGTTGGTTAAAATGGAGAGGAGCATCAGGTATTCTTTGTGATAAGAAGATACCATTAAAATTTAAAGGTAAATATTATAGAATAGCAATTAGGCCTGCCATGTTTTATGATTCTGAGTGTTGGGTAGTTAATCATTAACATGTACAAAAGATGTCTGTGACAGAAATGAAGATGTTGAGATGGATGAGTGGTCATACAAGAAAAGACCATATACATAATCAGGTTATTAGAAACAAAGTAGGAGTGGCACCAATAGAGGATAAAATGAGAGAACATCATTTAAGATGGTTTGGACATATAGAAAGAAGATCAAAAGAAGAACCTATAAGAAGGTTAGAAAAATTAAATTTGGAAAGTATTAAAAGAGGTAGAGGACGACCACAAAAGTGTTGGAAAGAAACAATAAAGAACGATCTAGCTTATTGGGAGTTAACTACTAACATGGCACAAGATAGGGATCTGTGGAAACAAAGAATCCATGTAGCCGACCCCGTCTAGTATGGGAAAAGGCTTAGTTGTTATTGTTGTATAAATCCAAATTGATTCTCTATTGCACTTACAATATTATTTTAATAGACCATACTTTCTCTGTATGAAAAATCAACTTAATGTATCTGTACAATTTGATACAAATTTGTATCTCCTCGAGTTTGCAAAAAAATACACTGGAATCGGCCTTGAAACCAAAACCAAAACCATTACCGCCTTAGAACCATGTTGGGAACCGGAACCCGGCTTGGAACCGAGGTTCTAGGGTAACCAGAACCGGCAATGTTCCACAGGTTCAAGTTGGACTCAAGCTGTAAGTGGGTCGGGCGTGCCTTTTCAGTGAAATTTCATAAACAACATAGTGCTCGATACCTTCTAGTGGAACACGTTCTTTTTAATTGGCTTGAACTAACCTTCCTTACTAATCAATGGTAACTCACCTCCTCATTTACCTATTGCATTTACTACTTAGATTTTACATCATATGGAAACGAAATTGTGAAGCCTCATTGAAGACGCGAGTTTTGTATGGAAGAGAAGGTTTCCTTTACAAGGGTAAATTTCTCTTACACCGTTTCATAAAACCACAGCTTGGAGGTAAGAGATTTGACTTGTCCCAATAGTAATGTTCATCAAATATGACATCCCTACCGGATATAGAGCCAAAGTCACGGATAAACGAGTGAAGATCTTCAACGAGAAGTGCCTTTGATGTTTTCCTTTTCTCTAGATGATATTATATTTGTGGATATGAAGAAATAATAAGCACAAAACTCGTGTTGAGGAGGTTTATTAACAAAGGTATTTGACTTGGTAGAAAAAAAGACCAAGTAGAGACAAACCTTAGCAACGAAGGAGGTCCATCACTGGTGATACAAAAGTTAAATACATAGGCAATACATCCTAAAAATAAATTAAAATTTTAACATTCAACATTGGAGCGAGATAGAAGAAGTAATAGAGGGGTTGCACTTAGAGTTAGTCTATACTTTAGGTTGGAGGTCCAAGGCTCAAACAGACACGTGCACCCCCGGGAGTAGTCGAACTCCCGACGAGGAGCAAGGGTGTCAAAAGCACCTTGTGGTTGAACCAACTTTCTGGGTGAATGAAGTTAACGTATATTTGCTAAAATGTAGAACTGTTCCAGTTCTATATGACAAGAAAAAGATAATCATGTTCAATGATAAATGTTATGAATATCAAAATTTGAACCCATATTATGAACACTTCTAGACCTCCCTTCTCAAAATCCCAACACAAAGTATGATAAATAGGGCATGTATTTAGAAACGTTCAAACACGTATGAAATAAGATAATAGTTCAATCCTAAAAATAAATATGAACAGTTCACTTAATGGGAGCGATCAGTTTGTCGAAAGATAGAAAGATCACTTTTATCGTAGATAATATAATTTTTGTTTCCACAAGAAAGGCACTCGACCATGCACATTATTATATATCAATAATCATTTTGCTCGAGGTATCATAAAGTGAATACCGGCATCCGATTAAGACATATCTCAATATTTTAATATATTAAACTCTTTGATTCTTGCTATTAGTGAAGATAAGTTTATTTAATGCCTAATTAGTAGATTTTTCCTGATCTTTGTGCTTTTGATATTCAAACATGGGGACTTCATGGTCATCTTCATGAATAGTGCTGAAAAAAGGAACAAACTGGAATATGAGGCAAATATCCAATGCTCCAGGTAGACAAGAATTGACATACTAACCAACTGATTGCACCCAAAAAATAGTTGTTTATGCTCACAAAGATGCCACTTCTTAATGTGATTTTTGTTGAATTCTTGCAATAAAATATATGATTTATTTTTCTTTGTAAGATAGGTTCATAACAATGTGAGAATCAAAACCAGAGATACTAAAATGCTACTTTTTTATTCCTAGGATTTTCGTCTTCTTCTTTCTTTTTCTAAATAATGTGCATATATCAGCAGTATCATGTCATACTTGAGGGAACATAGATCAAAGCATCAATTATCTTCACATGCACGAACCAAAACCAACTGTTCCCCTGCTAAATGAGGATGGCCACATGGTTTCTTATTTAACATTGTCCTCTATCTTGTGTCATATTAGCATAAACTAGAAAGTAAAGAAAATGAGAATCATGTTTAGTGGTTTCAGGCATGTCGCCGGCATAAACATGAACCCAAAATGTCCGTGTTTGAATCCACCAACAGTACATTGGACAAAAATTCAGTCTTTTGCTAGTTTATCGGGCTTTTTTATGAAGATAAATGACACGACACGAAACTCAAATTTGCTGACAATTTCATACACGAATCAAACACAAAAAAGTCGGTGTAGGATCACCTAAAGTAACAGAAAAGAATCAGATTGCTTTTGGGTTGACCTATCTTGCCAGTGGCACGAAACAAGACGTGGTGGAACACGGAGTTGCTATTGTAGTATTATATAAAATTTTCTCTCAAAGGACCCAATGAATTAAGAGGGTTTGCTGTTCTTGGGAACTAGACGTTGAGATAAGAGCTCCTTATTTAAAATGTGATTGAATCGCTTTTCTTAATTTGGAAGAAAGGCATCAAAATGGCATTTCGAAGAATCAATATGAAATTATGCTCTCTTTTTATTCGTCGCCAACAAATCTCACCCCCGAGATAAGATGTGGACACATCATAGGAGACATAGCCGGTTGAAACAGAGTCGGGCATGGACCTGGCTATAAGAACCTCAAACCGGAACCGGAACCGAAACTTGTCTAGTCTTGGTTTCCGGTTCTTGATTCCAAGAAACCCGGTCTGATTTGTACTGGACTCGTTCTGGTTCATCTTTCATTAAGCAAGCTCATGGGAGTAGCACCGTAAGTGACTATCTTTGAGAAAAGTAATAGCGGCAATTTCAGACACGACACGAAATCTGACAGGAATACTACTTGTAAAATATGTTTTCGTGTTCATCCAAAGGGTTGCAAGAAAAATCAGGTTGTGTTAAAGTCTACCAGTTTCTGACACGAAGAGAAAATGACACGGTAGAACTGCACTGGAGACATGAAATCTTTGGCAATTTCAGACAGGATGTAAAAACCTAAGAACCACAAGGGAGATCGTTCATTCGATCAAAATCGACAGAAAAGGAATGTTCGTGTCAGGATGTCAGTTTTGGCATGATAAAAAAAATTACATGACACGAACGTAGCCCAAGAAACGAAACTCACTCCTAGATCCAGGACCCTTAAGGTAAAAGGAGGTATCCTGCCTCTGAATTTCTACGTATACTTCGTTGATCGAAACAAAGCAAAACATCTTCCGGATATTCTTCTATCTATTCATTGCAAAGTAAATATGGCAGTGCCTGCTAGCTACATCTTTCCCATACATTCAATTGAAAATTAATGGCGCTCTGAAAAATAACACAACCAAGTGGGGTCAAGGGTTCAATTGCCAATGGATTCTTTGTGGTAACTGTAACTAGTAAGGGCCTGCCTTGCCACGCTAAACCAGAACCAGAGACAAACCTAAGCCTCGTGCACACTAAGAGGAGCCGGCTCGACTTTGTAGCTTCTTTGTTTTGTGCACCAACTTTGGTATTTTACTCCAAAGAGAACAAAGATCACGTCAGTGTTTCCTTTCAATAAAACTTTGAGGGTCTGTTTGATTCATGGTACAAAACCTCCAGTAGTAGAACTGCACTACGAGAGGGAAGAAGGTGCTTGGGTTTTCATGCCAAAACCCTAAGTTTACTTCCTTCGGTCTGCCTCCCTATTAGTGCTAAAGTTTCAACTACAATTAGCCTGTGCAGCTACAGTTCCAGACAGCAACAGGTTCCGTGCTCGACGCACAAGAAAACATAGAAGTGCAAGCACCAAAAATCAAGGTCCACTTTCCGTTATTCCTTGTATCATACACACACCCTTAAAGCTTTTCTCTATCTATCTTGAAATAGTCGGTGTTGGTTTCTCACACCTTCTGCCGGAGTTCTACTTAGCTCCCTCACCAAAATACCTTCATTGATGCCAATGACATGCCTTGCATTCCTCTTGTAACAAATAATAAAGAATCTCTTTCATTACAAAAATCAAAAAGAAAACATCATTTCACATCATTGCAAGGGTAAAAAAATTATTATCAGAGTAGAAGAATCGGATCTTTGCATTATTCTCCAAACTGAAAGAAAAAGTGGGATATTCCCCTGTGATGCCCAATGCCGATTCCCTTGAAATTGTAGATCGGCCGTGGTTGGTAAGCGTATGTTCAGGGTCTGGGTCCGACAGACCCCACTTTGTGTGTCAATTTTTTTAATCCAACATAAAACACACAATATCCTGCAATGTATATGAAACCCATCGAGGAATGTACGCAAGGGATCTGTAAACAAAAATGCGCATAGACACAAGAGAGCAGCCATGAAAAGCGTAGACACCCGTAAAAGGGAGAAGAAGGGGACCAATTATGGGATATACAATGTATTACCGTTATATAGTGACTTTTTTTGGAATAAATCAATTGGTTTATTCTATTCCACCTAGTATACAGAAACAACTTAAATAAAAAATTATAAATATACAAGTTACTTGGATTTTTTGTTTTCATACAACTTGATAATGTGTCATGCTGACAGTTAACACAATATAAGGTACATCATTCTTTATTGTTTTCTCCCAACAATTTTATTGTTTTTCCCTCTTTTAACATTTTTGAGCTGGTTTTCAAAGATGATGAACCGTAACCAAACCAGGAAACCCACGGTTCGAAAGTTGGTTCGGTGGATTCCGGTTCCGCATGAGAGTGGCATTGTTGGATTGTTTCGCAAGGTTATACCTACTACTATAAAGATTGCTAGTGGTTGACAAGGGTAAGGAGCATGTAGTATATATTTGCTACTGACAACAATTACATCCTTTGATAATAAAAGCTTTCTTATAGAAATGCAAGAGAGATATTGAAGATGTACAACAATCATAACTTTTATAAAGGTTATTGCTTGTTCATAACTTTTTGTAAAGGTAATCATTACTTTAAAAGTGTTTCTCGATATGTTCAAACCCATCGTTTTCCAGTTTTAAGGCACAAAAGCGAAATTTATTGTCTTTAAGATTTCTAACGCACTAAGAACCATTAGCGTATGAGATATGTTTAAATATGAAAGAAATCTTTTTCGTGATTGTCTTCTTTTTGAGTTCCTAATGAATACTTCCCTTTCCGTTCCAAAAGAAAAGATTTGATGAATCACGAATTCGAAACCTTATTTAATGAAATCATATACATACTCTACAACACACACGTATGAGTGAGCTAACGCTCTAGTGTATGCGTGTGTACAAGAGGATTTTTTTTTGAGATGAGACGCACTTGTATTTCAAGTCTACAAAGCACTTGTATTTCCCTTATAAAAAAAAATTGCATTTATAATGAGGCACATGCCTCACCTTGCATAAAATTGAAAATTGGTCGTCATTGTGTATGAGAGGTTGCGGCCTCCCATGATAACAAAAAAAAAAGAGAGAAAAAAGAAAACAGCTCATGTTTGGATCAGATTATCTGACTTCATAAACAGGATTGAATTCGGAATTGGAATATTTGGATATAAGAAAAGGACGATGAACTTCATATTTGAATTCTGGAGTGTGAGTACACCTTGTCAAACCCTAATACTACTACTACTATCACAAGGCAGTAAAACAATGGCTTGAACCCTACACCTTCAAAAATAGATCTTTTGCAATTCGCTCTTGCATTGAAGACTTTGCCTTCGAAAACTTAGATAATGCGTTGCTTGTCCCCTTGGTCACCTTCTCCTCTCCCCCAGAGGAGTTCTTCGAGATTCGTGGACTCGGCACTGCCTCCGATTGATAGGAGCCAGGTGAAAGTTGCTCCTTAAGCAAGGGGACCCAACCCTGCGGGAGATGGAAAGGGTTAATCTGAGTTGGCCAGGTTCACATCTGGTATGGAATCGCCATATGTTAACATGCACATATGCAAGTTCGGGTCCGTCTTATGGATCACGGTACCAGGCCCAAATCTGCATACTTAGCCTGGATATGTGCTCTTTTTTTAAGGTCTATCTACTGAACTTTAGCAAATTTAATCAGAACGAAGGCCACATTAAGGCTAATGCAACTATGTATCAGTAGAACTGTGAGATTTTTAGGTCTGATCTGAATAATCAATGGATCTAGTTTAAAAATTCTGACCATAACTCGTTCTACAAAAGGTCGGGCTTAGGGACTCAGTTGATCAAGTGAGCAGCGGCTGCTGTACGTCATTCAGAGTTAGGAAACGATGCCACCGCCTGAACCCACCAGACCCATCACCCAACTTGGACGTCATTTTAGATACACTGAACCTGGACCAGCCCGATTCCAGATATCCAGCGTGAGCAGGATTGATAGCGAGTCGTCGCGTACAAAACACGTGCGCATCAGGCACTACGCGTGCGAAGCACTAGATGCTTCCACGTCAGTCGTGGAATAAGAAGAAAGATACGGCCGGATATGCTGCCACGTGGGGCATCTGAGGCCCGAATATTCCTCTCCTTTTTTTTTCTTTTTTAAAGGAAAACGAAAAATTGGGAGAAAATGACCGAAGATGAGGCGACGATGTCGTATAAATGTTGACATTGAGAGCGGCTTAAGAAAAGAGACTGAGGGAGAGAACGAGAGAGAAAAGCCGTTGATCGTTTTGATGAACGGCTACGGAGTGAAGTCGGAGATGAAAAAGGTGACAGATCCGTTGGACGAACGGGCGAGAGCGAGGCTGTGCGGTGGCGCAGATCGGTGGCTTGCTGGATACGCCAGCAGTGGCAGCGAGCATGAGGCCGATTCCGAGTGTCTCAGCGGACTAATCCACGGCTTCATCGAAGCTGATGAAGGCGTCGTGGACGCCAGAGAGGAGAAGGCCGAGTTGTCGTCCGACTCGGATTTCTCCGACGGTGACTCGTCAGATTTTTTGGAAGAGATTTTGAGGACACAAGATCCGCTGAGGACGACGATCCTCAGTTTGGTTTCGGAAATGATTGCTGAGACCAACGGTGACAGGCCCGCAGTTTGCAGGGCGGTTATGGCTAGGTTGAGGCAGGCTGGGTTCAATGCAGGTGTCTGCAAGGTCAAGTGGGAGAGCTCCGGCCGTGTGGCTGCCGGAAGCTACGAGTATGTCGACGTCGTGCTGCCGGAAGGCGATTGGAGATACATCATCGACGTGGATTTTGCCGGGGAGTTTGAGATCGCCCGGCCAACAAGGCAGTACTCCCGGTTCCTTAATTCTCTTCCGCGAATTCTAGTTGGCTGGCAAGAGGATCTTCGGAAGATCATCGCCGTCGGATCGGAGCTCGCAAAGAAGTCGATGAAGGCAAGAGGGCTCCACGTCCCTCCGTGGAGGAAGATCAGCTATATGCAGGAGAAATGGCTTGGGCCCTACAGGCGAACAACAAACCCCGTCTCGGCGCCCTCGCCGAACCCTGAAGCCTCTTCCTTTGTAAACCGCCGGCACGTCGTTGGATTCGACGCCGGAAAATGCCGTCCGGCGTCTCCCTTCAAGTCCCCTCTAGCCGGCCTTCCTTCTCTCAAAGTGGCCCCTCTGTGAAGCCACACCGTCTGGCCCACGGAGCAGCGTCGAGGGGGGGCCCGCAACCACTCATTGAGATAGTTCCAATGCCTCAATGACACGTTCGGCTGTGTTATCCACTAGCGTACTATGCTGACGTGGCCCTAAGTTTCTCTGGGATGGAGTCAGGGTCTGACGTGGCGCTGATTTCGGTGATCAGAATGGTGAGTGGGATTTAGGAGAGGGAAAAATCTGTTCGAGAACGCACGGCACCCTCTCCGCCCTATGCTACAGCGAGGCACGAGCTTACAATTTTGACAAGAATTTGTAAATAAATGAATGATATCTATTTCTATGTTTAGATTGTATTTATGGTCATTAATAAGTATGTCATAATTACTTGATACCGGTATTGAGAATGATGTTGTGTTTTTTGTTGTTCTCCCTTTCGTGGGATTTTGAATTTTGAATTATTCAAAGGAGACATGCTGAGCACATTGAGCGATAACTCAAGTGGTTTGGGTTGTCGGGTCAGAAGTTGAAGGTTTCTTGCACGATACCCTGGGCATGCATCTGTCTTGGGCCGCCTCATTGTACAAAAAAGCAGAGATATTAGTACGCAAACCTGGTACTTATACCACTTAATGAACTAAACAGGTGTTGTTCACGGGTCATTGGGTAACTCGAACCTAGTCTGTGTTGGTCTCCTTTGTTCGTTTAAGCTGAACCATGCATGAGCCTAGCTTGATAGGCTGAACAAAAGTTTCAGTTCCCTTGCTCACCACTTCGTTTCTTGACCCGGACTCATTCATACTCGTTTCAGTAATGTAATTTGAATGAGTTTCTCTTGCTCATATGTTGACACCAAAATTTGGATAATGATTCAAAATTGCCTATTAACAGATTAAACACTATCTTCTAAGATAGGCACACATTCATTATATAAGAATTACGGGTAACTACTAAAGAAACGGATCTATTGGAGTAGAGAAAGATTTAAAACATAATTACCATCAACTATAAATAAGAATAGCTGCCACCTCAAGGGAAAGAATTATCAATCCTATTTTTAGGCAGATTTTTTGGACTCTTGAACGTCTAGAAAGATCGTCACATCTATTTTCCAAAAGAACAAGAATCATTCAAGCTCTTTTAGAGGCATCTGAAACCTTAATCTATCAAGCATACCTTCCCCAGGAACATCTACATACATGTCAACTGTTTCTAACACTAGTTGACTGTTTTTTTATTCTTTGAAAAGGTCTGTGTCCTCTTTCAGCGAAATCTATAATAGCATGAACCAAAGTCTCGATGAAAGAGTTATAGCAAGGATAGGTTGACCCTCTTAGGGGTAATGTGACCAGGTTACCTCTTAGGAGCAATAATCTGTATTTGATCACAAAATTGAGAGAGAGAGAGAGAGGGGGAGAGAAATAATGTTAATAATCATAATTACAATAATAATAATTATTATTATTACTATTATGATTTAGTGGCATCCTTGAGAAAGCTAAAACGTTGTCTGTTTGTGGGTTTCCCAACCAAAGAACTCTTTGGTTACAATAGTTCCACCTAACCCAACAACCGCATACATTATTTGATTCGGATAGGACCCCAATTCGGCATCATCTCTCATCTGTCACAAGTTCATGTTTGGCACATACTTACCGCTTGTGCCACAACACAACATGCCTTTGACATGTTATTGCGTGTGCTTGTGTATGTTTGAATACACATATGCATGTGGATGTAGATGACAATGACTTCAATATACACAAATATTATTCGTATATTACTTCAATCCTGGTAAAGGACTCGTAAACAATTCGAATGGATCAAACAAGACTCTAGATGGCTCACTACCAAGCTCGTAGCAGCAAGGGAACCGAGAGCTGAACACGAGCTGCTTCTTACAGTAAAGAATTTAACATATCACGTACTATTTTTTCAAATATTGGAATTAAAGTCAAAGTTTTGTTATTTTTCTACATCTTGCGAAATTAAAGTATTTGAACATTTAATTACATTATACCTACTCCTTAGTTTGATTGTTTAATTACACTATACCTACTCAATTTGTTGAGTAGAAGCAGTCATATACATTAATACATATATCCATTCTCTTTTTTTTTCTCTCTCTCTATAGATAGATATAGGTATAGATATATCTACATATATACTTCTCTCTCTATATATATATATATGTGTGTGTGTGTGTGTGTGTGTGTGTGTGTGTATAGAGAAAGTTTCTCGTTCGATAACCCTGAGCAAGAAGGAACTGTGTGCTCTCGAGGGGTTAGATTACAGTGAAAACTGCAACTATCAATATTTACTGATTACTTCAGGTACCAGCTTTAAGCCAAAGGCCACATAACTTTCACAAGGGTGGTTCATAGTGTAAGGCTACTAAGGCAGTTAACCACCTTAGGTCCTCAAACTTTAAACTCATAAAAGTATATTCTTAGGCCCCAAAAATCCTATAATTTTTTACGCCTAAATGGTTTTTTTCCTATAATTTTAGGCCCAAAATTTTAATTAAGTCGCGAACGATAACCAATTTTCGCTCGAGTCCTCGACTTTTCTTGAGACAGTCTTGACCTTCACATCACCAGAGCCGAGCCGAGCCAAAACCCATTATTCTTCATCTTCAATCCTGTGTATCTCAAGCCGCTCATGAATCCTCATCAACCAAACCGATCCGAACCACAAAAGGACAAAAAACACCCTTCATTTTCGATCAGGGGCAAAAGAGTATTTTAGTCATTTCAAGGCCTGGCCATACGCGGAGACCTGTATATGTTATAGGAGTTGGTGGTGTTCGGAAACGACCGAACAAAGGCGTATGCTTGCTGGATCCATTTTATCCACTAGAAATAATTACTTTTTTATTGCTTTAGATTATCAATGAAATAAAATTAAAGGACACCATAATTGAGAAGGAGGGACCCCCACAGCTATGCCTTGATAATTTAAGGCAATGAGAAAAAAATTATTTCGGGTGAACAAAACTGTGTCTTGATATTTTCTTTTTATCAGGTAGATGAGAATCCTTGAGAGGGTTAAAACAATTCTCGTAGTTATGAGAATTATAATCGCGATAAAAAATCAGTGGAACTGTTATGGTTAGTGGTGAACACGACCCGACACAGAGTTATGATCTGGGTCACTTCGGAAACACATAAATCAGGGAGGGGTTGAAGAAGTTCTTATAGTTGCGAAAAATAATCGCAACTGTAACTGGTTGCGAACTGCCTAATCCCATCTTGCCAATTCAAGAAATCTAAAACTAATCACACCTTAATATCGCATGAAACCGAAAATGAATTTGTTCTTTCTTTAACCAAAATTCGAAACTCTAACAGGAAGAAAGCATAGCCCACGGCCCAATATGAGGCCATGCTATATAGTTTGCACCTGGGGACACTTGCCCAACCCTTTTTTTCTCGTGTGTCAAAGGGTACCACATGCCAGACATGGCCGGTTCCAGTCACGTTAGAACCTAGAACTGGAACCGTATTGGGCTCGAGTTGGGTTTCGGTTCTGGTTTCAAAACTGCCAATTTCAGGCTGGTTCAGTTTGAGGCTTAAATATCCCCAAACCCAAAAAAGTATTAAAAAGCTTGAAATTAAAAAACAAAAAAGACATTTGAAACCATGAGTTCGGATTATGGTCCGACTTCATATCCATGGAATGTAGAATCGGAATCCAACTGGGTGGTCTGCAGTTTTGGATCCGATTTTACCAGTTCAGCATCCAGCTGGTTCCTTGCGTGATTCGTTCTGGTTTGGAACTGGCCATGTCTTCTACCTAGCACCAAGAAAAATATTTAAAAGACATGAAACTTTACTGCATAATACTTGCATTATGAGAAATTAAGACTAGCTTTTCTCTAACAAAACCAAGATATAACATGGTTTGGCGTCAAATATCATAATGATACAAAAAACACCAAATATCCATATCCAGATCCATCCATAGGGTCAGCAAGCACAAATAGGTGGATCTGAATCTAGATATGAACCAGTTGTCGCACACAGAAGCATGGGCTTGCCAAATTTAGATCCACTAGCTTCATGTCTGGTCCAACCAGTGTTGTTCGACGTGTATCGTATCGTGTATCGTTTGCATAACGTATCGTATCGTTGTGTGTTGTAATTTAATACTAAAAAATTAGTAAAAATTCAAAAAATAAGAAAAATAAGAAAAAAATCTAATAATTGCAAAGAATTCATATAATGCAAAAGTTTAGTACATATTCATCATTCACCATTCAACAATTGAAAAAGAATTACATATTTTGAAGCAAAAAAAAAATTACATTTACACATTGTAATCAGGATCATCTACTAAATAATCTTCATCTTTTCCTTGCTGAAGATACTCAAAATCTTATCTCCTTGATGATGTTGTTGCGCTCCCTCCAAATTAATCCATACAATGTCTTCTTCAGTTAGGAGTGTATTTGCTTCATTATCTTCCATAACCCATTCCTCTAATATATCAAAATTATCCAAACTTATTGGATCAAATTTGCTTTCTTCTCTATTTAACTTTTTTAATTGCTTGTAAGACAAACAAACAAACAAAACAACAACAACTAAGCCTTTTTCCATACTAGACGGGGTCGGCTACATGGATTCTTTGTTTCCACAGATCCCTATCGTGTGCCATGTTAGCAGTTAACTCACAATAAGTAGATCATTCTTTATTGTTTCTTTCCAACACTTTTACTGTTTCTTTATTTTAATTGCTTGTAAGAAAGAAAGATAAATAATTAATAAATAACATTAACAATTGAAGTCAAACAAAATATTGAATTGAATCTTTAAGTAGTAACTAATACAAAATTACCTCTATCGGAGCCACATGTGACAATGAATGAAAACTAAGTCATTGATCAACTTATGTTCTAACCTATTGTGCTTTTTTGTGTGGATGTTTTCAAAGACACTTCAATTCTTTTTACAACCCATTGCACTAAAGGTTTGGCTCAAAACTCTTAGCAAAATCTCTAAGGATTGGGCAATCACTTTCACCAAACAATTGTAGGAAAAGATAAACATTAGTGACTTAATCCACAATAAATATAAGATTTAAGAAACTTAAGTACATAGATAAACAGTTAAATTGGGCACATATTAGTACGATTGCGAATTGCTATAGGCAAATCCATCAAGTGAAGAGTATTATCATAGATCTTCATCTCCCGATGTATAGCATATATTATACTCTCATTAGAGACTAATTTGTTTATACAATCAATGATGCTTGATTAACCTCATTGTCCTTTGTAAAGATTGTTGAGTATTTGAATATTAGGTTTAGGTAATAAGTTGTTGTATGAATAGACTAATGCAATTGTTTGTTCCATCTATTATCTATAATGTTTCACACGGGCATATAATCTTTCTTTCTTCTATTAAAATTAATTTTAATGGCTTCTTTTATCATATCTATGGCTTCATAAAAATAGCTCATAGATGGTTTCTTCTCGCCATCAATCAATCTCAAAACCTTCACTAAAGGATATTTAATTCTTAATAGTTTAACACATGCATTACAAAATGTACTCTTAAATATTATCTCTGAGATCTCATTTAACTTTATATATATTTTTATTTTGAGACAACTCTTCAAATTGTTGCCACTTGTATGAGAAGAACATTCTCTCAAGGCTTGCTTTTGTCTCACAATACTCTAAAATTTTTATTTCAAACCGAGTTACAGTTATACGAAGAAACTCTACACCATCTATATATCTCCTCATCATATATAATACAAATACATTATTGTAGATAAAATTAGTGATATCTTGACAATACTCAGTTATTGTCTTTATCTCATCTATCTCACTAATATCCTTAAGGATGAGATCTAAACAATGGGTTACACATGGTGTTCAATAGAAAGTTTCATAAGTATATACTAACGCCTTCCTAGCTGCTTTATAGTTAGTTGCATTATTTGTAATAAATTTGACTATTCTCTAGCCCAACCTCTCATATCATCTTATCAAACTCTTGCCTTAAGATCTTTATAGTATGTCTTCTTCTGACATGTTTAGAGATCTCAAAAATATAAGTCCTTTAAAACTATAGAAAAGAAAGTTTAATAAAGACCTTCCTCACCTATATGTTTATTTGTCTGTCATGATAGTGCATCCTATTTTCTTTGATGACTCTCTCAAAGTTGAACAATATTCTTCCACTTTAAGGTAGTCTTATCTAATAACTTTCCTCTTAACTTTTGATAAGAGGGCATCTTATACCCTGAACCAATATTTGCAATTGCATTTGTCATTACTTGAAAATAAAAATTATTTGTTGCATTAAATGGAATATATGTATAATAAAACTATCTGCCCACTACTAGGTTTGCCTGCTCATGTTGTTGTTTTGAAGCTATAGCAACATGAATTCTAAGTTGAGTACCATGTGTAATACTAGGAGGAAAAAATGATTGTATGCCAAAAAAAACTCTTCCTCTACTCCTTCCTCTTCTACCACTTCCACTTACAAAATATTCAACAACCATCTTTCTCCTGATTGATGGTCGATAACTACTATTATCAACCTCTTTTCTACCATTAGAAGGAATGATATCACCCAATCCAATGGCATCATCATCCTCTTTCTCAAACATCTCTAAATCGTTCTTCTATTATCTCTTCTCATATATGCTCTCAATCATTTGTATACATTGTCATTTAATGGCTTCTGACAATTTTTTAACTTTGTTCATGTAAGTAGCAACTTCTTTCCTAATCCCTGCTATGTGATGTTTTAATCGTGAAATTTCACCAATAACCACTTTCTCACAAAACAAATATTTTATCTTTAATCTATTTTCCTCAACTATTGTACCCTAATGCCATGCCGAATTATCGAACCGAGATTTGGAATCCCTAACACCCCTTCTTGCCATCTCAATTGAACACTTCAATCCAATAAAAAACTTAAAAATAAAAGCACTTTATAAATCCCCAATCTTTACGTAATACTCAAATAGAATGTCTCCCATTTTACGAATGCAATAAAAAGCATATCCACACACTTCATAACTTTATATTTTGTCATTCAAAAGAAGAAAAATACAAATAATACTAGAAAACAAAGACAAAGAAAAAAATTTGAAAAACACAAAAAATATATCACAATCAAGGTTGACAGCCTTGTATAGACATCGTAGAGCACTTTTTTTTTATCTTTGAACACGAATGAGAGGGAGAGGCACCGCAAGGAACCTTGAACACAAGCCAGAAACCCATGTTTTTGTGGGCTTTTGTTCGGCGAAAAGGGTCTCTGACCGTGTCACTTTTATCGTACGATACGGATGATACGTGTTGTATCATGTAATATAGTATCGTATTGCACGATACGACACAATATATAGCACTCTGTGATACACCACGATACAATACATAATGATACGGATAACACTAGGTCCACCTACTCCCAACTGAGAGACACTTACGCCAATAGGAAATTATCAACCCTGCACTACTTTTTATGGTTATCCTCAAATATAATACAAATCCCAATCTCTCTTGTATCGAACCCACAATATGGCGGATCTACCTTGAGAAGAGTCGGGTGTCTTCCCCACCAAAATTTGAACAATTAACACGAAACTTGACTGTCTTCCTCACTCTAAAATTGTTCTTTATAAGAAAAAAGTCATGTTCTAAAAAACTAGCTCATACTTACAGAAGGCTATGATCTGGCTGTGAGCTATCTGTTACTGAGCCTCAGATTGCGATAGCTAACCCACTTGGGGCCAGCTTTACATTATCTCAGGCACAAGAGGATAAAGATGAGTACCATCAGCCTTTGTCCATGTGTTCCCCATAACGCCCTCGTGTGTGTGTGTATTGTGGCATGCTACTGGACAAGGGTTGCCCAGATATTCTGAAGAAGCAACCAAGTACCACATCTTCAGAAAAATAAAACTAAGCAATTGCTAGTGTACTTTTCGTATTATGTATATAGGTGATAGACAATACTATTGCTTAATTTTACTTTCTCTAATGATGTAGCACTTGCTTTAAATAAATCTAGTTCTATTTGGCCCAACATCATGCTCATAATACCAAATAAATTAATCTCACTCTCCTTGATTGCAAAAAGACACATATGGGGATAAGCTTTTGGGTACAAATATTGCTTGTTTGATTATGAGGAAAGATTATTCCGATAGTACAGCTCATAGTATTATATTGTTTACACGTAAAATTGCCTCCTTTTCCTTCTGTTGGACAAAAGTCCATAGGCATTCATGGAGGGTGATTAAGGTTTCCATCGATGTACGCTTACATGTATACACCTTGACGAATATATGTGTGTGTATTCATGCACTCATCTTTCGGTAATGAAAGCAGGGATAAACAGAAGCCTAACAAGGTCGCTGAAGATCGGCTATGCTGGTCGGAGGTTTATCCTTGACCGGAACCGGCCGGAATTTGTACCACCAAGTCTAGCGAAGTAACAAGGAAGCCATTTTGGGCTCCTTTGTACAACAAAGAATCGAATGCAACAGAACGAAACAGGGATGGACAAAAGACTATGTTTGCCAATTACTCCTGTTTGCCTCCCTTTAAATTCAACTGATCTAATATTGATTGGATCAACCCAGTCAGTGACACAAAATTTCTTTTAGGCTACATTTTTAGTCAACCACAAACCCGTCTTTGGTATGTATATATACCTTTTATCATTGAAATCATTGTATTTTGAGAACTTGTAATCCCTCTCTCTAAAACAAACGATACAGTACAATTACATTGCACAACCAGCAATAGCTCACCTCGTTAAGATGTCGACTAACAAGTTGAAGGCCATGAGTTCGATACACGAGGCATGCAACTGGTTTCCTCTTCCCGATTGTACCCAAAAATACGATAATATTGTCCATGGTTTCGTATGGTGATACGATTAAGGTTACTATATCGTCTTTACTCATGTATCAGTACTGTGTATTGCACCATAAAATATTATAATATTGCATGATATAATATCATTCAATTTTTCCTGATTTTTCTAATTTGACCTTTTATTTTCTAAATTAACTTTACATTATTAGAGGTCTTGTTATAAGTGTGATAATGGTAATGCTCAATATCTGAATATGAGTACCCTCTACAACAAAGGGTCTGGGCGGTATACTTTCAGAATTGATTTAAAAAGCTATTATTGTGGTCAACATGGAAGAAGTGTACACAATGGCTTCAGCTGTAAAAGCCCACATGTAGCCAGTGGCATATTTTGATCCTTAGTGGGGGCGTCGTCTCCACCCAATATGCAGAAAATCAACTAAAAGTGCATTAAATCCGTCTAATGTGATTCATAGTTTGCTCCACCCTCAAAAACTTCATGCCCACATGATCTTCAACTTGTGAGTCGTCCCTCTAGCCTGGTGACCTGTTCCTCTTTGTGCATGATTGGCACGCTCTCATTTTCAAATTGATTGCTGAAAAAGCTTACGTTTAGTCATCTATCTCACGGTCCGAACCAGCATGGGGAAAAACGGAAACCGATAATAAAATCAATGAATATCAAAGTTGAAATACAAACGTGTTCGCGTTAAGCTGCTTATTTCACGATTACCAAAAGAAATGAATCTTGATCCAAACTGAATTAAAAATTAGAGACCAATATATACTTGTGTGTATATGTATATATTCCTTGTTGACAAAAAACCATTAATTAACATTAATTCTAACAATCCTTGCTTATAGATTACGAAGCAAAAAACAAAAATTATTTTCATATGAGACCTACCCCAGTTAGAATATCCTCCATGTGAGCTCACTCTTCAAATAACACTCTCTTGCCTCACTTATTGGTCTTTTCCATGTCCTTTGTCGTCGCCATCATTATGCATGAATAGACCTCCTCTTATTCAAAAGGTTCAAATCTTATCCTGCATTACATTTACTAGTTGCCTTTGAGCTTTTCATGAGGAGATCACCTCATCCTCACGCACCTAGATAAAGCCTTCTCATTTACACGTCCACCATGGTAAAGCTAAATACGAATCCAATAGCCATATTTCTTGAAGCTACTAGCTTAGTTGGCTTCGAGAAAACCCTAAGGAGATCATCCAGCCGACTGGTTTCCATCACTTGCATGGCACCTAGAACAGTGCAATATTTCGATGACATGAGAGTAATTTTGAACTAGATTTTAATGTTGAGGGTATTTTGCAGTCAAATATAACCTTGAAAAGTGTTGTTCTACCGAAGCCTTAGGCTAAACATTGAACAGTAAGAAAAATCACTGGCGGAAAGAATCGAAATCACTACGATTTTGTGACGATAGAGTGCACTTGACTGCAAGGAGCTCATATTCAGTGATGCCACTTCAAACTCCTGTCTGAACTGATCGTTTTCAAGGGCAGCAAACAGAACCATGGAGGTAGCCTCACATTCTAGTAGAGAATCTTTCTTAATTCAAACTAAAAATGTTGGATAATTGAAATTTTGATGTCCATAACTTTTCCTAATGCGTATACACCGATACAATCTACTGCAGGACAACGGGATTTTGATAGTGCTAACTCACCAAACACAATCTTTAAGTTGAAGGTCTTGTTCCTGTTCGAAATAATGAATATGTAAGAACTTATATGAGGATAAGGTTGTCATTCTCGGCAACCCCATCATAGAAATGGCTAAACTGGCCATCCAACCATTATATGTGGAAAGGTTGAAGGAAATAAGATCGTAACAATCATTACTGTCCGAAATTGTCGTTCGGTTACGGTACTTATTCGTAACCGACCGAATAAAGGCTCTAGGTGAGGAAAGCCTAGTAGGGAATCCGAGGAGGTTCACGAGCCTGCACTGCTCTATAAATAGGGAGCAGCACAGAGGTAAAACACACGAAAAACCCCTCACTCTCGAAAATCCTACTGTGAGAAAACCTTAGACAAAGTATTCTTACCTGTTATTCTTCACAGTGACTCACCGCTGCTGCGTACTTAAAGCGATGATACATCAGGTTGTAGAAGACGATCGGAAAGATAACCACAGTTCAACAATCAAAGGTCACCGAGAAGACAACTGGAAGAAGAATCAATAAATAAGGTATGCTTAATAAATTAAATAAAAAAAATAGAGAGGAGGAAGAAGACTCCCTGTCGCAAGCAAAAACCCGTCCAAGTCGAGACAAGATAGAGGCAGGCAAAAGCTAGACCAAGACGAGACAAGGCAAGGCCAAGGCAAAAGTCGACCCAAGACAGAAACTACAACGAAGAGAACCAGAAAACCGCTTAGCGGAACCTTGAACAAAATACTAGCGAACGGCCACAAGCGGGCCAGAAAACCACCGATAGAACCCCAACAAGAAGGCCAATGGGCGGTTTTAGAAAACGGCATGCAGAAACCAACTGTTAGAAAACCGCCTCGCACATTGGACTGAAAAGTCCATTCTGCCCCGGTCAGTTTTTGAATATTACGAACTTCTACTGGGTAAAATTACCAAAATATCTAGATATTTTCCAATAAAAAGATGATTTTACCCTCAAACAGGCGAAAAGTCTATTTTGCTCTCTGACAATTTATAAAAATTATAAAAACTGAGAGATTGAATTACTTTCCTATCCTTACCAGTTAAACATATTACAATACTATCACTATATCAAAAGACAAATCTATCCCAGTCTTTTGTGAAAATTAAAGATTCAAACTGAGGGGCAAAATTATGCATTTACTCCCAATCAGTCATGAATTTTTCAGAAAAACCAAACACCAATTTTATTGTTTTGTTCTTAGTCTTTTAGAAAAATTACAAAACTGGACAAACAAACAAAAGTTCTATTTTACCCTTGGTGTTTTGGGAAATTATCGAAGGCAAGAATTTTTTTGGAAAATTATATATTTATTGATTTTATATTATAAATGAGTTATTTTCAGTTCATTATCTGGATATTGTGAATCTTGTTAATTAGAATTATGTTATTTGTGGTTTGTTGCTTGGTGAATGTTTTCTGTTTAAACCATCTATTTGTTAAAATTAAACACATAAAAATAAACTCAAGAATATATGTGTCGGAACTGGTCAACAACAACAACTAAGCCTTTTCCCATACTAGACGGGGTCGACTACATGGATTCTTTGTTTCCATAGATCCCTATTTTGTGCCATGTTAGCAGTTAACTCCCAATAAGCTAGATCATTCTTTATTGTTTCTTTCCAACACTTTTGTGGTCGTCCTCTACCTCTTTTAATACTTTCCAAATTTAGTTTTTGTAACCTTCTTACAGGTTCTTCTTTTGATCTTCTTTCTATATGTCCAAACCATCTTAAACGATGTTCTCTCATTTTATCCTCTATTGGTGTCACTCCTAATTTATTTCTAATAACCTCATTATGTATACGGTCTTTTCTTATATGACCACTCATCTATCTTAACATCTTCATTTCTGTCACAGACATCTTTTGTACATATTGATGATTAACTGCCCAACACTCAGAACCATAAAACATGGCAGGCCTAATTGCTGCTCTATAATATTTACCTTTTAACTTTAATGGTATCTTCTTATCACAAAGAATGCCTAATGCTCCTCTTCATTTTAACCAACCAGCATTAATTCTATGCATAACATCTCCATCAATTCTTCCATCACTCTAAAAAATTGACGCTAGGTATTTAAAACTTTCCATTTGGGTAATGCAATGTGTGTCAATTTTAATTTCTATGTCACTGAAGTAACCAAATGATCAAACTTACACTCCATATATTCTGTCTTTGTTCTACTAAGTCGAAGGCCTTTGCTTTCTACTGTTTCTTTCCATAGTTCCAATTTTCTATTAACTTTTTCCGTAGACTCCTCCACTAATACAATGTCATATGCAAATAACATACACCAAGGTACTTCATCTTGAATATGTTTTGTTAACTCATCCATCACCATTATAAATAAGTATGGACTTAAAGTTGATCCCTGATGTAACCCAATATTAACTTCAAAGAAGTCTGTCGTTCCTTTATGAGTCCTCACATATGTTTTTGCATCATCATACATGTCTCTTATAAGGCTAATATATGTCAATGGGATACCTCTTTTTTCCAAGGTTCTCCAAAGAACCTCTCTCGGTACCCTATCATAAGCTTTTTCTATATCAATAAATATCATGTGAAGGTCTTTCTTTTTTGTTCTAAAACGTTCCATAAGACATCTCAAAAGGTGAATCGCTTCGATAGTAGATCTGCCTGGCATGAATCCAAATTGGTTCTCTGTTGTACTTGATACTTGTCTTAACCTATGTTCGATAATTCTTTCCCATAATTTCATAGTATGACTCATTAACTTGATACCTCGATAATTCGTACAATTTTGAATGTCTCTCTTGTTCTTATATATGGGTATAAGTGTACTTGCTCTCCATTCCTCGAGCATCTTTTGGTTTTTTTAATATTTCATTAAATAGTCTTGTGAGCCAAGCGATTCCTATTTATCCTAGTATTTTCCAAACTTCTATAGGAATATTATCTGGTCCTACCGATTTACCACCTTTCATATGTTTAAGAGCCTCTTTGACTTCATTCTTTTGAATACGTCGATAGAAATTGTGGTTAATATACTTTTCTGACTTGGCTAAATCTCCTAAACTAATACTAACATCTTTATTTTCATTAAAAAGATTATAAAAATAGTTTTTTCATCTATTTCTTATATCATCATTTGCCACTAGAATTTTTTCATCCTCGTCTTTTATGCATCTAACATAATTAAGATCTTTAGTTTTCTTATATCTAGCCCTAGCTATCCTAAAAATATCTCTTTCACCCTCTTTTGAGTTGAGTTTTTTATATAAGTCCTCCCAAATCTTAGCTTTTGCTTCACTAATGACCTTTTTCGCTTCCTTCTTTGCTTTCTTATAAGCTTCTAAAGTTTCACAAGTTTTCTTGGCATAATGTAATTTGTAACATGCCCTCTTTGCCTTGATTTTATTTTGTACTACTTCACTCCACCACTAAGCTTCTTTTTGTGCCGGTACACCTCCCTTAGATACTCCTAACACATCTTTCGCCACTTTCCTAATATGTATAGCCATATTGTTCCACATATCACAAGGTGTGCCAATATAATTCCAAATATCTCCTTGAAGGACTTTTTGTTTAAATATATCTTCTTTCTCGCTTTTGAGGTTCCACCATTTAGTCTGAGTAGCTCGATGCACTCTTTTCTTCTTTGTCCATTTTTTTATTTGTAAATCCATAACTAAAAGTCGATGTTGGGTGGTTAAGTTTTCTCCTGGAATTACCTTACAATCTTTACAACACGCCCTATCTTTTTTTCTACAAATAAAGTAATCAATTTGTGTTTGTGATAAGCCACTCTTATAAGTAATTAAATGTTCATCTCGTTTTTTGAAGATTGTATTGACTATAAAGAGATCAAATGCCATAGCAAAATCTAAAATCTCCCTACCTTCCTCGTTTATATCCCCAAAACCAAAGTTTCCATGAATCCCTTGATATCCTAATGCCTCTTTACTGACATGTCCATTTAAATCTCCTACTAAACAAATCATCTCCCTTTGTGGAATCTTTTGAAACACCTTATCTAACTCTTCCCAAAAAACTGTCTTTATACTATCTTCTAGTCCTACTTGGGGTGCGTAAGCACAAACTATATTCAAAACCTCTGCTTCTAACACTAATTTCAACATCATGATTCGGTCACCATATCGTTGTATGTCTACTATACTCTCCTTTAAATCTTTATTTATGATAATACCAACTCTGTTTCAAGCCTTTTCTTTACCTGAGTATCATAATTTAAAACTTGTATCCTCTATCTCCTTTGCTTTTTCTCCAACCCATTTTGTCTCTTGTAAACATAGAATATGAATCTTTCTCCGAATCATAGTATCTACCACCTCCATTAGCTTACCGGATAATGTTCCGATATTCCAAGAACTAATACGAATCTTATTATCTAGGACTAGCTTCCTTACCCCCCGCATCCGTCCATAATCAAAATGCGGAGACCCTCTCTGAAAATTTTTCACTACATTCGGGTGGCAATGTAGCGAGACTAACTTCTTTACCCACACCCGTCCATGATGTGGGAACCCTCTCTGCAATTGATTCACTACATTCGGGCAAAAATGTAGTGCCCCTTGCTTACTTCTTACTGTATTCGAGCTCTGCAGCACGTCGCTAGGCATGGACGCCACAAAGCAATGCTCATAATTTTTGTAATCCATATTATAAAATCTGACAAAGTTTTACGCTGGCTGTCAGAAGCCTAACACAACCCTCCTCCTTTATCTAGGCTTGGGACCGGCAATGCAAGGGTGATTCCTTACATGGCGGAGTTGTGTCAGAACTAGTAAAGACAGAAAAATTAAACGGCCTTAACTTTCAAACATAAAAGAGAAAAATATCGCTAGCTCTAACACTTTAAGGTGTAGAGTACTTTTAAAGAAAACAGTGCATCCACCACCACCAAACGCAATAAACCAACAAAAAAAATGTTTAAAACATTTCTTAAAAATGACACAATAGCAAGAACCGTCATGTTGACATACATGAAGGATAACTTGATTAGAGTCTTTGAGGAATTCGAGATTGCAAAAGAGGTGTTCGACTCTATAACAACTAAATATGATTCAACTACCAAACTACATGTTCAGTTGTTACTACAAAAATATAACTCCTACAAAATGAAAGAAAGAGATAATGTAGTATAACATGTAAATCACATGTTGGTAATAGCAAGAGATCTAGGTATGACAAAATCAGTCATCCCAAAACCAATGCAGATATCCACCATATTAAATAGTCTTCTCCCATCATAGAACATGGTTATTATTGTCCTTAGACTAGGGTCCAAAATCAACCTTTCTCAATTGCCCCTGAAACTAGTAATTGAGCAAGAACACATGAATAAAAGCAGAAAAGAAATATTTCTATTAGCCCAAGATGAGATAGGGTCTAGCTCCAAACCCAGCCAAACAAGAAGTTTAGCAATAACAAAAAGAGCAGTCAATCTTTTAAGAAAATACAAGAAATCATTTTTTGAGTTAAGTGTTTTAGTTGTGGAAAGATGAGATACTATAAGAGGGGTTCCTACAACAACAAGAGTGGAAGAAACAACCCACAACGTAGACAATAAAAAAAATATGACATAATCTGCATAATATCATAATGTCTCTACATGGACCGCCTGGTGACTGATTGGTGGATTGACTCAAGAGCAATCAGACATATCTCGAAGACCAAGAAAGGGGCAATGGATCTAAAGGAGTACAAACCAAGAGAATATCGAATGTACATGAGAAATAATATTTTCTTGGATGTTTTGGGTACTTGATCCTTTAGAATATTTGTACAAGACACACTGATTGTATTAATTGATGTATTTATTGTGCCATCTATAAGACATAATCTGGTTTCTGTCCTTGCCTTAGTGAAGAAAGGTTTTGAGATTAAGTTTGTTTGGAAAAACATGAGAGTGTATTTTTCTCTAGAGAATTTGATATAGAACATGGATTGTTTAAATTAAGAATCAATGAAAATGAATGTTCTTCTAGTTATATTGATTGTGCCTTTAATATTAATGTGAATGTATAGCATAAACGCCTTGAGCATATAAGTCTCGAAAAGTTTAAGAAATTATCCAACTTTGACATACTGCCAAGATTTGAGGGAAACACTTTCGGTAAATGTCAAGCTTGCATACAAGAAAAAATGACAAGAAAAGTTTTTTTCAAAGAAACAAAAAGGGTAACAACACTTTGAAAGTTATTTACACTAATTTATGTGGAACCTTTAGAGTAAAGTCACATCGAGAAAATATTTATTTCATAACATTTATTGATGATTACTTGAGATATACGTATATATATCTTCTAGTACATAAATCTAAGTTACTTGAAGCGTTTAAAGAATATAAGAAGGAAGTTGAAAATCAATTGGGGCATTTAATCAAAGTCTTAAATCAGATAGAGGTGAAGAATATACCTCTATAGAATTTTTAAAATTATATAAAGACTTTGGTATTTCAAAGCAAAATATAATGCCCATGATACTTTAACAAAATGGTATAGCTGAAAGATATAACATGACCTTACTGAACATGACAAGGTCAATATTTTACGGTGTACATACTCAATAGAGTATCCTGTAAGAATGTATTCACTATACCATATGAGATATGGTTTAAAAGAAAACCCAACCTAAGTCATCTCAGGAGGTGGGGATCTATTGCTCATGTAAAGATCCTTGATCAGTCTAGAGATAAGCTAGACAACAGATCCTTGAGATGTATATTTATTGGATATCCTAAAGGGTCAAAGCAATATCGATTTTATCATGAGAACCACTGATTGATAGAGAGCAGAGATGTTGAATTCTTAAAAAATATTAAGAATGATATCTTAGAAAATAATGATGAATATGTTTACGATCTAGTAGACCTAGATCAATCATCATTTGAACCCATAGAAAATCTTTCTAAAACAATCAAAACCTTAAGTAGACTAAAAGGCCTAGGGCCACACCGTCATACTTAAAGGATTATCATATTTATCTTGTAGAAGAAGTGTGCAATTTAGTAGATTTAGATGAGTTAACTGATAATTTAACTTATCATCAAGTTATAAACTCATCGGAAGCAACGAACTAGGGAAAGCCATGGATAGAAAAATTGAATCCATTGAGAAAAACTAAGTTTGGAAACTGACTGATTTACCAAAAGGAAGGAAAGTCATAAGCTATAAATGGGTCCTGAAAAAGAAATATAAGGTTGATGGTTTAATCAATAAGTTTAAAGCGATGTTGGTTGTAAAGAGTTTCTCTCTAAAGGAGGAGATAGATTATTTCAAGACATATTCTCTTATTGCGAAATTTACATCCATTTGAATAATCTTAGCAATATCTGCATATTATGATTTTGATTTACATTAGTTAGATATAAAGACAATTTTTCTAAACAGAGATTTAAATAAAATCATATATATATATATATATATATATCAACCCAAAGGATATATAGTTGAAGGCCAAGAAGATAAAGTATATAGGTTGAGAAAATCCCTATATGGCCTCAAATAGTCACCTCGCTAATGATATTTCACCTTTCAAAATATTATTGAACTTGGGTTTGTGGCTAATGAGCTTGATCATAGTATATATATCTAGGATAGTGAGAGCCACTTTGTCATCTTATCTTTATATGTAGATAACATATTATTGACTGGGAATGACAAGATGATTGTCAAAACAAAGTCATGGTTAAACTCAAGGTTTAAAATGAAGGATATGGGAGAAGCATCCTATATCCTGGGTATGAGACGATAAGCCTAACGTTCTTTATGTATAAGCAGTGGGTAGCTTGATGTATGTTATGTTGTTTACAAGACCTGATATCAACTTTGTTGTTGGTCTTGTAAGTAGATATCAAAGTAATCGTAGATGGTAGCATTAGATAGTTGTAAAAAGGATTTTAAGATATCTCAAAGAAACAAAAGACTTAAAATTGTATTTTCAAGCAAATAAACTGAAAGTGGTAGGATACTCAGATGCTGACTTTACTAGGAGCAAAGATATCAAAAAAAAACCTCGGGACAAATATTCTTATTTGGAGGTAAAGTTGTTTCTTAGGCATGTAAGAAACAGGGTTATGTAGCATTGCATATACAAGAAGCTGAGTATATGGCTGCAACGAGTGTTGTCTGAATAAGTCACTTCATATGAGATTTGAAACTGGAGAAAGACAAGTCAGTTGTGATTTACTATGACAATTCCACAGCAATTACTCTAATCAAGAGTTGAGCTGCGAGCTCTATGAGCAAGCATATAATGGTTAAATATGACTATGTTCATGATATGGTTATGAGAAAGGAAATATCCATCTCATGCATGCCAATTCGTGATATATTGGCAAACCCTTGACTAAAGGCATAACAGAGGATATTTTCTCAAAACATATTACTCACATTGGTTTGAGATATGTTTGATTGTTGTGTAGGTAAAAAACCACACAACGGGTGACGATTACAATAGCAATCATGAAATGATATTACTAGAAAAATCCCACAAAAGTGGGAGGAAAACCAGTATTCACTTGGCTCGAATGGCCAAGTAGGAGATGTGAAGATAAGGTGATCATTCTTGGGAAGCCCACACAAACAAGGCTGGACTGACCATCAAGCCGTTATTTGTGGAAAGGTTGTGGTAAATAAGGTCGTAACGGCCATTATAGGCCTAAACTGCCGGTCAGTTACGGTGCTCATCCGCACCGTAACTGACCGAATTAGGGCTCCAGGTGAGGAAAACCCAGTAAGAAATTCGAGGAGGTTGAGGAGCAGGCGTTGGTCTATAAATAGAGAGCAGCGTAGAGTCAAACACACGAAAAAACCTCCCTCTAGAAAATCCTACTATGAGGAAACCTCTAACAAAGCATTTTTGTATGTTATTCTTCACAGTGACTCACCGCTGTTGCGTACCTGGAGCGAGGATACATTGGTTGCAGAGGACGACCGGGAAGACAACCGGAGTTCAACAGTCAGAGGTCACCGAAAAGACAACCGGAAGCACCAACACTTTAAACAAAAGAAATACACAATTCTTTTTTAATTACCAAAAAATTCCCTACGTGGTGATTTATCATCTATTTCAATGGCATTGATTATGTGCATCATATTACAGCGGATACGCCATACGATAGCTAGATATTAACACAACAATAAGTATTTTCCTCCATTGTCTCATTGCGAAGAACAAAAGGCCGATCTATTGTTGCCTTACCAAGTCTCTCAGCTTAATGGATTTGATACAGGTCAGGACTGGATCTAACCAGGTCTAATGATTCTCCTTGGTTGGTTTGGTGCTAGCCATATGCTTGATGCCAATGCTGATCCTTAATATGACATCTTATCATCTATAACGAACTTTAAGAAAGAATGTAACGCCGGCTTTTTAATTGAAGAGCCTATCTCGTTTCTAATTTAAAACTTCAAAACAGAACACCTATTTGGCTTTAATAATAATAATAATCTAAAAACACTTTCTATCCAATTATTCAAGATGGCTGAAAAGGTCGAAATATGTTTGGAGATGCAATGCCGGGGCTATATGTCATTAAAAAAAAAAGAGAAAATGGATAGGCCTGTGTTCTAGAACCATACGAGAAAAAATCCCTTCTTGCAATGAGCCCAACATAGTCTTCTTCTTCTTCTTCTACGTTCACGACCGATTTCCACACCATTATCAAACAAGGATTTGAGTGCAATTAATGCACTTAGGCACAGTGGCGGATCTAGAAATTCTTGTAGGGTGAGGCCAATAGACTGCGGATTAGTTTAGGGTGGGACGAAGTGTATGTTTCAAGCTCACAGTATCAGATGTAAGCGATGGTTTTTCTTTTGAATTTTTGAATTTCCAGTCAGACGGATGCCCCACCTGGGCCCAATGTATATCTGTCACTGCTTAGGCAGTCACTAATTAATAAAGGATGCCGCTTTATAATCTTCCCTAGTACAGTTGGGAAGAATGTTTTCCTGTTACAGTGTCACGAATGAGAGCCGTGGTGTTATGTGCTTACAATTTTCCTTCATATATTGTTTCCGTTCTTCCAAATTTACTACATCAAAACTTTAGATATAGAACTCATGTTTGATCTAGTGACTGGCGCTGCTAACCGAACAGAGGTATTGCTCCGTTTCTGATTTGATTGTTAAATCATCTGAGTGGAACACGAGAAAGAACATAGTGGGTACAGCTCGTCATTTTCAAAACTTTTACACTTCTATACCAATTTTCATTTATCTTCATAAATGAGGACTTCAATAGAGGGTCATTTTGTGTCGCACATTTAACGAAATCTGTACAACTTGTTTCAGCTTGTCTCATAAAAGATGAGAAGTTCCTGGCTTGCGAACAAACTAAGTGAAACCGAACTCTACAAAGACGATATAGAATGAAAAATTATAGTGTTGGTTGTCTCCAAGGTGTTATAACGAAACCATAGGGAAAATTGAATTGTATTCACTATCAGTGGAGTGGCATTAGCAACGAGAGCAGTAGCAATGAAGACATCTCATCTCAGGGAAGTGAAATGGTCGCCACCGGCAGAAGATTGGATAATAAAAATAAACTGAGATGGAGCTAGCAGGGATAAGATTGATGGCAAGGAATTATACGGGACTGCCATGGAAATTGGGTGCATGGATATTACGAGAAAATTGGAAGGGGCTCGGCTTTTTATAGCAGAAGCATGGTGTAGCACTTCCAGTTGTAGATATCTTTTGTGGAAAAGATTTCAGGAGAATTGCTCTGGGGACGGATTCAATGAGCATTCTGCAATTAATGCTGTAAATTTTGAGATCATCTCTCCATCAGTAACGAGAATAAATTAGACCCTGCTGAAAAGGGATTGCTTAGTTAGCACGCGCCATACTTACGGTGAAGCGAGTCGATGTGCTGCATTTGGTTCTATATTAAAAGACAAATTGAAAATAACGTACCGGAAAAAGCATTTTACAACTTCATGCGATAGATAACCACTGCGCGAAAAATCATTAGACTCGCCTTTTACAACTTCATGCGCGCGTAAGGTGAATCTCTTCTCCTCTGAATCCTTGAATTTCTTCTCCTCCGTCGCTTTACTTCCTTCTCTTCTCATCCGCTACTACCGCCGGTCTACAAACTGAACATCTGAACCAAGGTACAAACTCTACTTCTCTTCTCTTTTCATCCTCTGAAACTCTCTCACGTGGCTTGGGTGAGAAATAAGAGTCGATCTCATCGATTTGTTGTCAGTCTGAATCAAGGTTCGTTTATCTCTGTTTGCGGTGATTTTCTGACATCATCGAAGGGTTTGTGTCTATGTCTCTGTTCCTGAATGTCTCTCTGTGTGAGGATCGTGCTTACTTAAAGTTAGGGCATAAACTGGGTCTTTTATGTCATTTCAGTCGTTCTTATGATTCTTGTGTGTTTGTGATAGTAGATGTCATATTCATGTGATTTGTGATTCTTATTTTGGTCTGCATTATCGTTTGTAAACCTACTATTTGCATCTAATCTGACATGTAATACGTTTTATCACATTTCTTCCGTAACCCATTATATGATCCAATTAAGTGTCTGGATCTTTATATTTTAAACATCTTTAACTAACTTTTTAGCGTTTCTTCTTCTTTGTGAAAACACTCTAACCAAGAGTTTGGTCTTGAGAGGCAATGAAGATAAAAAAACATAATCAGTTTGGAGAAAGAGCCTCCTACTCCACGGCCGTGAGGAAGAAAGATATTTCACTGTTATCAATCTCCAAGAAATCACTTTATATATATATATATATATATCATAATCTAATTTGGAACTTAATTTGCTGATTTCCTTATGCAGCTGCACTATGTTTTTATCCTTGTTTACATAGTTTTAACACTGGCATGCTTCAGTTACTTATAGGCTAAACAATCTTTCTTATTTTCTTTCCTTTTCTTAGGAAAATAGCACACCCCTTAACTTTGAGTGCATTTCAGTTCTCGCTGTGTGTGGGCACAAAGTAAAAGTTCTTCTCTTTTAAATTTGTCACACTTTTAATTCCAACCAAACCTTTATTAGGGGAAAAGATTCTCAAGAAAATCAAGTAAATTTGTAAATTTGAGGAACAAATTGTTGTCTTCTTAACAACCGTTGCAAAATGTACATAAGATATATAGACTGAAGACTGCAACGCCTTAGGTACAACAAAGAGAAAATTTGTTTTGACTATATGAGCATGCAGTGTAATGATTTGTTTTTAGAAAAAAGTGGGTCTCATAGCAAAACAGTCATGTTTCACACTGCATACTACATTTTTCAAAGGCATAACAAGACAAGAATTTATTGGATGTCCATAGTTCCAACAAGGTTTTATAGATATTTGTGCTATTACATAAGCAATATATAGTAAAGGAATCGGGCTGATACTAGGCATCAAAATTCCCAATCCAAAGAAAAAGTAGTGTGACAAATGTATTTGTGTAATAATTACTTTATCCTTGTGAGGGTGGAGGTCAATCCTCTTTGGCATACCAATCCAAGTATGTTAATTAAAGATATATATCCATATACTCTTATTAATTTATATAAATTTATGTATTTGTGTAATGATATATGAAGGTATTATGCAATATGACAAATGTCCCTTAAGATATGTCTAGTTTAGGAGTAGGGTCTTCATCTTCAAGTTGGTGTTATGACAGTCTACAATAATGATTATAAGTATGAATGCCGAGTCACACAAAGAATGCATACTATATAAACAGCGGTATTGCTACATTAGGTGTTAAGGAAATGATATATTATGGATTCATGAAAAACATAATGAAAGTCTATTATCCATCACTCTCACCTATATACTTGTTTAAATGTGTTTAGTATGACATTGATGATGGATTTGAAGTAGATGAATTAAATATAACGTCAATGTGTAACTCTGGATGAATATACAAGGAAGAGCCATACATTTTTCCACGACAAGCAATATAAGTATGGTATGCAAAAGATCAATGTAGATTAGGATGAAAAGTTATTTGCAAATGGAAGCCAAGAGGCACATATGAGTTGCCAATCGAGGCTGTGCATGATGTAGATACACCTCTTGAGAGAAGAGGCATCATATTTTATGATGATGAGACTATACTTTCTTGTTTTTTAAGAGATGTATATGGTGGAGCACATATATCAAAGAAAGTATTAAGAGATTTGAGAGACAACAAGAGAAAAAATGGGTCTTTATGGAACTATTTGTTAATGGTATTAAACTTTATATTATATAAATACATGTGATTCTTTACACTATTTATTGTATTATTCAGAAAAGCTCCAGTTGTGCCTATTTTAATTGTGTATGACATAGAAAGTATGATACAAAGAAAAAATATCATACATAACATGTGCACTATGACCCTTCCACCCACCACTTTGATAAGATATTGGGGATAGAGTTGGAGGATGTGTGTTCACGAGCTTAGATATGCTATCATTTTAATATCTAATGGTTTTTATTTAAATCTAGTCTCCTTTTATATGTTAAATATTACAACTAGGTACATTCTCGTGCTTAACTCACTATTTTACTCATTTCCTACTATTACAAAAATAGGAATTGTTATCGATATGACATAGTTGCTTTCTTGTTTCAAATGGTATGTCATCATTAGTTTGCTTATTCATTCTTGTGCATTCCATATGTAGTTGTGGACAAGATGCATGATGCTAGGCTTTCTCCCAACACTTTTATTAGGGATATCAATAACACAATTAGAGATCATGTCTTCATGAGCTGAGGTAGCCCATCATCTAAATATCTTGTGGATTTATTCATTTTGAGCAATAAATCTTACTTGTATATTTACTCTTATGTTTAGGTTGAGCTATATTAGAAGAGACTATATGTGAAGAAACATCACAAGAGGGTCATTGCTACATATTTGCCTCTAACTCGTCAGACATGGGTTGTTAAATTTAATAGCTATGAGGTTATTGATGTTTAAGTAGAAAATATGTTGTAAGACTCAAGTTCCTGCAGCTTGTTGATAGTATATTATTATTTCATAACTAAGGAGAATAGAAGCACTATCACTTTCAGAAGATTAGTACTTACACATAATCTTTCATTTCTTCATAGAAATATTGATTTGTTTTCTTATCTTTGTAATAGTCACAATATAGATCAATCTTCACCCTCCATCATCTGTTTCAAAAAAAAACACAAGAGAACATTATCAATCCGCATACAAAAGTGTATTTTTATATCAAATTTTATGTAAATAACATGATAAAATACAAGGTAAAAACAAAAGTCTTTCATACTTACCATTCTATTTTGATACTTGGAAATGGACAAGGCACCATTGTTATGGTATAACTTCTATTTTTTCTTGCTTGCTCTATTAGGTTATGATACTTCTATTTGTCTCTTGTTACATCACAATATCTTTAATCCACGCCAAGAACTACTTGGAAAGTCCTTGATCAGGTTCCTCAAGGGACTGGCCCTTTTCTTTTCTATATAAGAGGTCCAATAGTTTCTTTTTAAAGTGCTTATATAGTCTTTAAGCTTTTTTCGCAAACTTTTCTTACAATATTGATTTACTATGTTTACTGAGACCAGAACACTTATGATTTTATCTTCAAAAGTCATCTTATATAGCACACAAAATAATTATATAAAGTCCAAATTTGCATACATAAAGCCAAATAATTATAAAGTCCTAAAGTTTAAACTTACTTGTAAGTCTTGAAATATGATGTCAAATATTTTGCCTATTGTACCTTCCTCTTTCTATGTCTTATAAGCAGGAAAATATTATTGTATCTTTTCATAACATCTTATCAATGTCAATAATCTCTAGTAGAGTTGTTACCCTAATCACTTTTTTGGGAAATGATTTTCTAGTTATTTTTCCTTGTATACAGACTTCACACATTAAAATTGTGGACCTTTTAGAGTAAGATCATATCGAAGAAAGGTTTATTTTATATCTTTTATCGACGATTACTTTAGATATACATATATATCTATTAACACATAAATCTGAGGCACTTAAAGTGTTCAAAGAATATAATAAAGAAGTTGAGAACCAATTTGGGCATACAATAAAAGTCTTGAGATCAAATAGAAGTAGAGAATACACCTCTATAGAATTTTTAGAATTTTATAAAGACTTTTGTATTGCAAACCAAAATACAATGCTAGAACACCTCAATAGAATGGTGTAGCATAGAGATATAACAAGACCCTATTGAATATGACAATGTCTATGTTAATAGATATTTCACAGCAAAGGGAGAAGCAGTTAGTACAACTGTGTATATACTTAATAGAGTTCCATATAAAGTTATATTTTCTATACCATATGAGATATGGTTTGAGAGAAAACCAAACCTAGGTCATCTTAGGAGGTGGAAATTTATCGCTTACGAGAAGATCCTTGATCAGTTTGTCTCTAAACTAGATAGTAGGTCCTTAAGATATATATTTATCGGATATCCTAATGGATCTAAAGGATATGAGTTTTATAATAAGGATCATGGACTGATAGAAAGCAAGGATGTTGAATTCTTAGAAAATACTAAGAATGATATTCTTGAAAATGATGATGGTTATGTTGATGATAGTATACATAGATCAATCATCATTTGAACCCATAGATGAGCTTCCTTAACAAACCGAAACTTTAAGTGGACATAAAAGACCTAGGATCACATCATCTTACTTAAAGGATTATCATACAAGACTTGATATAAGTTTTGTTGTTAGTCTTGTGAGCAGATATCAAAGTAATCCTGGATGACAATATTGAATAGATGTGAAAAGGATTCTAAGATATCCTAAATGAACAAAAGACTTGAAACTTTATTTTCAAGTAGATGAACTGAAAGTGATAGGATACTCATACGTTGATTTTGCTGGGAGCAAAGATGACAACAAATCAACCTCTGATCAAATATTTTTATTTGGAGGTGGTGCGGTTTCTTGGGGTTGCAAGAAAAAGATTATGTAGCATTGCATACACAAGAGGCTTGGTATGTTGCTTGCAGTATGGTTGCTACGAGTGCAGTTTGGATAAGCCACTTCATACGTGATTTGAAACTAGCATAACCAATAAGTCAGTTGTTATTTATTGTGACAACAGTGCAGCAATTACTCTTATTAAGAGTGGAACTGATAGCTCAAGAAGCAAGCATATAATGGTTAATATCACTATGTTCATGATATGTAAAAAAGAAATGAAATAACTATATCTTATATGTCAACTACTGATATGTTCACTAACCCCTTAACAAAAGGTATCTCAGAACAACTATTTACTAAACATCTAACCCACATGGGGTTGAGATATGCCTAATGTATAAGTGTAGAAAATACACTTTGTTGTGAGTAATGGAGAAAAACCACATTGTTTGTGGGAAAACCACATAACAGATAAAAGTTGCAACTTACTTGCAACAAGAAAAAATGATACAACTTGGTAAACCTCAAAGTAGTGGGAGGCAAAACCATTGTATCAATGGCTAAGTGTGAGATGTAAGTAGCGGGTGGCCTCTATGAGCCCCATTACTAATGACAACTATCAAATGCGAGAAGAATGACCCTCTTCCCAGATTTCATGAGTTTTGAAAAAGTCCTAAACATCTCCTAGGTGAAAGAGGATGGTCCTTAAAAGGGAAAGCTGAGAGAGGAAAACTCAGAAGATAGAAAAAGCCGTGTATATATAAAAAAATACATACAAAAAACAGATAATGTGTGATATGATATACAATACAATCTTCCTAAGAAAACCCTCTACGAGTAACCTCGAGCCTATCTCTCTCATCTCATTTTACTGAAATATAAAACTCGAAACTGCAACACATTACATAGAAGAAAAGAAAGAGAGATCGTGAGAAAGGAAAAGAACCGGCACTAACACTATGACAGTCTCAGCACCAAAAAAGAATCGCAGCCCCAACATAACTAACCATCCATCTATTCGACCCGTTCAGTGTGGACAAGGCTTTTTTTTCTTTGACCAGCTATCTAGCCGACAACAGTTGCATGAATTTCAAGTAATTTTTCTAAACATTTTCATTCGATTCATTGATTTAAGAGCCACTTAGACTTTTGCGTGATAATGAGTCGATGTTAGACAACAACTGTCTCTGTCTGTACATAAAGCCTTAGCTGGCTCGTACTTAGGCCCTTCTCTTTGATTTCTATTTACATGGGGAAGCCACATCTAGAAGTTGAGACTTACCTGCACACTGGCAGTATCAAGCCACAATTTTCGGGCCCTTATCACCAAAAGGTATGCTGCTGGTCAAGTGGACAACTCCCATGTGAGTCGATTTTCACTGCCCATCTGCTTACTTCCTACCCATGTCCATCAAGGAAATGCATCGGAACTCTGGAAACCATATAGCATTATCTGTTATCTTTTGTACATGCATCACTATTAAAATAGCATGGTTACATGTTCACATGCAGTAAGTATTCTGCTGCCGCTAGAAGTCGGAAACGATATGTAAGGGTGCATTTAGAGTGAAGTGAATTCGAGCTAAGGAAAATTCAACAGTACACACAGAAATTCTAATGCTTGGCTTTTCTTAATGTTAATAACTTGAATCTCAAAATTTTTAAACCTGTGTTTTGATTTCCCACCTCTCCAGTGTGATCTGATAAATGTTTGAGTTTGATATGGAGCACTTTTCTGTAAATTTTTATTGAATTTTTTGTCAGCATGATCGAAATATGTTATTTCTAATACAATATTTCTTAGTTTTTGAGGAATGGCATGTGCATATATACGTATATATATATATATACATGAAAACCCGATCCTACCCACTTTTGGCATGCTCATTCATACCCACTCATTGGTTTTTTGTGGGATGAGTATAATTTAAAAAGTTTTGAGTTTTTGAAAAAGTAAAAAGAGCAATATTATTATACTCATGTCTCTCAAAAACAATGATAAGAGTTATGCCCCTCAAAGACAACAATGAGATGATAGACATGAGTGAAAGTTATGTCCCTCAAAAGTTATTTTTGGACATGAGTGAGAGTCTTAATGGTGTACAAGATTGAATCACCCTCTCTCTCTCTCTCTCTACATATATATATATATATATATATATATATATATATATATATATATATATATATATATATATATGTCATCTTTTGATATAGGAGAATTTTCTTTGTGGTGACCGTGGATGTAAGATACGAGAACCAACTCTCTTCGTACAACAAAAGATCTTATCTTATGGTTTGTGTGATTGTTTCTGCATTTGATTGTTTTATTATTTGTTTTTCATTTCTTAAGAAGAAAAACACACCAACGAGTATCAGTAAAACTTTTGAGAATTTTTAACATCAAGGATTTTTATTCTGAAGTGAATTCTTAACTATCAAGCGAAGCACAATCCAATACTATCTGGCACCCATGTTGACGTTGAGAACTGGAACCAACATTGTACCAAGCCTCGGGTGTCAAGTGGATGGGGAACACCATTATTTGTAGTGTGTGGCTCATGGCAAGGGCAGACATACAAGATGGGTTCCATATTTATGAGTCTTTTGGCTAAGAGATTAAAATACTATGAATCCTGTCATGTCAGTGAGACCAAAATACCTTGACATTGTGCCCTTTCTCCTCTCTTGACATGAACGAAGGATTGTCTGGAAGCACACAACTTGATCAAAATAGTGGATAACCATGGGCCATATAAATTCGAAGAAATGCTATTTGGTTTTTCTTTATACTAGACGGATTCTTGCAGCTCCATATTGTCCACACAATACATATTGCAGCTATAACTGCGCAGTCATTTCCTCTGCAGCGTTAGTGGTCACCTCAAAAGAATCATCTCAACCACGTAATTTTTCATGCAGAGGGTAGGGCTGGCAAATGAGGCGAACGAATTGAACAATCCAAGTTCACTAGCAGAACAATTTTACTTCGAACATGTTCACCGAACACAAAACCAAACTATATACGAGCTTTTGGTTCATTTACCACTCCCATCAATGGGGTGTTAGCTGTATCAGTCATTATCCTTCAAAATTTCTTATTTTGTGACACTGGGAAGGAGAAGCCAGGTGAGATTTTGAGGTCTACCCATGATAAAACCTCAAGATCTCACCGTCATCGTCGAGGAGCAGTGATGGACCTATTCACGGGCGAAGTCTTGCGGCCAAATCCGAGAAGGCCGAAGAATATACATAAACAATCAAACGTTTTCCAGAAAACTATAGAGATTGCCTTAGATGAATTTCGCGCAGCTGCTATCCATGAAAAAAAAATGCATCTAGCATAAGGAAATGATTTTCCTCTAAAAGATTTGAAAGACACAGGTCAAGGGTTACACAGTCAGTCAAGGCTCTAGCCTACTTAGACTCATTTATGGTCTCTCTTAAAAGTAATTCATGATCAAGATCTGAGAAACCTGTTATCGATGGAAGCTTCGGGCGATGAACAAGCATCCTTGCCTCCCTTCAGTCCTCCGTAAGAATATCATTTTACTGTAACATATGAAAAAGCTCTTTGAAACACTGTTCACTTTCACAAAACAGAAAAGATTTCCTAGAGTATTCAAGTATATAACTTGAGAAGGTTGGTGAGAAGATTGACATAGTGACCAATTTTCTCAAGACTAGCTGTTTGATGTCAAATTTGCGAACTGGAACTTTCTGGGGCGGGCCTGTTTGTGTCATGGAACTTCAGGGTGCGTTTGCGTCCCTGGGCTAGGAACATGTAAAGACGTGCTCCCCCACCTTCCAAAAAGTGGAATACCGATGCACGGAGTAAACCCATGGTGCATCATTCATGGATGAAGCAGCATCCTGCCTCTTAGTCCACGACATCAAACAAGGCCCTCCAGGAACTTGTAATGGAACTTTGGGGAACTTGTGCTTGCAACTCCAGGAACCAACACAAAAAGTTCCATGACATTGTTAGTTCCAGGAAGGGGGCCCAACAGCCCACTTACATCCACATTTCCGCTGTCAATCTTTCTAAAAGTTAATGCATTTATACAACTCACATTGTTCCACTTCTTTTGACAAATGGACTCCGTAAGCTCTCTTTAGTGGGCCCATGTTACTACAAAGGCTTCCAGACTGGTTGGATTCTCCTTCCCACAAAATCCGAATCTGTATTATCGAATTAATATGAGCAGAGAGGTAAGAAAGGAATCAGAAGGTAGGTAGACGCATCGTATTTCCAGATTTTCTTTAGCTGGCTAGCAAATACTATTGCAATGCAAAAACTGAAAAGTCAAGAAGCAATCACAGTTGACACCAGCTCACTCTCACACACAATCTATCTATCTATCTATATGTGTGTGTGTTTGTGTGCATGTGTGTGTGTGGTGGGGGTCCTTTCGACATATAACCACTGGCAAGGATGTGGACAGTACAGGACACGGCTCGAGAGAGCAGTGGATTGATGGTGAGATGTTTCAAACTAAAGTAAATGCAGCAGATTTGTGGCCACTTGTGATAACATCAAATCTTAATCAATAGACAATACAAGAAAGATTATCACTGTCTGATCAAGAAGGTGATTGCTACAGATTCAGCCTTCTGATTAATACAAGTTATCATAATACATGTGAGAAGCTTTGCACCACAGGTACGCAATTAGACTATAATTATACAATGGAAATAATTCCAAAAGAATTGCGAACGAATTGGCTGCCGAAAGGAAAAAATAAAGGCCTGATAAGGATTGATGGGAGTGACCAACTTTGCCGATCAATCTTTAGTACTCTTTTCAGAGAGGACCACTATTAATCCATAAATTATATCTCCTTAAAGCTACTGAGTTGCAGTGCTTCAAATCAGAGATAACCTCTTTTTATTTATTAATTAGATCTCAATCTTCATGTGAGATGTGAGAAATGAGCCTGTATTGAAAGAATTATAAAGAATGAGCATCGATTAATGATTCATAAACAGAGAGAAGAAATTGATTTCTCAGTACGATTCTGCACCATGAAAATCCTGTGACGTGAATGCAGCTTCTTGATTTTGCTCAAAGCCCATGTGGACAACACTTTGAAGTTCATCAACCCAAAACGGTGGAAGCTGAAAATCAGCACAAGAATATCGGCCACAAATTTTTCATGATTCCTGAATCTAATTGCTTCTTGGATGAAATTTCAATGTGAAACAAGGTTATAGGAAGGTCACCTGCGATGAGGCATCTCCATATCCATCAGTCAAAGGCAGTTGCATGCCAAGACTTTTAGACATAGCTGAATCTAATTGATTTGCAGAGGACTTCATCTCAAAGGTGATCGATCCCTGTTGGTGATGGTTGCCATATGGAAATGCCGAGGCGGATGCATCTAAAGGGTACATATGCGAAGAAGGTCCACACGATTGAAGTATCTAAAATTAAGTTCAGAGATCAGGCAAATGAAACAAGACCGCAATTGTAAACGCAGTCAGATAGGGCAAAAAGTTAGGAACTTACATCCTTAGGAAGGGCCTCCTCCATATTGAAATGAAGTTGTGGATTCAAAGAGGCTAATTTCATCGAAAGAAACTGTAATATAGAGAAAGATACATGACTTTAACAACTCTGTCATATGAAATCTATTGAGCCTTCATTCTTATGGAGATTAGCTACAGACCTCAACTTGTCGCTGCAATGACTGCACGTAGTTTATAATTTCATCCAGCATAACTGCTTTGCCGATTACCTATAATATACTTATCGAACAAAATTCAGAAAACTTCCCTAATGATAATTCTAGAGTGCCTCCAATTCAAAGCCAGAATGGAGAATTACCTTATTGCAACCAGGGACAAGGTCTTGCAAAAACTTCATTCGCTCACTGATCTTCTCTCTTCTAACCTGCCACAGATCACACAATTCATTTAGGCCTTTGAACGAGGAAATGAAATAACAGACATCGGTTTCACCGCAATAATCAAATTGTGGAATTTCGTACCCTTTCAGCGAGGCTGTGGCTGTCGGTTGCTTGGCCTCTTCGGGCTCGAACATGGATGTAATCTTGCTTGGGGGGCTCAGGTGGTTTCTGAGTTTCATTTAATTGCTTTTGATTCCCATCTCCAACATCGGCACCACTTTTCTGCTCAGACTTTTTCTTTGTTTCATCTCCTTCATCTGCTCTTCCATCTGCGCCTTTAGCCTTCTTGGTTTTTGACTCTTCTAACTGTACATTGTGCAGCCATTATTCCAATGGCATCAAATCAAGAAGTAGCCGATGAGAAAGGCAACATAACTTCAGAAAATGTAGCAAAAGGACTCTCATATTCACAATCTTGTTCCTACTTTTCAGTTGATTGTCTTTTTGAAAGCATTCTTCAAGTCATCAGATTCGAATACCACAAAAGGCATGAAAGTAAAACAAAAACCAAAACTAAACTAAAACGAAGCTTTTCCATACTAAGTGGGTTTGGCCTACGTGGACTCCTACTGGCCATTGAGCTTGATCTTGTGTCAAATTAGCAATTCACAGGAGAAAGCAAGATCATGTCCGAAAATGAAAACCAAGTTCTGGAATTGTTCAATGTTTTCAAGCTGTTTATCGCTTAAAATTGAAACTCTTATCAGACTCGTGTCAAAAAAGATACCATAGAAAAGAAATCGGTGGAGTTTTACAATACCTCATCCTGCTTACAGCTTGCAGAAGGAATGGCATCCTTTTGCTTTCCCTGAATCGTCTTTCTCTTTCTGCTGCCGGTCTCTGAGAGAACTTTCAGTCCAAACTCGGCTACCACAGCGTGATCAGAAGCAGTTGAGTCTTCGCGACCACCTGCGAATCCGGCTTCATCCGATACAGAAGTAGAATCTCTAGAGAGCCTGCTGAAGTTTCGATCCGGACCGCCACTGCCACCAGCAACACAATCAGAAGCGAATCTCATCTCCATTTCAGGTAAATTGCCTGAGGCGGAGACGTTTCTACTCATTTGCGCTGCGCTCTTGAGAGATTGGCTGCTGGAGACTCTAGACAAGTTCCCCTCGTGGAAGCCCAATGAATCCGAACTCCTGTTTCTAAAGTTAGAAAACTTAGCAGCCCTCTCAACCAAGGTTGGTTCGGCCAGAAACTGCGACACTTCATTGTGAACACCCACTGAATTCGCCGACATGAGCAGATTTCTGTTTGCTACAGAGTGCTCCATTCCAAGATTTAGAGAGGGAGGGGAGCCCAGAGGCGTGCTGTAACAAGAAGTATTGGCACTAGAAGTTCCAACCACATAATTTCCCATTGTTTGGGACTGCGGCGAGATCTCATTGGAGTTGCAGATACTCCCCAACCTCCCAATGAGCTCCTTGATGGCGACGCCGTCTCCGGCTGCGGACGACGTCGGAGACGAGACTATGGAGCTCATCGCTGAGTGGTACTGAACACTCTGATCCATGGGGAATTCCCAATTGACGTGGAATTCGCCATGGAAGTCAATTGTGGGATGTCTGTAGTTCAGAGTTGAGGGGTTGCCGCTTCTATCGTCCATCGTGAAGCTATCTTTTTCCATCTCAGATGAGAAGAAAAGCACAATGGAGCAAGACCTCAAAATATCGACAAAATTGCAGCCACAGAGAATTGAAAAAAGAGATCGTTTTCTCTTTCTAAAGATCAAAATGATTCAAGATAGAGACAGAAACAGGTGACATTTTGAAGCCCAACTGCTCCCCAGCAAAAACCGTAGCGCCTGAGAGAGAGAGAGAGGGAAGAAGAGGCCGGACAACAAGGGAGAGGACAATGCCCGTGCTTGATCTCCCGTAATCGATGGTTAAGATTGAGGGGTCCTTCACCTCTACAGCAGGCCGTGTCTACTTCTCGCTATTAAAAGCCATCGACGGCACTCATAAAATTTGGTTGTTTTCGTAGACAAGAGGGCTGCAAAACAGATCAGCTCTCTCCTTAAAAGAGCCAAAAGAGCCACACAGAGAGATGAATATATCACTTTAAATATAAATAAACATTACAAAACTGATGAAAATAATTGGTATTGTCCTTTGATTGCTGCGGTGATCACATGGTAGGCAAACAAATATGGGGATTAGGTTAATGCTTCCCTTTGTTTTGCTGCCACCCTCTCCCTTTACGTTTGCACTATTTAATTTCTTTACTGTAATATTAAACAAGGAAGATAAGGATTAAATAAGATGCAATTATTGGAGGATAAGACAGAGAGAAGGTTAAAAAAGTCATGCATTGGTGGTAAAAGAGAATGTTAATAATTAAAGTTGGAATTATTTAATCAACCTTCCGATGCTCGAGTCAATGATTGCAGCTTGACTTTCATTCAAAGGTGAAACAAGGCATTTCATTCTTCTGGTAATTTTGTTTTACTGTGCATCTCTGGAGTATTGGTGGCAGTTGTGAACACCCCTCAAAAGTCGGAAATCAACACGAATTCGACTTCGTTCAAAGTCACATGAACAAAAACAGCAGTGACGCGTGTTCGGATTAACATTAAACCAAACCATTCCAAACACGAAATTGACACCCTTCTTTTCCTTTTTGTTTTTTCTTCCCTCCCTCCCTTTCTTTTCTTGTGAAGTGTGTATGCATGTTAATACGGGCACTGCTATCTCTATTTAACGGTAGGGAATTTTATCTATTTTAGTTATTTTATTTGTTCAAAAACCATATTTTTGAAGCATTACAACAACTAAGCATTTTCCCATACTAAATGGGTTGACTACAAGAATTCTTTGATTTCCTAGAGTTCGGTCATATTCATGCTAATAGTTAACTCAACGTAAATTAAATCACACTTTATTGTTTTTTTAACACTTTTGTAGTCTTCTTATTCTTCTTTTAATATTTTCACAATTTAGCTTCTCGTATAATTTTATCGAAGCTTCCTTCGATCATCTTTCTACGTGTTCAAACGATCTTAAATGATTTTTCTTATTTGATCACTCTAAATTATTTTATGACATTTTCTTGTATGATCACTCAGTCATCCAAGTATCTTCACTTCTCCCACAAAGATGTTTTTGTAAATACTGACAACTAATTACTCAACACTTGGAACAATAAAGCATAGTGGGTGAATTGCTACTCTATAATATTTACCTTCAAATTTAATGGTATCTTCATAAAATACCTTATTCACCTCCCCATTTTATCCAACCTACATTAATTTTATATGTAACATCTCCGTCAATTTTTTTATCACTTTAAAAAATTAATCCTAAGTACTAAAAACTTTTTTTATAAGAGATATAATATGTGTCAATCTTAATTTCTATATCATTTGAAGTAACTAAATGACCAAACATGCATTCTACATATTTTGTCTTTGTTCTACCAAGTCGAAAGACTTTTCATTTCTAATGTTTCTCTCTGTGGTTCTATTTTTCTATTAAGACTCATCCACTAATACAATGTCATCTATGAATAACATATATTAAGGAACTTCATCTTGAATATATATTATTAGCTCATCAATGACCAATAAAAATAAATATAAACTTAAAATTTGATTTTTGATGTAATCCAATGTTAATCTCAAAGAAATCAATCATTCCTTCATGGGTCCTAATAAATATTTGTGCACTATCATGCATATCTCTTATAAGATTGATGTATGCCAATGGGATATCTCTCTTTTCTAGAGCTTTATAAAGAATATCTCTTGGTATCCTATCATAAGTTTTTTCTAAATCAATAAATATCATGTTAAGGTTCTTTTTTTGTTCTAAAATCTTTCATAAAATGTTTCAATTGATAAATAATGTCAATAGAAGATCTTTCTGACATTAATCCAATTTGATTCTTTATTATACTCGATATTTATCTCAACCTATATTCAATAATTATTTTTCATAATTACATAGTATGGTTCATCAACTTGATACCTTGATAATTTACATAATTTTGAATATCTCTCTTGTTCTTATATATAAGTATAATAATACTCTTCCTTAGCTCCTCAGCACATTTTTAGTTTTTCATATTTCATCAAATAATCCTATAAGCCAAGTAATACCCATCTCTCGTAGGATTTTTCATACTTCAACAAGAATATTGTCTCGTCCTACAAATTTATCAATCCTCATAAGTTTAAGAGTCTCTTTCACTTTACTCTTTTCATTATGTCAATATAAATTATGGTTTATATATTCTTCTAATTTGGTTAACTTTCCTAAACTAATATTAACACATATGTTTTCATTAAAAAACTTATGAAAATAAATTTTTCATCTATCTTTTATATTATCATCTGTTACTAGAATGTTCTCATCCTTATCTTTGATATGTCTAACAAAAGTAAGAGAATTAATTTTCTTATCTCGAACCTTAGCTATTCTAAAAGTATATCTTTCACCTTCTCTTGAATTGAACTTTTTATATAAATCTTCTTAAATTTTAGCTTTTGCTTTATTAACAGTCATTTCTTTGTTTTCTTATATTCACCTTATATTTCTGTAACTTTTTTAAATGTTTCATCTAATTTTGGTGTGTTTTTATTGAAAATTTTGTCATGTTGAGTTTGCAAATGTTCAAAACACCTTCATGGATTTTGTGTGTGTGTGTATATATATATATATATAACATAACGTGGCATGTTTGACATGATGCTGGTGTGGTGCTCACGTGGCACTAGTTAGTGTTGATGTGGCATTAGCATAAACATTAACATCAAATGTTGTATTAATTTTTCACTTTAATATCTTATGGTGTCATGAAAATTCATTTTAATACCTTATGATATTTTAAGTAATTAATATAAAATAATATTTAAATAAATATTAAATATTATAAATTTCATTAATAGTTAATTTCTAATTAAGTTTATATTAATTTATGTTAATAAATCTATTTTTATTTATAAATTTAATTATTAATTTGATTATTTATCTACATTAACGACCTTAAATTAAAAATAAATCAACTTATGTTAGAAATCATGAAAATGATATGCTAGATTAATATTTAATGTATTTACAATTAACTTATACAAATTATTGGAGTATCAAGTTGATCAGTCGTACTATAAAATTTTGAGAAAGAATTATTGAGAATAGGTTGAGACAAGTATCAAGTACAATATGAACCAAATTGGTTCATGCTTGAGAGATCTACTATTGAGGCTATTTACTTATTGGAATATCTTATGAAATATTTAGAGTAAAAAAACTCACATATTATTCATTGATTGAGGAAAAGCTTACAATAAGGTACCAAATAATATTTTTTTGAGAACCTTAGAAAAGATAAGTATCATGTTAATAGTATATCAATTTTATAAGAGATGTGTATAATGGTGAACAAACATATTTGAAGACTCATGAAGGAATAATAGATTCCATTGAAATTAATATTGAATTACATTAAGGATAACTTTAAGTTCATATTTACTTACCTTAGTTATTCATGAGTTAACAAAATATATTCAAGATAAAGTAACTTGGTGTATGTTATCTCAAGATAAGATAAAGATTATTTTTGTAAGAACTCAAGAGTCTCCCCTAAACCAGAGTAGTGGGAGTGAAGCTGAAACTGCCTCGACAATATGGTAAATCCCTTGAGAATGTCAATACAAGAAAGAGAGACATATTGTTTGACTAACAAATTCATAGGATTGAACAAACCTTGCAAACCAAGCTATTTACCAAGACAATGGGGATAGTATGATTCCACAAAGACCTGGTTTAACCTTGACAATAGAACCGTCTCATATAGAAACTCTGACCAGATAAAAAATTTCATCAGGTCCATATGAGAAAAGTCCAATTAAAATTGTGATGGTTGATGACGTTAATTTCCTATAATTTAGGATACATAAATCCATGCTTGACTGAGAATATCTTCAAGTTGATAGGAGTAGAAAGTGATGAACATGATTGTGAGGCATAATGATGTTGAGAAACTCATACTACTCACACAGGCTTCGTGTACTTGATATCCCGAACTCAAATAAGTATATAGGTGGATTCAAAATCGAATGATCCATAAAAGACCAAGAAAAAGAAAGCAAATGATAACTTGGTCTTAGATATCATGTCAGATATGTACCATGAATATTCTCCATTTTTCTTTGGTACCACGGATATAGATAAAAAGATAGGCAAGATCACAATAGCAAAAATACATGATGCTCTTGAGACACTCTCCCTGATCCGAAATACTTGTTAACGAAATAAAGTTGGAGTATAAACTTGGTCTTTAGGAATGATTGTGTCAACAAGTTGGAGTATCGATAGCACGGTAATTGTGAAACCATTGAGAATTATGAGACATCTTCACAAAAGAAACTCGTATGTTTTGGAAGGCGAAGTGTTAATGCCGAAAATCGAGCAAAAAAACTGAAACCTCTAGAAGGAAACCGAAAGGGCTGCTTTAAAGGAAATGGTTGCGTCAACCAGTTCCCGGGAAAAGAGGAATGCGGAAGTTGTCTTTGCAAGATGGCTAATTTAGAAGGAACAACCGAAATCAGGAAGCTATCTAAAAGGAAAGCCAGACACACCGGAATTAGAAATTGATGTAATTAGAAAAGTCTCTCCAAATCGGCCTTGATAGAATTACACAGAGAGACTTGAAGGTTTTAGAGATAGAAGAAAATCCAACCAATTAGCTTCTTTACCTTCCTAGTCCTGTAATCGTTTTCTAGTCTTGTAGTTTTCCTTTTGTAAGATTCAATTTGTAGAAGGAAAATGTTCTTTATGGTTCTTTTCCTTCTTCATTCTTCACCGTTGCTTTAACCTAGTCATTTTTCACTCGTCGTACTTGTGCCCTGAGGAAAACTTGGGTTACTTACTCGAGGAGTCCCAAGGACTGACGAAACCGCCTCGTCTGTTCATCCTGTTGAGGGCAGAGGTTAACACCCTCTCTCATGCTCACGAACCCATCATACAGTTTCTCAAATACTGTGGGTGATTGTGATGAGATATAGTCAGTGCAAGGCGTGATCCCCAAGCCAATAACATATGCATTCCAACTTTAGTTGTTTGACATGTTCATATAACCTCATTAAATAAAAAGTTTATGAGTTTCTATGTTACATTACATTCTAATGCATTTGTGTATATGCATTCTTGAATCACTTCAAGTACATAAATTTGGGTCCCTTTCAATAACCTCTTTGTATAATTCTTGAACTGTTGTCACTGTAACTCCCTGAGGAATGCATGGATAGAGTGGCCAATTTGTGTTACATGTTACAGCTCTTGAGGGACCAAGATGGGTGTGACATTTGCGGGTGGATCACGAGGTGGACGTAAGTCCTTGTAATGGTCTTCGGCCCCATCCTTTTAAAGAAAAATACTCTTCCATGAACTTCTGTAAGATCCATTGTTCTTGATCGTCAATGGTATTGCTTTGGCAAAGTACTTTTTACAAGAGGGACGTAATGTTATACAGCAGGTACCAGTTGGCAAGATTGATATTGACATAAAATTTGTAGAGTGTTGGATAAAACCTATCATACACCATCCGACTGATCAGCCTTATTCTGTTCTAAATGCATGTATTGTTCACCACAAAGTTGCCTAGCTTGCCCAGGAGTTTTAATGTGCATAAAAAGAAAAACAAAATAGAGTACGTTAGGCTTATGAATTCGTAATGCTTTTATAAAGGGAAATTCTTAAATTCATGTGCAGTACGTTAATATACAAATATGAATAGATTTCCTTTAGGATATTCGCATTTAGTGATACACTGATATCACCTGTGGCTTTTGCAGGCAAATCTTTAAACAACTGAGTGGAACCATTAAACTTTCATATAATCAATCCAACCTGTATATGTATCCAGATCTCCCCTTTCTTTTTTTCTTCTGGTTAATGCAGACATGATCTATGATGAAGTTGCTTGTTCAACTTGTAAAAAATTGAAATTTTATTTAATTTTCAGGCGATGCGTCATTGAAATTTCTGCTCTATCAACTTTTAGTTGTAAGATAGAGACCTACTGTGGCAGTGAAGGGGTCATGGAGAATTAGGAGTCAGTTCTGCAGAGGGAGCCCGAGAAATAGTTACCACATCCAAGGGAGGCAGTAGGCGTGCAAATTACCCAATCATATGACATGAGGAGGTAGTGACAATACATAACAATGCCGTGCTCTTCGAGTCTGACAATTGAAATGAGTACAAGCTCATACTTGGATCCGTTGGAGGGCATGTGTGGTGCCAGCACCCACAGTAATTTCAGCTTCAACTGTGTAGATTTGTGTTGTTGCAGTTAAAAAGTTCGTACTTGGATTTTGGGTTCGGCCGACGGGTCTACCTTTGGGTGTGTACCAGTTGTCCCATTCCTTCTACCGGTGACGTGCTCTTGACCTTAACTGGCTAGGTCATGCCTCCGCTGCTGTTACTTTGAAGAAGTTAAGAGTGTTTAAAGCAAGCCTACGCTATGCATACATTACAATCACAATCTCATTTAAGTCTAAGTTCAAGTTAGAGTGCTAACCGCCAACTTAATAATAAAAAGTCATTGTAATTGTAATATTTATGAATAGTTAACTCTTTTCTTTGAGTTTGAACTAGTTGGGTGCCAATGTGTATATTCAACTAGATAAGCTAATAAGACTGAATCTAATCCCAAACTTGACCTGTTCGAGCTATCGCACCAAACTTATGACGCACAGAGCGAGTATAACACGAGCTGAGATAGTGGAATAGCTACTAGCATTTCACCTCATTTAGCAGCTAATTGTTCAAGAGATCCTTGTAAAAGTAGGTACATAAACAATTCAATAGTGATTTCAAGTTTATTTTGGTTCCAAAACTTGGTTTCTTGTCTTTCGCTTGCTGCTTTTTCCTAAGATCCTTGAAAAATTGAAGGTGGGAAACCAAGGCAGTAGTAATACTTTTTAGCACTCATTTCTTGTCTCCGTTTTCTTCTAGTAATTACTGTTGAAAGCAACACATGAAAAATGAACGGTCTAGATCAAGTCGTGAATCATTTCCTAGACAGCTACACGTGGCGTAGCCACTTCCACATAGAACATTCACATGCACAATGGGGCCTCTCTCAACCCCATCCTGCCTTGTGTCGAATGCCCATGACTTCAAATGGGGTCTCCCACACGTTTGGTTCCCACGTGCTTGTTCTTAGACGGAGTTTGCTAACATTAAATGACCAAGGATTTGTCCCTTCTCAGTGTGCCCACAACCAAAGAGTATTTAGTTATCCAGTTACACTAATGTTCTTATCCTTTCTATTGTCTGTGACATGCATGTTGCAATGTGCAATCCAATTCACAAACACATCAATCACAGGGGTAGTGTGTGTGTGTGTCCAGTGTGTCTCCGTGTTCTCTAGTCACCATGTTGCAGCTGCATGGCTTGTTCAGTCGAGAGATCGACCCCTAGTATGGAGTCAGGAGTTCAACACCTGAGATGAGCATATGATAGTGGCCATGTTTTCGATTTCATGATCAAACCTGAAAGGATTTAATCGGATGACACGAATTGAATCCACAAATGATGTTTTCGGGTGAGCCCATTCTGAAATTCCGTTTGTGTGATTTTCGTTATTTAATTAATAATTTTGAATTAGATTAATTCGGTTCAGCCAAATTTGGATTCATTTTTGTAAAACAGTTAACTTCAGAAGCTGAGACTCGGCATGCTACCTAAACCAGGCTTGCTATCCGCTAGTAAAGGAAGTAGAGTTCAGCACAAGTTGCTAATCCTTTCTCTAGGGGATTGACTCAAAATAACCTTTCATGTTGGTAGTGCTGAAATCGATACCCGGGGTGCGCATATCTGGTAAGGGTTCGCCTAACACAAGCATGCATGTAAAAAAAAAAAAAAAAAAACTAAATTTCCATGATATGGGTTAATATATTTTTACAAAATTAGCAGCTTTAATCATCTATTGCACAACAAATTGCAGAAACCTTTATTTTCTTGAATAGGAAGGCTAGAGCAAAGCAGACCGCCTGGTGGACGCATATTGAACTCCTCACCTAACATCTTCGAAGCAACCACTCACCTTTTCTGATTTTAAGAGTACAAAGATTACCAATAACAACACCAATAGAGCATAGAGCACGGTTCTCCTGGCCAGAGGGTCGACTTGATAGAACATTCAAGTGGAAGGTCATGAGTACAAGATCTCGCACATGCACATCTGATTGGGAATGCCAGACCTCATCTTGCCAATAGAAAATTAATATCAAAACCAATAATAGAAGTCCTACAGATTAAGAAGGTAACTGGGTTAACCTTCTCTGTCATTAGCTCATCAGATGTGATTATTAGACATATTTTGTTGCTTGCTTAAAGACGGAACTAGACCGAGATTTATATTTTTTTCTTTTAAAATGATCAAATGCATAATTTACGTGCAGAGGAGAACTGGACTATGTTTTATAAAATTCCATGTTATGTTCATTATTGCAAGGAGAGAATCAATCTCTTGGCATTTAACTCCAAATCATTTAAAGAGTACCTACATTGATCTGAGAAAGGGCTTATGCCACCCGAAACTTAAAAAATCACAGCTCACAGTTGGATCCGTCAAAGTTCGCCTCGCCCTAATAGTTTCTCCCCACCCTAAAAGAATTTCAAGATCTACTACTGTCCTCGAACACTTCTATGTCCCGCCTTCAGCATCCGGATGAAATATAGAGAAAAAAATGCTTTTGGTTTATCAGATTCTTTGCAAGGCTTTTACAGTTTAGTTTAATCGTTCCGATTCGGCAGCATTGAACTCAACTAAGTTGATATGGGTTCATCAGATTCAAAATCAGACACAAAAGTGGGTACATGATAGAAAACCAATCAGCACGAGTACAGCATATAATCGGTTGCTATGTATTAGAGAACATGGGATATTCTAGTACACTACTTATGCTAGCATATCTAAAAAAATATCAGTCATTTATTTTAGGTTAATGTGGTTAAAATTTAAATTAAGGAAGCAAATGGTGTGTATGTGAATAAAGTTTACAACAAAAAAAATACACATATACTTTTTGTTTTTTAGATTTAAATTTAAACAATCCATCTCTCCAAATAAATGGTCAGAATTTACTTAAGTGTTAGCTTATACCATGTTCTCTCTCGCTCCATCTATTTATTTATGGATATATAGGAAAATCGGATTTTATATATCCTCATTACTTTTCAGTAGAATTAATATAATTTAAAATATTTTAAAGGTTTTTGAAAAAACATGAATGTTATCAGCCTCCCAAAAGCAAATAGTAGAACATAATCAACATGTGTCACATCTTGTGTAACACAATACTCACCTTTACAGCGTGGAAATAAAAGCTTGCTATCCATAACGGTACTCTTTCATTTATGACGAGACAGTGGGTGCAGCCCAAGTAAGAAGGATTATCGAACTTCGATCCTCACCACATATCTCCGTAATTAGCATGGCCATGTCTAGTCGTTTTCACAGATCGCGAGAAAGATGCACAGTCCCTAGAGGGTAAATGTGCGAATTGGTGCTAACCAGCTGCAGTCAACTGTGAAACCAAACCATCATAAGTCATAAAAGTGAATCAAACCCGTACTAGTAGTTCCTATTCGGTTTGTGTTTTATTTTTGTTGCTTACAACAGGAGGCGAGGCCGAAGACTAACACAAACCCACACATGCATGCCCAGGAATTGAACTCACTGCTTGCGATATGGGAGTCAATCGAGCCACCGCTTGCACGCAGAGAGCTCTACTACCAGATGATCTAACTCTCTACGTGCAATCTGCTTGTGCTTTCAGCTATGCTTCATTGTGCTTTAAAGTGCCAATCGAACTCACTAGTCCACCGAACACGAACATCAGCTTGATTCGGCTAGCGGAATTTCTCAAATTTTACATATAGGATATGGTGAATGGAACTCACTAGTCCACCGAACACGAACACGAACACGAACATCAGTTTGTCGTATTGTGTTTACTGTAAATGGGCCATTTTCCCTTTAAATTTCCCACACAGGAAGACTTTTAGGTACATGAAGGACCATTAATATAGGATATTTAAGGCAACATCCTTTTATGAACTCAGTTCAGCTCGGTTCATAAAATGATAAATGGCGTTCGTGAGTGTGTCTAGATAGTGATTAGCTCAGCTTGTTCGTATAGGAAAAAAAGAAAGCGAGCCAAGTAACAAATAATTGTTGCACCGTTTATTTGGCTGCTTCACTGGCCCTACTTGTAAACTTGCGGCCCTCTCAATGTGTGGAGGCACTTGGATCCCTACTTATGCTCACCCTTTCAGCCTCTGCCCCTCGGTAAAGTTCCCTTTCACTCGTTAGATATAGGCGATGTGTGGTCATCTTATATAGCATTAGCTCATCCGGGAGGGCGCTCTGACTCTCACTTGCAGGTGGTGAGTTCAATTTCAGGGGCATGCATGCATGTGTCTGTGTGTTAGGCTTCGACCTCCTGTTGCAACCCGAAAAGGAAAAAGGTGTTGTCAGACGGACCCCTTGTCAATGAAGACTGTGAATCGAACTCCTGACCTCCAACTCATTTGAGGCCGCCCACTAAGTGACGCATCCATCTTTGGGCCTAAGAAACCGCTTTTAAAAGTGAAACGACTAATCTACTTTTTCTTTTGCCATGGTTTTTGTGGGCAATCCTTGAAAAAGAAAAGCATTTCACCCGCACAACTTGCAATAACTCGCCTGGCTAGGGAGTAAGTAGGCTGATGAGTTCAAGGTCATGAGTTCAACACCTGGCGTGTGCATCTGACTTCAACCTCCCCATTGTAACAAAAAGAAAATTACCCACTGGGATCACCTTCAACAGCCCGCAAGAGATTTGAATTTCCACACCTCAACCTGATCCAATCTCGAGTGATAGGACAAGAGATGTCAATACGGGCCAGCTTCGCCCTGGTGTGCCGAGGAAAATGTGGGCCACAGGCCGGGCTGGCCTGGCCCTGTCTGCTGTGGAAAATGTAGGCTGGGCCACATTTTGGACGGGTCTGTAAAATGCTGGCCCAGGCCGGGATGGCCCATATATATATGTGTGTATGTTTGTATTAATACATACATATATACTATATATATGTACAGTTTTTTCAATTACATGTATATATGTGTATATTTTTTCCATTACATGTATATGTATATATATTTATTTATTACACGTATATGTATATATGTAATACATATACATGTATATATGTATATATAATTTTTTATTACATGTATATGTGTATATGGCTTGTTGAATCCTAAAATGTTGTGATTAGATTTGAATTTCAAGCATATTTGGATTGGGTCTTATAGGCCTGATCTTATCCAACAGGCCTGTGGCCCTGCCTGGCCAGCATCGGCCCCCAGGGTCATTTGGCCTTGCTTCAAATATGAACTAGAATTCTCTGGCCTGGTCCTCCATTTTTTCAGAACCGGGCCGATCCGGGTCCCCCAAACCAGGCCCATTTTGACATCTCTAGATAGGAGTGTCCACAATCGTTCTGTGCAAGAGAATGGATTCTCCCAATGTCAATTTGCTTTCTTTGCGATGTGAATTCTCAACCATTTAGGTGGCTGAATTTCTTCCTTTTCTTTTTTGGCCCCCACATAGTGAAGTCCACATAGAGGTGTACTGTGATAGTTGAAAGCATTTTGAACCAACTTCATAAGTTAAAACTTGTGTAAAAACAAGCTGTCACATGAAGGGTTGGTTCTAAGTTTCCCTTTCTTGATCAGCTTTTAGACAAGCCAAGACTGATTTGGGAGGCCCTTGATCTACCTTTCTTAAGTCTGAAAGCAGCTTGCCATTCTCACGAGGAGAGGCCATTGAACTTTTGCTGGTACTCATCTATTCTCTTACCAATACTGGTGCATTGTTGGTCATACCAGTCACCCTCACGCAATAAGGCGGTTGTGATAACTAATTTGGCATAAACTTTTTCTTTGGGAATTTTTCTGTCAGACCCTAGGTCTGTGAGCCCCACCTTGGTGAACCTCACGCTAGCCCATCTGATGTGGCACATAGGCCAAGGCATGAGATGATAGAAATTTATAGAGTATAATTTTCTTAAAATACCAATCTCATTATGCTTTAAACAAATTTTCATATCAATATTTAAATTTGTTGCAAAATCATAAACCACGTGCTATGATTAACATTATTTATGAACTAGTACAATCTTTACTAAAAGTAATCTATGTGTGGCACTTGCCCTCTTATACATCACTCTCATTATAACTTAATTTGTAAATTAGTAACATCATTGGATAAGCAGACTAACACGTGCCTAATATATGAATTAATCAACCCTTTATACCAAACATATTATTAAGATAGTTTCAAAATAAATAGCACATCGCTTAAAATCCATAAGACAGTGCATCACTTAATTATTAACAAATCCAAATGCATATATCTACAATCACATACACATACACATACACATTTACACATACAAATAGTTTAGTTCAATAATTATGACCCATAAAATATAAAACCAAGGGTACACAAATCATTAGACACTCATCAAATGTTCCTTTGGTACACAATATCAACCACAAACAATCCTAGGGTGCCTAGGTGCGCATCCTATGCTCTTGGTCAACCATCTTACAATTATCACATCGCATCATTAAAACTCCACAAAAACATACATTGTATGGGCAGCATCTTCAAATGATTAAGTTTTCAAACCTCTTTGTTATTCATGTTCACTAATTGTATAACCCCTTCACAAGTCTCAATACTATATAAGAGTGCCTTAACAATAACATTCCCATAGGAAAAAACATGTTCATCTTTATCATTAATCAAAGCACCCACGCAACTAACACTACAAACATAAAAACAACTCCTATCAAACATGCACCTTTTAAGCAATCACATAAAACTAATATCATGTCAGGTCATTGAAACCATAATTAACAATTATTCACAATTTAAAACCCATAAAAAAACTGCCTCTAGTATACCAATATAAAGAGATACAACCTCTAGTACCTCAAACTATCTCATAATCCAACTCTTATCACTGAGATCTTATATCTTTACCTCTGTGAACCCTTGATTCAATTACTATAGAATCATAATAATATTATGTCATTATGGCCTACTTAATAACAAGATTGAAGGTTCAAATGGCACACAAAGCATAGTACAAATGGCTTCAAAATCAACAAAATATCCTAATCAAATCCAAACAAAGGCCTTATATCCAACCTTTCCCACTAATTTGAACTCAATTATTTATGTGCATGTATGTGATCATATGTGTTTGGATTTGTTAAAATATTTTTATATCATGGATTGTGTTTTGGATTCTAAGTGATGTGCTATTTATTTTGAAACCAAGTTAACTAATATGTTTGGTATAAAAGGTAGATTACTCACATATTATACACATGTTAGTATGATTATCTAATGATATTACTAATTTAAAAGCTTAGTTACAGGTTAAGTGGGACTATTTTTTCTAAAAAGAGGGCAAATGCAACCTTAGGGAGTCAAACTTCCCACCGACCTCAATAGTAGAGCACTTCCTACCATTGAGCTATCAATTCATTTGTGTTATGTTGGAAAAATATATAAAACTTATTTAGTGACAGTTTGGAATTGTTTGTTCTAATTCCGATTCTGGGATGGTTTATGGATACCATCGATCGTAATTGAACGAAGTGGTTCCCTAATTTCAGTTATGGTTCTTGTGTTGTTTTCGATGTTTGTGTGGTTTTGATTTGAACTGTTAGATCATTTTTGAACCAGCCATGTCTATGCTCTTAGATATGTGTTACTTGTACCAATAAGCGCATGTTTTATTGCTTTAGTTTTGACTTTTTCTAATTACTCGCTTACTTCTAAATATAATCCTCCTTTTTAGGTACAATGGAGAGAAGTTAGATGCATGCTCATCTATTGAAGTATGATCTTAACTTGTGAGTTGATCTCCTAGCCTAGTGAGTTATTGCTCTTTGTGCACTTTCAGAGCTTCTTTTATGATGATGTACTTTGATATAGAGATAGCAATTGAATTCTAAAATAGTATTTGGAATGACTTAACCTCTACAATAATGTTACAACTTTATAAATTTACATATTAATAAATAATAATCTGCTAATATTTATAAAGTGTATTAAGGATAAATCACTAAAAAATTATTTAAAACAGTTAATGTTGAGTAGGATATAAGAGAAGTATAGACTTTAAGTATCAAAGTATCTAAAAAATACATGTGCAACACCTTAATAGAGGTGTCTATGTGTTATATGGTTAAGTGAAAATTAATTAATTTTTAAAAAGTCAAATAGATTCATTTAATTGGTTCACTTGACCCATGATTCCATCCTCTGGTGACCTTGACCTATTTGATACTTGGTTAACCTACATCTATATACCCTAATGCATCTATCATCCTACATAACTCTACCCATATTTGATGTACATATCTACATGGTTTGACCCATATTTGACTTACTTATTTTGAATGACTCATGCTAAAACTATTGTAGTTGGACTAAGTTATGTAATAGTCAAGTTTATTCTCAAGATAATAGTAAGTTTTGCATTGAATTGAAAAGAAGGTATGCCAAGCTCATGCTAAGGTGGAGGACGACCAGTTAATACCTATATCAAGAAGGATCAACTAGTCTAAGTACAACATAATAAATTTTCATAAAAGAAAGGGCCAACCATTGTCTTGGAAGACCTGTTATTCTCTTGTAGACTTTCTTATTCATTAGAATTGAAAATAGAAAAGTATAGTTATAGAAATTTTATTGCAATTCATTGTAAACATTATAATTTCTTGTATCACAACCCTCTCCTATTATAAGCATCTACAGAAAAATCCAACAAAGATTCAAGAGGTGTACTTGATTCAAGTCTTCTCCAAATAATGTGTATATTTTTATTTTACTTTCTACTAGTTTCAGTATTCATCCTGGTTTTGCATCCATGGGTCAATCTATTAGATTATAAAAGAACAAAAATAGTATCATTGTTCTTATTCTAGTTTCATAATAATTAGTTAATTTAGTTTCATTGAACCCTCTTTGCGTAGGTTTTCTTTAACTCTTGTGTACATTTGATTTTATAAAAATAATTATTTAAAATTTATGTACACTCCAAATCATGATTTTCTGTAAATTGAGATTTTCTATAAACTGGGATTTCTGCATCCTAACATTTTTTTATTAGTTGCATATTCCACTTACTGTATAATTGTTAATTAGGACTTCATTTTCTTAAGGTTCATTCTAGCTATATTTATTTAGAGACTCATATCCATTTAAATCCATATCCATTATAGATCTATACTCACTTAGAGATTCATATCCATTTAACTCAAGTCCCATTTAGAGATCTAAATCCAATTAGGGCTTGAAACCAATACAAAAAGGAACTCCTTTGCGTGCTCATATTTCAATGTGCAGGTTTTTTTTTTTATTAGCCAAAAATTTTATAGCACAAGAACCGACTCTTGCCCACTGGATCAAGAAGACGATTGTGAAAAGAACTTGATTTGGGCCCACAATGCATAAAAAGAAAGATGCAAGTGGAAAGTTCCACATAATGACTATTGTGACCTAAAATTAAGAAGATTAGATATAAGTTAAAAGTTCCACATAACCTAAAATTTGTACATACCCATCCTTGAAGGCTCTTTATATTAACTTACCTTTTTTGTGACTCTACCAAGAAGGTACAAATTTACTTTTTGAAGCATAAATTTGATATATTTTTACTTTCAATAAGGAAGATGCAAGTGGAAACAAAAACACATCTTAAGATTAAGTACTTAAGATTAGAATTTAAAGAGTATGATAGTGATGAGCTCAATCCATGTTTTTTTATAAATCATGGTATTCAAATGGAGAAGATAGTCGTGAGAATGTTGTAGCAAAACAATGTTGATCACAACATGGATTGAGCATGCTCTGAGCATAAGCATCTGCTTTGGTCTACATGAAACACTTTAGGCAAATGCAATAATATTCTAGCATACATAACAAAACATAGACCATTTCTTTCTTTGGATTAAAAGCTAATAGAAGGGGTATGGGCTAGAAAGGAGGTAAACTTACCTCATTTGAAAGTCCTTAAATATCTTTTTATATTATATTAATGTTGATTATAAAAATAAGTTAGATTCTAAATCTATCATGGACTTCTTTATTGGAGACTGTTCATGTAAATTTGGACAACATTTTGGGATAAACAATTAAAGGAATTAGAAGAAAAATAAATGGGATATTAAATGAGAATGTTATGTATGGAGATAGATAATCTATATAGTCTAATAATATAGGGAAAACTACAATAAATGTTAAATTAGATGTTAAGATATTCCTCAAAAGAATGTGGCGTTGTCAAAACCTAAACTTGCTAGACCTTCACAGTGGATAAGTCAACTAGAGTAACTAAGCCATCTAAGAGGTGTTGTCCTTCTCAAAACTTCATGTATCATGATAATTGATGGAGATGAACTAAATGGTTTTAGAGTAACCACGATCATGACTACATACAATGGGAGTTGGTTATGTAAGAAGAGATAACAATAGATAATGTGAAAGAATTAAACTTAGGCACTAAGTTACTCCACTACAAGAATGCATAATAAATGTCATATATAAGTTAGAGGAGGTAACTGGCATAAAGAAATACAAAGTTAGACTAGTTCTAAAAGGGTTTTAAGTAAAAGGAATTACAGTGAGATCCTTTCTCTCACAGTGAGGACAATTATTATCAAATTTGTATAGGGAATAGTGACTATTGAAGTTCTAAATTCAATGTGAAGACAACTTTTAATGTAGTGATTTAGTTGCAGACATATGTATGGAGCAGCCAAAAGATTTTTGGCTTTAAGAAAAGGAATACCTTGCATGCAAGTACATTAAGAGCTTATGTGGATTGAAGCAGGTCATGGGCCAATGATACAAGAAATTTGACAAGTTCAAGAGTAATATTAGGTTAATGAGTTGTTCCATTAATGCTTATTGATATATCAAGTTTCTTGATAATTGCTACATCATATTACCTTTTTACATGGATGATATGCACTTAGCAAGATCAAGTATTGGGAAATTAAGAAGTTGAAGAAGCATTTGTCATGTTTTACATAAAGGACTTGGTAGCTAGAAAAAAAGATATTAGGAATCATGATTACTCATTATAGATATGTTAAAATCTTGAAGTTATCTTATGGAAGATATATAGAGAAGGTGTTAAATTGATTCTCTATGCAAGAGTAGAATGTCATATGTAATACCTTTGGCAAATCACTTCAAGTGTTTGAAGGAGATATGTCCAAGGATGAATGAGGAACATGATTGCATTCTTAGAGTTCCTTATACTTCAGTTTTGTTTATGTAGTCTTATGCATATTATAGGACACATTGCTCATTCAATAGGAGTTCTTAGAGGTATATAAGAAATCCATGAAAGCAACAATGGCACATAGTGAAATGAATGTGGGACTTTGCTTTTGCAATTATAATATGAACTTGAAAGGCTTCATCAATATAGACATTGTGATGTTGATACAACTATAGCATAATCAAATATGTTAATTCTTTAGGAGGCACTATAGTGAGTTGGATATCTCAATTGCAAAAGGTTATCATTGTTTAAAAAATTTAAATTAAATACATTGTCATGATGTTAGGAGTTATTGTGGTTAAAAGGTTGCCCCAAACAAGTTAGATAAAGTACTCATACAAAATTTCCTATGACAATCAGTGTCATGCATCTTGTAAAGGACTCGTCATTTCATAATAAAGCACGTTATGTTGAAGTAGTATTCTATTAGAGATCTTTGTGAAGATAGAACATGGGAGTTGGAGATTATTCATGGTGCACAAAATCCAGTAGACATGTTGACTAATATGGGCAATTGAGAAACTAAACTTGCGTATAACCTCAGTTGGCCTCAAGATATAATTTATTAAATTTGTCATCACAGAGTGGATGATGTGCAACAATATGATCATCACAAAACAGTCTCCTAGCTTGTAGAATTTTGGATCAAACTTCATTTGGATAGGTTATCTTTATCCTTAGGTTTTAAGGGATGCCTTAGACATGTAAAGTGGCTCGTATATTATAATTTGCAATTGATCATATAAATAGAATATTCTTTGTGGCCATTCTGAAGTAGAATTCTCATTCTCTAAATCATGTAAATCATATCTGTTGTGTAATTATTTCAACATTTAATTTTTCTCCTTGTGATTCCTTAGTATTTTTACCATGAAGTATTTGGGTTAAATGATTAGCTCTATCCAACTTGAGATAAGGAGTATAGGCTGAAAATTGATTCAGAAGCTGTAAGCAGAAACAAATCTCTTGAGCATTGTCCTTTATGAGCTAGAGATCAGTCACGGATCAAAACAAAGGCGAGATGAGGCGGGAACCAACTTGAAATTTAAAGCATCAATGAGAAAACCTCTACTTCACAGTTGCATCCGTGCTTATACATAGTTCATCCTGGACATGTCCAGTTCTGAATTGGTCCGACAGTTTCAACCAGAACTGAACCTGGTTAGGAACCAACTAGAATTGAAAATTGAAACCAGATCAGGAACTAGAGACCACCAAGTTCAGCATGAAACAAGAATGGAGACCAGCCCGATCTAGATTCGGTCCCCATTCCTGGTTCCAAGTAAACTGGAACCGGCAGTTTGGAAACATGGATTCTGGTTTTCCTGGAAATGGGAATATCTACTTCGCCCCCATTTGACAAGTTTTACTAGCTATATTCACTTCAACTGATGCCAATTTCCAGATCTGCTATTGCTAGAGTTCTAGCAAGCAAAAGTCGAAGCATATACTCCGCAAAACTGTTTTCTCTAGGTTGTTCGCCATGATAATGAGAGATTTTCTGCATGTCCACTCAAATCCGAAAATTGCTACCAAATTCAGCATTTTCTTAGAGCAGAAACTGACCTAATTCATAATTATTAAATTAAAAGAAAACTGTAAACAAAACAAGGATCTTGGCAAGTTACCTACAAGTTATATGGCTGACCGGTCACCGCGCTTCATGTCAGGAATGATTTTTTCAACTGGTGATAAAAAACTACTGAAGCTAGTACTTTGCAATTAATCAATGTTCTTCCATTTTCAGACTACATTGATGTTCAATAATTTAGGACATGTATAATCTTGAGGGCACGTAAATGAACTGAGCCACCTAGGTTTCTGCTTGGCTTGACTTATGACAAGCTTGTTTGTGTTCATGCAGTTGCCATAAAACCAACAATGAGCTGATTCATTATGCCAAAGAAGCCGAAAATGAACAGTAGATGTTCTGTTCAGCTTGGCCAGTATAAGCTTGTTCGATAGTTAAGCTTATAAACCTTATATATGCACGAAGACATGCTAACTACAAAGTATAATCTAATAAATTATCAAACTTAATTCCCATTCTAAAGGAGAACTTTATGAAAGCACAACATAATTTTCAACACTGGAAATAATTGTATACTCCAAATAGTATTGAAAAGTTTCAGTGTTATTATACTCAGCTCATCTAACTTGGCTAACGTTATTCGTGTTAAGCTTGGCTCAATATGCCCTAAAAAGTGAAACAGCATTGGTTGAGCGACTCATAAACATCCATGTGGATCGCTTACTGGTATAAACGCTACACCATTGTTAGGGTGTTTTAGGATTATTTGTTTAGGGCGAGGTGCAACGAGCCAGCAGTTAATTGTGCAATGAAGCAAGCAAGCATTTTTTCCAAGGATAGAAAATCTAACAGGCCTTCTCTCACCAAATTTTGGAGAGAAAAATATTCGGCTTCTGTTGCGATTTTAAGTTGCAGCAATAATCATTAGGTAAGGTACACGCAGAGAGAGAGAGTTTTTTAATTCTAAGTATGTGGTAATTATTTGTGCTCTTGTTTAAGATATGGATCAGAGAAAGCAAGGAGCTCAAATAATTACCACGGTATTAAAACTTGTAGGGGGGGAAATATTGATCAGAGATCACCCATTATACGTGAGATGAAGTCTTTAATTTGAAATGTAGATAGAGGGTGGAAAAAAGAGTTGTCCTTTGATTTTGTGCAGATTAAACTAAACCTGCCTTCCAGAGAGAAATACTGGATAATGCTGAACAACTTTCTATTTTATTGCCCGTGAGAAAAGAATGTGTGTGTGTGTGAGCGAGCGACCGTAAATATTTACATATATGTTTGTACATTTATGTGCGTATACAAAAAGAGAGACAGGGAGTTATGCTAATAATGCATCTTACATTTTTTTTATTGCATGTTGACGCCTAAGACATGTACTTCCGTTATCCATTCTCTATGCAAGAATTCGAAGGGAAATTAGTCGTCAAAAGTATTAATACATTATATTTGTAGGAAACCACGGGTGTGTGTGTGTAAAAGCAAAACATGAAGAGGAAGTACAAAAAAGCGAGCTTCATTGCAATTGAAAATGTATCTGTAGGTGAAAGCTGTTAGACCAAAGTGGCTTCTCAATATTCAAATGATCATCAGATCACTAAACATTAACACATAGAGACTTGTTTTGAACTTGATAAAAGATGGGGTTGACTTTCTAATCCTTAACCATGTACCGCATGACTTCTTAAAACATATTAACCGCAAACTTTTTCCCTATTAATTAAAAAGAAATAATCACAAGAAAGATCAAAATCAAAGATGGATCTTGAATGTCGAACCACGGCAAATGATATATATGGTTTTGATCGACCAATCCACTATTGCCAATTAAAACCACGTAGTAGGATGTTTTACACTCTTAAATAAAGTATCAAACTGTAGTAGCTCTTGGATCTTGACTCCAACCTATATGCATAACTAGCATAGGACACCCAACTTGTTGCACTTGTCTTTTTTTAATTGGCAAGCTGGGTAAAAGCATACTCCTACGAGATAACAACAACAACAACTAAGCCTTTTCCCATACTAGATGGGGTCGGCTCATGTAAGGGATCACCCTTGCATTGCCGGTCCCAAGCCCGGATAAAGGAGGAGGGTTGTGTTAGGCTTCCGACAGCCGGATTTTTATACCATGGATTACACAAAAGCATACTCCTACCAGATATTATGTTAATTCTGTTAAAATTGGCACACTTTGACTTTTGAGAGAAGCCAACTTTCAGAAGGAACCCATGTTGACCAGTATTGGTGTCTTGATGACAACTGAAGACGAACTTTGATAGGTAGCAAGACAACCATCAGACTCTAGAACTTGAAGCGGTTGATATTGTGGACAAGTATCTCTGGTGATAAGGTGCAGGAACAAGATATTCAATTCATGATTGAACTTAAATAGCTCACAAACATTAGTTCAAAAAGCATGGGGAATATATGAATGACCACCCATGCACATGTACCAGGCTTGGGTTCGGGTTAGAAAATTATCTTCAATACTCTTTTTGAATAAAAAAGTTTTGATCTAACGGTCAAATGAAACTCTTCGAAAGAAGACTTGGAGCGGTTACAAGGTAGATCCGAGCCACTGATTTTATTATTAAATCTAATTAGGCCTCCCTAATCAGAACTGTTATAGAAAACTCTGCTCATGGTTGAAGGTGGCTTGAATCTAGGTATGTGTTCTTGCTTGAGGTAATTATTTTATCCTCGAAAAAAGATGATGGTACCATGCGTACCTAATAGCAGGGTGTTGTCTTTCTAAAGCAAGTTAGTAAGGACGACTCCGTATAAGTTTCTTGTTGGTTTTGTTTTGCTTTGATTGGTCTTTATACTGTTTGTTTATGGATTTTTCTCGATCTACAGTTTTGATTGATGTTGGTATATTACTCTTTGTTGGATATTACCTGTGATTCCTTCAAACTAATACATAAGAGGGTATTGGACTCTCTTGTTGAATCGACACATGTTACTTAGTTTTCCGTTGAAACAATCTAACATTTATCATCACCAATGAAAACGTTGTTCAAGTGCCTCTTAGAAACTACCATAGGGAGATTGTCTCCTAGAGAATACAGTTAAGCCGCACTATGTTTAAGCGTGAACAGTTGTGACTTTCAGCCACCCAAAGAGCTGTTGAAACGTTATTCATGAACAGCCACAAGGCATCTTCGTTGTGCCTCTTTAGAGAGTAATATTCTTCATATGCAATGACGGTCACCACTAAATGACCGACTAAACTATCCAACGGTCATGCATTTACAATTTTTACAGATTATTCCGCCTACGCATTTTGAAGAGTTATGGCTACTCATGCATTGTATTGGCAATCCCCTTTACTCACATATTCATGCCTCTATTGAATTCATGACCTTTAGCTCAGAGTCTCTTTAATTTGAGTTGGTCCACTAGCCAGGAGAGCCACCATGTGCTAAATCTTCTTGGGATTAGCCACAAAAGTATGACATTTTCTTTTTCCTTTTAATGAGAATGCTAGGGGATTATGAATCTGCACAAAAATTTGTGAAAAACTAAAAACCAATAAAAAAAAAGTATGCAAGAAAAATATGCAAATACATTTAGGGTGCTCTTAGTCTTCTATAGCAAAAGTAAAGAACTTGGAAACAAGGCAATTTCAACATGATCATTCCCTCTCAGGAAAATGAACAGCACGAAAGACAAATTGTATTCAAATCAGTTGTAGAACCACTTAGATGAGTTGTTCAGCCGCCAAACCACCTTGATTTTGTCACCAAAGAAGCATACAAATAATATAATTCAACAAGAAACCCCATTGTTCAAACTATGTGAATAAGAATTCAAACGGCTTTTTGGAATTATGAAAATGCATCCTGAATGAAAACTCTATATCTAACTTTCATCAACAAACTCATCAAAATATAACTACTAATCCTTAATAAAACCTTGATCATGCTAAACTACATTATTATAAGTTTGATCCTTCAAGACAAGCTCAAATCAAACACCACAATAGCTTTGAAATAGCTCAAAAACATCAAACGGGTCCGAAAAGCAGTGTATCTAGATGTATAGGATCTAAAACCAAATTGAATCCAATTACTACCCACTCCTAGTCATGCAGACATGTTTTTGAAGCAGGAAGAGATGTGTCACTGGCACACGTCATGCAAGACATGACTAAACAGATATGAACTCAAATCTTATACCTCACACAAACCCGACCCAACATCCCAAGTCCAAATCGGCTTGAGCAAAAGGGTCGGCTTGACAACTCTATGAGACCCAGTCATCAGTCGATCGTACCCTAATGGGACTCGAGCAGTATCTTCACTACCATCCAACCACACCAGTGACCGACGTCAGTCCCAGCCGACTCATCTTTCACCATGCTACCAACTGGTACAAACGATTTCATCTAGTCGTCGCTAGTCGACCAGATTTGTCGATTGAAGGCAGGAATAATAGTGGATAGAGTTGTTGAAGCTGTTCTGAGGAGATTAAGGCTGATTCTAAGCACTTCAACGGTCACCCAAGCACCCAATGCTCATGTCGAAGGCTCTTTGGAGATTAGAACTAACGAGCTCTTAGTTCCTTCCTTGTTGATACTGCACTCTACATGAGCTTCTGCAAGAAAGAGTATAATGGTAAGTGTTTTAGGGACTGGGTTTGACTAACCTTTAGGCTTATTCGCTACCTCTGATATCAAAAGACCATTATACTAATATGATGGTTTTTTGCGATTCTTAGTTATTTGCAATGGATATTTTAAAAGCAAAAGGGGATAAAGAATAAGCTACTGGGGAAGCGAAGGATAGATGATCAAGCTTTTTTTACACTAGCCCATGCCTCTATATATAGGGTGTCTCTTTCTATCCATACACAAAACCAATAAAGGGTTTTATTTAATTTTCATAAAACTCTAGATAAATTCATTTAATAACTCACAAAAACCAAGGTGAACCTATTCAATTTCCATACAAACCGAGATGAATGTATTCAATTCATTTATATTTTGAGGTTGAATCATTATAAATAAACTTTATGATATTTCAATATAAATCAATAATCACATTCATCTCATTCAAATCCTTAAGCATCAAATTTACACAATGTACGATACATTGAATCCATACCAAAGAAGGATGATTTGCTTGAACCATCTTACTAGCAGCATTAAAATTCACAATATTATATGTAATAAACTATACAATAATTTATTCGCAATCAACTCAACAACTTCTTTAAAAATGAAGAGCAAATTTTTTATAGTCTTATCTATATGGAACAAGTCATATGACTTGAAAACTAATGTCCCTTTAAGATAATAGACCAAGAAGTTAATTAAAGACCTATGCTAGTCATTCGTTCACCCATCGGTCATGACTATACAACTTATAACTTTTCATGTCTCTCTAAATTTGATGGACCATTCACAAACAATTTCAACCCATTTTTTTAATAATCTACTTCAAAGCATGGTGAATAGTCATCTTATAGCTTACTCCTATATTAAGTATGGCATTTGTTATACCTTGAAAGAAAATCAAATTTACTACATTAAATGACAAGCAATTTCATAAAAAAACTCAACAACTTTTAAATCAACTTTCTCACTTACCTCCTTTCAAGTCATTGTTGATCTAATACTTGGTTGAGCTCCATCAGTTATTAGTGGTGAGAAGAAAAGAAGGTATTGGTTGTATGTTGTTGCTTCTACCACCTCTGCTACATTTCTCTGAGCGAGCAAGACCTCTTATCATGGAACCAACTCCACTTATACCACCACCAGAATACACTATCTTTTTCTTCTCTTGCTGCCTCCCTGTTTGCTTAGATCTCTCCTCATGAACTTCATCATTGTATATCTCTCAAGAAGCTTCTTCAAATGGTAGAGACAAGTTTCAATCATCTATTTTTATTCTTTCTCTCAATCTTAATCTTTTTTTAGGTTTCAACAACTACATTATTTCATACTTCCCAACCTCAGGAATGCAAGTATAATTACTGACATCTTTTTTTGAGCTTGCAAGATGGTACTTCATACGAGAAATACCTTAATGCTTGACCTTATTACAAAAATTACACTTATTTTTAAGCATGTTGCCTTCATAAAATATAATGTAGCACTTCCAAGCTAGATCAATCCTCTCAAATGCCATCAGAGATGAACTAAAATAGGAAAAAGGCTTAGAGATAGAGAAGAAGTTTGAGTTTTAAAAGAAAATTGGGTGAAAAGAAATTAAAAACAAAAAACATGTGTGTCATATATTTCACAAAATCAAGCACACAAAAGCCAAAAAAGCTTGAAGAAAGTGAGGAAGCTTTGATTCTATAAAAACCATAAATCTTTGAAGTGAAAACCAAATGAGAATGGATTGAAGGAAAAAGAAGGTGTATGGCTATGGATTTCAACATAAATGAGTGAAAATAAAGTGGAGATTAAAGAAATCTTGTGATTTGTCATAAAATCAAGAGAAACGTAGGTAGAAAGAGGATTTGGGAGTAACAACATGTGGTTTGGGAGGTATTAGAATGACAAAAATAACATGAATGATATGTACACACTCATTTTTCTTGATTTCCCAAAATACCCCTACTCATTCCAAGTAATTACACTTCCACCCTTCTTTGAAAAGTCAGCTCTCTCTACCCTCCTACATGAATCATCATCCACTACCCCATTCGACCATTTCTCTATCCATTCTTCGCTACTATCCATTGTTGGATCTACAATTATTTGCAACAAAAGCATGCATTGAAATCCATCGAAAAAGAAAGAATAAGAGGAAATGGGAAGAAAGAAGAAGAGAAAGAGGAAAAGAAAGGTTGATTTGAATTCTCACCAAAAAATCCATTAGCTTTTTTAGCTCAAGATGCACCCCAAGTAAATCTCTCCTACACATGAGACAACACGCTTGAGCCGTGTCTCCCCCATAGGGGAGACACTGACGGGCTCTCCCGGGACCGACGTTTGGCCTCGGGACCAAGTAAGTCTTAACGGATTTTACTTGAGTGTTGGGGTTTGGCCACCGACTTTCCAAAACGACGCGTGAGATGTCCCTCCCCTGAGTGCCAAGTGTGTTGATACCTTGACACTCAGAGACTCACTCACTCGAACGGCAAAGGCAATGAGGCGGTTTGATCGCAAGTGCACGAGATACTTGAAAGCAAGGAAACTTAAAGGCAAAGAGAATGTTTGAAAGTAGAGACGAGAGTGCGTGCACCCAACACGCGGATTTATATTCAGGGGTGTCTTCCCTCAAATATGAGAGTTTTTACAAGGGAGCCAAAAGGCTAATTATAGTTTGCAGTTTAACGGGTTACATTCTCCCCCACCCAAATCGTTACCGCCCTCGGCAACGTCCTTTCCATCCCCCGCGCCAATGGCTGCTTGATCGTGCATGTTTGACTTCAGGGCCTGTTGTGTTCTGCATCAAAGCATTGCAATAACTTTGTACCTTCGGTGGGGCTTGGGGCGATGTCGATGATTGGAGAGTACCCTTCTTACAAGTTGATGGGACAGCCGCAATGAATGCTATCCCTTTGGAGCTGGTTGGTGGGGCAACCGCAATGAACGCTATCCCTTTTGTGCCGGTTGATGGGGCAGCCGCAGTTAACACTGTCCCTTTTGTGCCTGTAGGGGTCTTGAGGGGTTAGAGGATTCTGAGGTCAGAGAGTCGTAGCTCCTTTGACTCACCTGACGATGAAGATGAGGTATTGTATCGGTCGTTATCACCGTTGAAGTAGAGACATTGTTCCTTGAGGTTGGGGTGCGCATCTTCTGCATGAAGGAATGCCGAACCCAAGACCATGGAGTGCTCAACGTTTGCCACAAAGAAGTCCACCCGTGTATGCTGATCTCCAATCACGAGGATGACATTGTTTGTCTCCCCATTGACTTCATTTACCTTGTCCAACGCATCCTTGATGTAGGCGTCGGTCCTAATAATGTGAAGTCACGGCCGTTTTGCTTTCGTTGGAGACAAGAAGTTATGTGAAGCGCCCGAGTCGATCATGGCCCAGGCCTCTGTCCCCTTCAGTTGCGCCCTAACGTAGAACAACCCATCATGTTCCCTCAGCATCGACACCCAATTGCACTGGCACTTACCTTTGAACACTTGGAGTGCACCGCAATAATGCACTGGTTCCTCACCCTTGTTTTCCACTTTTGATGGCTCCACCACAGCCATTACACTCACCTGCTAAGAGGATGATGCTGTGGGTCAGTCCCGTGTATAGTGGTTTCCTTAGCAATGGTAACATTTCAGGGCGGCCTTGCCTTTGTCGCGTTGTGGCCGACCTCCTGCTTGTTAATTCTAGGGTTGCTAGCGTTTGTCCCCTCCATTTTGCGTGCTCTCTCTTGACGCATTGTTGTATAGCGTCGTGCCGTCATTATAGTATGCAGACTTCTTTTTTGGACTCTAGGATCGATAGGGCCGGTCTTTCTTCCGTGACTCGTCATCCGCCAAACGTTTTGTCGCACTAATGGTCGAGGCTAAGTCCTTTACCCGCATCTACCACAGCTCATGCTCCGCCTTACATGTCAACCCATTCATGAAGAAGAAGAAACAATTTGCTTCTGCCATGCTCGTGATGTTCAACATGAGGGAGGTGAACTTGTTGATATAATTGCGGATGGACTTCTCGTGTTTCAGTCGCATTAATTCTTTCCGAGTCAAGTACTCTGAATCTTCAGGAAGGAACTGCCTCTGTATCTCCCTTTTGAAGTCTTCAAATGTGTCGATGGTACAAAGTCTCCGATCGATGTTTGTGGAGAGTCGTCTCCACCAAAGAAGGGTGTTGCTATTGAGGAACGATGTTGTCGCACCGATCTTTTTATCCTTTCGTCGAATCTCCCGAGACTTGATGTAGTCTTCCACTTGTCAAAAGAAATTCTTGAGGTCCTTAGCACTTCGGTCTCTTGAGTACGCATTAGGTTTTAGGGTAATATCGTCTCGCAAGAGGGTTGCTAAGGCCCCGCTAGCGACAGCATGATCGAGTGTCCCGCAATGCGCCTCGAGAGCTTTTAGCCTTTGTTTAATGGCCGTGTTATTCCCATCGCGGCTAGCATAGCGGACAGTCAAGTCTTCCATCCGATCTTCCAAAGTTATTATTGTATCACCCCAATTTTCCTTAAAGATGTTGATGGCACATGCATCAACTCAAACTCATGTGTCACGAAGCTTCGGATGTGGTATACGTCATCCCTCAAGGTCTCGAGGATAACTTCAACGTTGGCTACATCATTCTCCAGTTTACGTAGCCGATTGTCAATAGAGGTCTTTTCGGTTGAACGACTCCTCCTACGACTCTTGTCCGTTTCCAAGTTTTGTGATGGTGCGGGGCTTCTTCCAAACTTCGAATCCATCACAGAAAAGCTTGATGGCATGAAGCAACAAGATCAATACAGCTCTGATACCACTTTTGTCATGGGTAAACCGTCGTCAGACGCTAACGAACTCTCTCGGGACCGGCGCTTAGCCTTGGGACTAAGCAAGCCTTAGCGAATTTCACTTGAGTGTTGGGGTTTGGCCATCGACTTCCCAAAATGACGCATGAGATGTCCCTTTCCCGAGTGCCAAGTGTGTCGAGGCCTTGACACTAAGAGACTCACCCGAACAAAAAAGGCAATGAGGTGGTTTGATCGCAAGTGCACGGATACTTAAAAGTAAGGAAACTTGAAGGCAAAGAGAATGTTTGAAAGCAAAGATGAAAGTGCGTGCACCCAACACGCGGATTTATATTCAAACATGAGGGAGGTGAACTTGTTGATATAATCGCGGATGGACTTCTTGTGTTTCAGTCGCATTAATTTTTTCCGAGTCAAGTACTCCGAATCTTCAGGAAGGAACTGCCTCTGTATCTCCCTTTTGAAGTCTTCAAATGTGTCGATGGTACAAAGTCTCCGATCGACGTTTGTGGAGAGTCGTCTCCACCAAAGAAGGGTGTTGCTATTGAGGAATGATGTTGTCGTACCGATCTTTTTGTCCTTTCGTCGAATCTCCCGAGACTTGATGTACTCTTCCACTTGTCAAAAGAAATTCTTGAGGTCCTTAGCACTTCGGTCTCTTGAGTACGCATTAGGTTTTAGGGTAATATCGTCTCGCAAGGGGGTTGATAAGGCCCCGCTAGTGACAGCATGATCGAGTGTCCCGCAATGCGCCTCGAGAGCTTTTAGCCTTTGTTTAATGGTCGTGTTATTCCCATCGCGGCTAGCATAGTGGACAGTCAAGTCTTCCATCTGATCTTCCAAAGTTATTATTGTATCACCCCAATTTTCCTTAAAGATGTTGATGGCATATGCATCAACTCAAACTCATGTGTCATGAAGCTTCGGATGTGGTATACGCCATCCCTCAAGGTCTCGAGGATAACTTCAATGTTGGCTACATCATTCTCCAGTTTACGTAGCCGATTGTCAATAGAGGTCTTTTCGGCTGAACGACCCCTCCTACGACTCTTGTCCGTTTCCAAGTTTTGTGATGGTGCGGGGCTTCTTCCAAACTTCGAATCCATTACAGAAAAGCTTGATGGCATGAAGCAACAAGATCAGTACAGCTCTTATACCACTTTTGTCATGGGTAAACCGTCGTCAGACGCTAACGAACTCTCTCGGGACCGGCGCTTAGCCTTGGGACTAAGCAAGCCTTAGCGAATTTCACTTGAGTGTTGGGGTTTAGCCACCGACTTCCCAAAATGACGCGTGAGATGTCCCTTTCTCGAGTGCCAAGTATGCCGAGGCCTTGACACTAAGAGACTCACCCGAACAAAAAAGGCAATGAGGCGGTTTGATCGCAAGTGCACGGATACTTAAAAGTAAGGAAACTTGAAGGCAAAGAGAATGTTTGAAAGCAAAGATGAAAGTGCGTGCACCCAACACGCGGATTTATATTCAAACATGAGGGAGGTGAACTTGTTGATGTAATCGCGGATGGACTTCTCATGTTTCAGTCGCATTAATTCTTTTCGAGTCAAGTACTCTGAATCTTCAGGAAGGAACTGCCTCTGTATCTCCCTTTTGAAGTCTTCAAATGTGTCGATGGTACAAAGTCTCCGATCGATGTTTGTGGAGAGTCGTCTCCACCAAAGAAGGGTGTTGCTATTGAGGAACGATATTGTCGCACCGATCTTTTTATCCTTTCGTCGAATCTCCTGAGACTTGATGTAGTCTTCCACTTGTCAAAAGAAATTCTTGAGGTCCTTAGCACTTCGGTCTCTTGAGTACGCATTAGGTTTTAGGGTAATATCGTCTCGCAAGGAGGTTGCTAAGGCCCCGCTAGTGACAGCATGATCGAGTGTCCCGCAATGCGCCTCGAGAACTTTTAGTCTTTGTTTAATGGCCGTGTTATTCCCATCGCGGCTAGCATAGCGGACAGTCAAGTCTTCCATCTGATCTTCCAAAGTTATTATTGTATCACCCCAATTTTTCTTAAAGATGTTGATGGCGCATGCATCAACTCAAACTCATGTGTCACGAAGCTTCGGATGTGGTATACGCCATCCCTCAAGGTCTCGAGGATAACTTCAACGTTGGCTACATCATTCTCCAGTTTACGTAGCCGATTGTCAATAGAGGTCTTTTCGGCTGAACGACCCCTCCTACAACTCTTGTCCGTTTCCAAGTTTTGTGATGGTGCGGGGCTTCTTCCAAACTTCGAATCCATCACAGAAAAGCTTGATGGCATGAAGCAGCAAGATCGTTACAGCTCTGATACCACTTTTGTCACAGGTAAACCGTCGCCAGACGCTAATGGGTTCTCTCGGGACCGACGCTTGGCCTCGGAACCAAGCAAGCCTTAGCGAATTTCACTTGAGTGTTGGGGTTTGGCTACTGACTTCTCAAAATGGCGCATGAGATGTCTTTCTCCCGATTGCCAAGTGTGTCGAGGCCTTGACACTAAAAGACTCACCCGAATGGAAAAGGCAAGGAGGCAGTTTGATCATAAGTGCATGGATACTTGAAAGTAAGGAAACTTGAAGTCAAAGAGAATGTTTGAAAGCAAAGACGAAAGTGCGTGCACCCAACACGCGAATTTATATTCAGGGGTGTCTTCTCTCAAAGATGAGAGTTTTTACAAGGGAGCCAAAAGGCTAATTACAGTTCGCAGTTTAACGAGTTACATTCCCATATAAAGAGACCTACACCCCAAGTGTGTCTCTCTTGTTTTGATTTGATTAACTAATTTTATTTTTTTGCTATATAAGTATGGCTCATAGGACATGAGTATAAGAGTGTAACATTGTCGCTTCATCTACAAGATGCAACATCCTATCATATGACGAACAATGCCACATACGACAATGAGAAGAAGAAGACATTATGACAGAAGCTAGTCCTTTACCAACCTCAGTGACTAAGATTGATATTACATAAAGTGAGGATAAAAGATTTCCTGATATGCTGGGATTACTTCCTAATTTTGAAAGTTAAATTACTTACAAGATCTGATAAGAATAGGTAATTTCTAACTTTAGTGAAATTATATATTCAATATACTATTTTAATTGACTACATAAATGTAAATATGCAAACAATATGAAAAGTGGTAACAATCCACACAAGGTATACCATCGGTAGAGCATGATCAACGAAGAGGAGAGATATGAAGTCTGGTAATTGGGTTGAGATTGCATATAGAAGTAGGTTGATTGTTCAAATGGATTTGCTATATGAAATTATAGACCATGTATTTTTTATTACTTTTATTGAGTATTGGCAACTAGGCATAAACAATTTTTACATGCTATAGGGTGAGATGAATATCATATTTCACGATGTCCATGAGATACTTGGTCTTCCAATAAAGAGATAACTTATTGCCTTGACACAAGAGATGACTATGAGCAAGAAAGACATTTTGAGTGATATGTTGGAGATGAATATCGATGTAGTGTTATAAATTAAATATGAAGCCATTAAGTTTGTGGTGTTCCAAACTAATTTTTCAAGAAGGAGAGTTAGTAATAAAAATAAAGTTTTATTATATTATTGTATCAGCTAGGTTGTACATTATATTAAGATAAGCTTGGAGATAGATATGCTAATAACAATAATAAATTTATTGGCATATGATGTTTAGAGTATTGAAAATTATGCTTGAGTTGCATCAATATTAGTCTATTTGTACGGATAACTAAGAAAGATATATTGGATAGAACCACAACAACTTAGTAGCTATACTTCTTTGTTTATGGTAAGAGCCTATATTATTATTGCTTGCTACAAAATCTTTCATATATACTTGTTTCATAATTTAATAAGTTATATATTTTAATTATAAGTATAGATTTGTAAGTATTTTTTATCTTTTAGAGTTAACATGCAAACAAAATGAGTAGATGAGAAATGACAAGTAGGCTAGTAGATGAGAAACATATGTCACAAACAATTACCTATTAATTGAATTACTAAGTACCATAAGCAATTAGATTTCATAACAGTAAAACTATACTTTTAAACTCCACCCATGTAAGGGATCACCCTTGCATGGCCGGTGCCAAGCCCGGATAAAAGAGCAGGGTTGTGTTAGGCTTCTGATAGCTAACGTAAAACTTTATCAGATTTTTATACCATAGATTATATAAATTATAAGCATTGTGTTGCACCATCCTCTCTTAGCAACGTACTGTAGAACCCAAATGTAGTGAAAAGTAAGCAAGGGTCTCTATATTTTCGTCCGAATGTAGTGAATCAATTGCAGAGAGGGTTTTTGCATTTTCAATATGGATGAATGTGGGGGGTAAAGAAATTAGTCATAGATAATAAAATTTGTATTAGTTCTTGAAATATCGAAACATTGTCTGGTAAACTAATAGAGGTGATAGATATTATGATTCAGAAAAATATCCATATCCTATGTTTACAAGAGATAAAGTGGGTTGGAGAAAAAGCAAAAGAGATTGATGAAACAAGTTTTAAATTATTACACTCAAGGAAGGAAAAGGCTCGAAACTGAGTTGGTATTATCATAAATAAAGATTTAAAGGATAGTATAGTGGAGATATAACGATATGGTAAACAAATCATGATTTTGAAATTAGTGCTAGGAGCAGAGGCTTTGAATATAGTTTGTGTTTACGCACCCCAAGTAGGATTAGAAGATAGTATAAAAACGGCTTTTAGGGAGGAGTTAGGTAAGGTGATTCAAAGAATTCTACAAAGGGAGATTATTTATTTAGAACAAGACTTAAATGGACATGTCGGTAAAGAGACATTAGGATATCAAGGTATTCATGGAAACTTTGGTTTTGAGGATATAAATGAGGAAGATAGAGAGATTTTAAATTTTTCTATAGCATTTTATCTCTTTATAGTCAATACAATCTTTAAAAAATGAGATTAACATTTAATTACTTATAAGAGTGGCTTATCACAAACACAAATTGATTATTTTGTTTGTAGAAAAAAAAAGATAGATCATGTTCTAAAGATTGCAAGGTAATTATAGGAGAAAGTTTAACCACCCAATATCAACTTTTAGTTATGGATTAAGAGGTAAAAAGGTGGACAAGGAAGAAAAGGGTCATCAAGTTATTCAGACTAGGTGTAACCTCAAAAGCAAGAAAGAAGGTATATTTAAACAGAAAGACCTTAAAGGAGATGCTTGGAATTATGTTGGTACACCTTGTGATATGTGGAACAATATGACTGTACATATTAGAAAAGTGGTGAAAGATGTGATAGGTGAATTTAAGGGAGGTGTATTGGCACAAAAAAAGCTTGGTAGTCGAGTGAAGTGGTGTAAAATAAAATCAAGACAAAAAGGGCATGTTATAAATTACATTATGGTAAGAAGACTAGTGAAACTTTAGAAGCTTATAAGAAAGTAAAGAAAGAAGCGATTAGACCATGGATGCTCCTCGATTGATGGAGATGTTACGCATAAAATTAATGTAGGTTGGTTAAAATAGAGAAGAGCATCAGGTATTCTTTGTGACAAGAAGATATCATTAAATTTAAAGGGTAAATATTATATAGTAGCAATTAGATCTTTCATGTTTTATGATTTTCAGTGTTGGGCAGTTAATCATCAACATGTACAAAAGATGTTTGTGACAGAAATGAAAATATTGAAATTGATGAATGATCATACAAGAAAAGAGTGTATACATAATGAGGTTATTAGAAACAAATTAGGAGTGGCACCAATAGAGAATAAAATGAGAGAATATCATTTAAGATGGTTTGGACATATAGAAAGAATATCAAAAGAAACATTTGTAAGAAGGTACGAAAAACTAGATTTTGAAAGTACTAAAAGAGGTAGAGGACAACCACAAAAGTGTTCGAAAGAAACAATAAAGAATGTTCTAGCTTATGTTGAGTTAACTGCTAACATGATACATGATAGGGCTCTATGGAAACAAAGAATGCATATAATTAACCCCATCTAAAAGCTTAGTTGTCATTGTTGTTGTAAAGGTAGAACAATACTTCTTGAAACTATAACTATATTCTTTATTTTTAAATTAAGCACAACCTTTGATGTTATACATTCTTATCTTTTATTTTTTGTAATGCAATAAAATATGTGGATTATAATGCATATAAATTATCCAAATACCATGGATGCATTCGATGTATAAATATTGTGAGACCATATATGTCATATTGTATAGTTCAATAGTTCGATTGTTGTCAAGGTATCCCGATTGAGCTAATAAGATCCTCCATTGCAAATAAACTTACAAAGCCCATGCATATAAGGTACAATAAGAGTTGTGTGATGCTACTTGAGAGGCATAACACTCACATTATTTTGAGCTTTAGTACTTTGGCATCCACACTATATCCTCATGAATGCAATGAGTTTATATGGAGTGGTATATTGTCGGGTGACCTTATGTTGCTAGAGTTGTTAGAATAATAAAATAATATTGCTAACAAGCTCACCAATTGACCATATATGAGGATGATGGTGATGATGCATTATATTTTGTCTTTTGGGGATGGGGCTTGTATTTGGGATATTCTTTTATATTATTTAGTAGATATATATAAATGATGTGTGGGATGAAAGAAACTTTGTTTTGTCAATCTTTTCCCTCAATATACACGACTATAATGAAATCATATTTTAGTTTAAATTAAAAAATAATTACATGTACAAACTACAAATAATATCTAATCATCATCTTCAATGTCATATATAATATCATCTCTTAGTCGTCTCATTTGTTTATATATCTCGATACGTGAATGAAATGAAGTATGTCGATTCTTAATGCTTTCATGTCACTATTATTGTCATGATTGAAAGATAGGAGGAATCATATAGTCATCGGTCGTGTGCATATGTGAAAAAGTATTAGCACAAGAGATGATTAATCACAATTTGGATAAACTAAATGCCTAAATAACATAATCAAATTTTAAGATATTATGGTTATCGTTAGAAAATATCATATAGCATATTGATATCACATGTACCGCACATCTCTTAAGGTTGACTACTTAGCGTTTGATACTAGTGGCATAAATATCATTTGTCCTCTCCTAAAAAGGAGTATCTATGCTATGTTCTATCCAGTAATGATGATTGAACTCATGTCTAACATGAACATCCAATAATCACTACAATATGACCCATCTTTCATATATGTAATACAATAAATAGGAGCATCAACACCATCATCCTCTATAAAACTTGTGAATTTATATTACGCCTACATGTCACTTCCTTTTAGTACTTTCTTCAAGCTTCACGCCACAATATATCTCCTTATCTCGAAAGTGTATTAATGACTTGATACCCATAATTTTTATTGCCAATAACATTCATTAAAGCAATTACAAAGATGTTTATAAAGCAAGGTATTGTCACCTTGTATGTTAGTTCAAAGTCTAGCTACTTTCAAATATTTTTTCCAATGGTTGAAAGAGAATCATAACTCCTTAAAAGAAGACCTACCCCAAGAGAATCTCACACTCTTGACAAAGTATGCATCTATGTTGAACTAACAAGTTACCTTGCTCTAAGAGAGGCATTCATGTTTGCATGCTCTCAAGTTAATAAATCTCTCTTCGCAAATATGTTGAACTAACCTCGTAAAGCTTAAAAAAACTAAAAAACAATTAGATAAATCATCTTTTTCTTTTTTCATCTTTTTCTTTGACTTCAATGAGGTTCATATGAAAAGAAAGATACGTGTTAGCTACGAAGAAAACAACACTAGCTCTCAATGGACAAAATGTTGATCATCCGAGTAAAAAGAAGGGATCGATTGAATTGGGTGCGGAAATGAGAGAGAAATTATAGATATTTTTAAAATGGGGTACATGGACAGTAAAAGAGGTGTCTAGATAGTAATCTCCAAATAAAGTATACGACCTTTCATATTTCACTATTTAAACAAAAAATACAATCGTCAATTTTACGATACAGTTGGATACATATACGTGATAAATAAATAGGAATGTTACCGTTTCAGGTAATGATCCGCGATAAAATGAGTTTGATAACATTGGTGGAAAATATTGATCCACTAATGCATTGTTTATTTGAGCAGACCAGTCAGCATGGAGCCTTCTCAGTGAGTCAAAAGTGAATGAGAATTTCACGACTTTGACAACCCAAGCATAGATAGAGCTTGTTCGGTGTATCAAAAGTGTCCACCCACCTTAGGATAACTCCATAAGACCCCGCATAACTAGCGTTTCTCACCGAGGCAGCAAAGTTTCCCCATTTTCTGAAGGCCCGCACTTTGTAAGTTAAAAACAAATGCCCTGCCATCACAATTTTGTCTTAAATTTGAAGTTAGAAGTGAATCTCTCTCTCTCTCTCTCTCTCTCTCTCTCTCTCTCTCTCTCTCCTTAGGCGTTTGCAACTTACACTGCAAAGTAACTGCTCTAACCGTGTAATAGTAGCTGAACTCCATCTTTGTGAACAACCAACTCATAAAACCTCATAGACTTCAGCTAGATGCAAGGAAACGTACATTCTACCATCTAACTTATGGTAAATTTACAGATTAACGACTCGGATTGTGAAGCTTTGCATGTCATTGTACCTTAATATATTCTTTACTAATCTCTGCTTTGGTTGTTGTCAAGGTACTTTTAATTCTAAATGATGATGCCACCCCCAATTTACTTGCAAAGGTGACAACTGCAAAATAACATTTAACAGTAAACCTTTTCACAGGAAACACTCAAAATGGTATTTATTCCTGTCCAAAGAAAAGGATATTTATTGTTATACAGGCAACACCATGTTCTTAAACAAATGAGTCACAGGTGGGAGACACCAGAGGGACTTAGACCTTACATGTCTCAATTTTTGGTGATAACAATATCATTTGCTTCTTTTATATCTTTAATGTTAGACAAAATCCTAATAGTGTAGCTTTGAAATTTTAGAGCAATTTCTTCCATCACTTTTATTTTTCTTTTCTTATAGACAATGGGGAGGCTAAAGCCAAGCATGCACTCTCCTTGTATCCGGTGAAGTTGAGAGGGTGGGCTAACGCCATGAGTGCTCCAACACTCATATAATTGATACATTTTTTTTTGTTCATATTAATGTACTTTCTTTCCAACAAAAGAAAACCCTACGATGGAGAGGATAGGCAGCAAAAAGCTCATAAATCTAGGAAGTAATCAGTAAATTTGGCATATGTTAACGGTAAACTTAAATTTCGGAAGCTCTAACTAGTGAAGATGGGTAGCTGTGTGTTAATATCTTCCGGAAAGGTACTACGCGGTATTTATTAAGTCGAAAGCCGTAAACTCACAATAATACGTAAAGTAGTGGCTGATTAAAAAATTGCTGGGAGAGCACATGGCCGTCAAACTGCCCTCTTGGTTCGCTTGCGCAGAAAGTTACTCTTCCGTCAAATTGCAGAAATTCTTCCCAAAAACCAGGGAGGAGAAAAGAGAAAAATGGAGGGATCGTTGGTGCCGAGAGTCGCTGTGGTGGTGTTCGTGGTCCGCGACGGAGGGCGCGTCCTTCTCGGCAGGCGACTCTCCGCCATCGGCCACTCCACCTTCGCCCTTCCCGGAGGCCACCTCGAATTCGGTGAGTCCGCACACTGCTCGCTGCTTCTTCCTTTTCTTTGTCTTCTTCTTAGTTTTCTTTTAGATCTTTTCTCTCTTCTCGGGGGTAAACATTTGAAACAGGCCAAAACGCAAGTTTTACATCGTGTTGGGACTGGTTGCTTAATCAGCTCAAGCTGAGCCAGGGTGTGCGAACAGGCTCGGCTCCTTTCACTCTTGCCTTGCCTAAGACGAGTGATGCATGAGTTATCTCGTCAAACTTTGAAATATATTTTCTTATTGGAACTTAGGTTATTATCATAAGATGTTGGCTTTTAATGCAATCTTTGTCCTAAAAGCAGAAGTCCTGACTCATGAAAAATGTGTTTTCTCTTTCTGTAGCATGTGTATATTCTTCGTTGATTTAAGCTGTTTATACTTGATCTCTACCTGAAGCCTACCAAGCTGAGCTGAGCCAGGTTTTCATTCTTCGGGTTTGGCTGGTGATGCCGAGACAAATCTGTATTCAAGGGCAATGGGCCTGAATAATTTCTGGGATTGGTGTATTGATATCTCATACGCCTCTCTAACACGCACACGCGCGCGCAGATATAGGGTTGCGTAAAGCTTCACCGTAGTTGAAATTTTGAAACAATGCACAGGAAAAGGTACAACGGTATATTTCATTCAAATTTTTGCATTTAATGCGTTATACAGTTAACACACTCTCTTCTCTCTCTTTCTTTCTCTAAATGTTAAGAATTGCTATATTCAAATAAATGTCAATCGTAATTATTTTTAATCTGAATTAAAAAAAAATAGATACAAAATCCAAAAGTATGCATATACTTTTTAATTTAAATTCTATATATTTATATATAAAAAAACTGGATCCCACCCACTTGTTTTTAAGTGGACAAGTCAAATTTAAAGTTTTTAAGAATTATTATAAAAAGATTAAAAATAATGTTATTATACTCGTATCTTCGAAAAATATTGATAGATCGGACAACATTAGTTGGAGACATGTCCTCCACTCTCTAATATATATATATATATATATATGTGGACATTATATGTGTGCGCCCGTGCGAGCTCCTAGGGGTTTTTACGTAATCAAGACAAATATTTCACAAATTCAACTTGAAAGCTTCTCTATGATTTCATTAACCTTACTAACTTTATAAACTTTGTATTGGATTTATACCAATTCCGAAAAGATAAAAATATTTTCTAATCGTATCTTATCGGCACGCTAATAAAATTGGATCTTCTGTAGATCTGAATCCAATTTCAAATAAAATAGATTTAAATATAGATGCTGATGCAAATAGAGTTCAGATCTAACGAAGTTCCAGATCTAGTCCTGCTCGGGGTTGCATCAGATGTTCTCGTTGGTCAAAAAACATGTTTCTGCATCAGTCAGTTTCAATTTATGAGCGGACTCAGAGCGTTAGCTCACCTGGCAGGGTGCCCGGCATTACTAGATGCTTCTGCTGTTGAGTTCGATTCCTGGGGCGTAATGCCTCCCCTTCGTAGCAAGAGAAAAGATTTCCAATTTCTTCTTTTGGAATGGTTCAGAATTTGTGGTTTTCTCTAACTTCACCCGCTGCAGGGGAAAGTTGGGAGGAATGTGCAGCAAGAGAGGTGAAGGAAGAGACAGGCTTAGTCATACAAAAGATGGAGTTCTTGATGGTAACCAACAATGTGATCCATGACGAGACCAAGCCAGCTCATTACGTCACAATCTTCATGCGAGCGAACCCGGTCGATGAAGCCCAAGCTCCCCAGAATCTAGAGCCCGAAAAATGTGAAGGATGGGCATGGCATAGTTGGAATGATCTGCCAAAGCCTCTGTTTGATCCCTTGGAGCGTCTAGTTAAGACTGGTTTCAGCCCTTTCTCTCTTCCCACAAGAGAAGCCTCGTGATTGTTGCGTACATGGTGGTTATGTGCTTCTTCTTCCTAATGCATATGTTTTGAGGTCTACAAATGCAGTAAGACTCGAGTATCTTTCAATATGTAACTATGAATTTAAAGGATGATTTGACCAAACTAAACCCATAAAGATGTCTCTCGATATCTCTTAACCCCATAGCTGCGATAACGTTCATTGCTCTTTCCTTTTTTTTTATAGGCAAGATGGGATCAGGCAGACCCTTACCAGTTGCACACCCGAGGATTCAACTTCTCACCTTTTGTCAAAGAGTGCAACCCCTTAGCCAGTGAGCTCCGCATGTTTCGGGTTAGTTTCGTTCTTTGCAACATGAAACAGCCAAAAAAGCTTCTCTTGATCCAAAATTCATGCATTTAGCTTGCTCAAGAAACATCTTTCTCTGATTTTTTAAGTCCAAGTTGGACTATAGCCATGCTTTTAGAAACATGGACATTAAGGTCAGTATGCTTCAAGTTGGCATCGAGCTATTGGGAATATTCCTTGCCTATTGAGGTCGCCTCGCATGACTCTTATTATATTCCCACTTCTATAAGAGATGATAAGTTGTGATTTAACTGGCTGTTTTAAGGTGTTCACCTCCACAGGGATCCGACTGAACAAGACACTCAGTTCATGTTCTTGAAAGGGTTGTTTCCAAGATTGGGAGATAAGATTTTTTTTATTGGTGACCTCAATGTCATAGTTTCTCAATCATAAAAACAAGGAGGTAATTCATCCAACATGTCATCAAGACAAGGAATAGGATCCGGTATTTGATGGTAATCTTGTTGATGGCTCTACTATCCATGCACATTCACATCGTCTCATCTTTCTTTGTTACCAAAAGTGTTGGTACCACACAAGGGCTCATAGACTCATGTACTACTCCTTTGCTAAGGAGCTCATCAACTTGCTGTCGTAGTTCCTTGGCTTCTTCTTGGGTACAATGATAGGATGGTCGATTAGGTAAGGGAGCTCCGAGAATAAGATCAATTTGATGTTCTATTCCTTAAAACGGAGGAAGGCTATTAGGAAGTTCTTCTCAATAAACATCTACAAATTCATTAAGTAATACTTGAACAAATTTAGGCAAGGGGGTAGTGGAGCCGACTAGGGCTGCTTAGGCTACTAGGAGGAAAAACAGGTAGCAGTGCAACATGATTTTTAAGGCTTGAGAGTGAGAAAAAAAGGCTTTCTTTAGGGCAGTTTTAGTCTTTAGAGAAGGGAATCTTGGGACTAGGAGGACTAGGTGGAAGATGGATGTCTTTAGGACTAAGAGGTACAAGGACAATATTCTTTTTATGGTGAGAGAAAGAATAAGTATATCAAAAACCATCATGTCTAGTTTTTTATCAAATTGCCACAGAAGACCAAAGAGTAAATGTAACGTCAAGCATTACATTTAGTCATAAAGAGTAAATGTAACGCCCGAGCGTTACTGCACAGGCTGTGCAATAATGCCCTGTGCAGTAACGCCCATATATAGGATATGAAGGGCCTTTAAAAGGGTCCTTCATAGTGCCTTCTCCAGGGAGTTGGGGCAGCCTCGAACTAGCCGAAAAATGCGAGGAGTCGGTCAGAATCCGGTGAGTTCACCTATTTTTCAGATTTTCGTTTTTTCAGATTTTTTATGAAAACTTGTTGAAAATCATCGTTTTGGGCTTGGATCGAAAGTTTGAGGTAGAACTAAGTGTTTTGATAGGGTAGGTAAGTCGATGGTGTCGATTTGGCCGGGAAACGGTTACAATTCGTCAGAAACCGATGAAATTTATGTCGAAAAACCATATGAATCAACTCTTTTGGGCGTGTCCCTCGTGTCCGTGTCGTGCCCATGTCAGACACGGCGTGTCATGTCTAAAATGTCATGAACCAACGCTAGTTCGTGTCTTGTCCTCGTGTCGCATGTTAAGAACTGGTTCTGTGTCAAAACAGGTTCCATGTCGAGTTTTGTGTCAGAAAGGGTAAAGTTTGGGTCGTGTCTTTAAATGGGTTTCTAGGTTAAAAACAAGATCTATATCAGTAGTTAAAGGTTTTCTGTTAACACAGTGACACAAGCTACCTATTGTGTTATTCAATTGGATAGATATGGATCTGGGTATCAATTTGGATCTCGGATAGTTTAAACAGATCTAGATTGGGGTTTGAGATCCAATTCGGATACGGTTTGTTGCGTTAGACTCATAGTTAAATAAATTCTAATATTTTAATTATTTGTAGTTGTTTAGAGATTAAAATTGGAGGATTTGGTGGTGATAAGAGTGACCCAGCAGCTTGGAGATTGGATCTTAGCGCTCCTTCAAGTAGGGGGTTATGTATTCTTTTACAGAATCATTCTAGAAGTGATTTTACTTGTTTTAGATAGATTTAAATATGCATGATTAATAAATATTTTATTGAAGTTTATAAAATGTTATTCGCAATTATGGGTTATTTGATATGCTTTTCAAATAGAACAAATTTATGACATTGATTGATAAAGAGCATGTTTTGATATGCATGTGTTGTTTGAACATGGTATTTAAATGTTGTATGGATTTGGTTTTGGATATTCGTGGATCTGGATATGATTTGTGAATGTAATGAACTGTAATTGGTTTTAGAAATGTAATGATGTGTGAATATAAGAGTCGTACTTGTGTGGTTTGTGTGGGGTCTCTAGAGACTTGCAGGTCCCTCGGGCGATCCGGCTTGGGGCTAATACAAGGTGTGTTCCCGGGCACTCTACCGTGAGAGTCGGCGTGGTTACCGTCGTAGATGGGGTTTCCGAAGTCACGAGCAAGACGACTCCCATGGCCTTTCGGGCAGACACAGTATGAGTTGTAATTATCGTAACTAATGATGTGCGTGTGTGTGAGTGTGTGCGTATGAATTTGAGATCATGATTTAAAGGTAATTGTGCTTTGTTATGAAATGATTATGAAATTATGCATGCTTTTAGTATGATTCCTATTTAAAGATGTTTAACCTTCCTACTGAGCTATGTATAGGAGCTCACCCCATTGTTTTACAGCTCATCTTGAAGCTAGCACTTCAAAGGCACAAGGAGCAGAGTAGAAGTTGGATAGAGCGACATTTTTGTATATTTTAGATGATATGATAAGTGTTAAACGATTTATATATTCGGGGTTATTTTTAAGTTGGCCCTGCACCATTTTTGATGTATTGTTTAGAACTTCGATATGAATATTTATTTCAGTTAGATATTTCTTGAGTTTGAATTAAATTAGTATTGTATTTGGTTATTGCTCACCATCACGCCCGTGCGAGAAGCGGTCACGTGGCATCGGCTCGGGCCGGGTCATGATCGTGACTCGAGCGGGTGTGACAGTAAATGACAAGCTTCCATCGAAATTACATCACAAATGATTTCATCCCTATAGTTCTTACCAAAAAAGAAATAAATTCTAACTTGGTTTTTCACTTGGACTTCGCTCTTGTTACTAAACCATTCAAGCTTACAAGGATGGGATGAGGAATAAGTGTAAGATTGAGTTTTCTTACCATTTTCGTAGAGGCAATACTTACACAACTTCCTTCGTCTGCCTCTTCATCATCACTGGGGTTGGAGGGCTCCTTTTTGTCTTCACTTTCCACGTCCTCATAAGATCCTTTCAAAACCATTACCTTCTTGTTTGGGCATTGGGAGGTGATGTGACCACGCCCAAGGTATTTGAAGCACTTGATATCACATGTTTTATTTGTGGTAACTACCTAAGGTACCTTTTCTTTTTTCTTATTAGGCACAAAGAAGGACGGTTCCTTGGAAGGGGTTGGTTTGGTGGGGACCGAAGAGACTGGCCTAAGGGCAGATTGAGTGCGAGAAGTATGTGCATTACGTTGCTTTTGATGTTGTTCCACCTTGATGGCTAGCTTGAAGACATCATCAATGAATACATAAGGTTGGAGTTTCACGGCATTAGTTATGTCATGTTGCAACCCATTCAAGAACTGAGCGATGGTTTACTCTTTCAGCTCATGCATATTGCATCTCATCATCAAGGTCTCGAAGTCCTTGATGTAGTCCTCAATACTCATGAATCCTTGACGAAGACCATGGAAACGAAAATAGAGAGTTCTTGTTGGTAGTATTCCAGCACGAATCTTCGCATTATCTCCTTCTTCATGACCCACCAAGTACGAATCTCGGGTTCACTATCACACCTTCTCTGTTCTTGAAGATTTAACCATCATAGAGTGGCATAATCAGTGAACTCCAATACCGCTACTTGCACCTTCATGGATTATGAATAAATATAATATTCGAAAACCTTCTCGATCTGATGAATCCAATTGAGGAAATCACCGGAGAGCTTCCACCTTTGAAAGATGAAATTGGTGTCTTTGGTCGAAATTCATTTCGATCACATCTAGGAGGTGGACGATCTTGTGGAAGGAATGGGACCTCATCTTCCTCAGGTTCTAGGAAGGTCTCGTAAGGAGGAAAAGCTCCTTAATGGATAGAAGTAGTGGATGAAGGCGCCCGCAAGAAGCTAAGTCTACACACTTCACGTTGAAGTGCTTCAACTCGATATTCAAGAGCTAGGATTTGGGCTTCATTAAAGGTAAGGCCATGCAGAACTTCAACTAAAGGTTCATCATGGTCATAGAACGAGTGTGATTGGTGAGATTGGCTAGAACCAGTCATAGGGGGTTGAATGACAATTGTAAACGTGCTTGTAGAAATGTACCAAATAAGATAAATCCTAGCTCTTGAATATCGAGTGGACATGCCTTGTAGAAGGAAACCTGGTCTTGGGAGAATTGTACCAAATAAGATAAATCCTAGCTCTTGAATATCATAGAAATGACAGTTGTCCAACAGCCTAAAGGGGATATTTATAGGGTTGTATATTCCTTATTTGACATGCCTTGTACAAGGAAACCTGGTCCTGGGAGATTTAGAAAGTTTCCAATGACCACCAGCTATGGTTTTCTTTCTACAAAACTTACTAAATACATCCTTGATACTGAAAATAATAAAGGAAATACATGAAGAGCAATATGGGCCTTATTATAGGCAAGAAATAAAAAAAAATGTGGGATTGACTTGACCTATTGAGACTACTTGGGTCTAAGCCAAGTAATGCAATTTATAGACTTGACTCATGACAATTTTGGAGAATGTCTAGGAGTGTCTTCAATTGCATCAAGTTTGTCACTGGAATAGCAATGGATGGCTTCAACTTCAATTGAATGAAGGCATGTCAGATTACGAAAGGTGGGTTTTATCCTAGTGTTACGGCTTTGGATCTGGTCCTATTGTATTATTGGAACATGAGCCAATGGTTTGGTCCAGACTAAAGTCATTTGAGACGGGTTTGGTAATCGGGTTCAAAGTCAATGAGTTAGAGTTGATGTCCTCATCACTTGACAAAAATGATCACCCTGATTTTAAGTCTAAAGTAAATCAACCGGGCATTTCATTCACAATCATCAATTATGGGGATCCAAGCCCATTTAAATTCCTCAAGACTAAAAGTCACATCTAAATCAGGTCCAACACATGGACCAAGAATCGGTCCAGACATTCCGAAGCTCATGGGATCTCCCTAAACTCTGTTAGCAACACATGTACAGGTAATTAGCAAAAAGATGTTTATCATATTTCTGTTAATCAATAGAGGATGCCATCCTACGGGAAACTAATTAGTTTCGCCTTCCATTGCAAAGGATCCGCCTAATGTCATTCCCATCGAGAGAGAGGAAAAATATCCTTTCTTTACAATGAAGATTATCAAGAGACATTCATAACCAAGGAAAAACCACCAAGCTACGTACAATGGCTCGAAAAGCTAAGGCACGAAACAACCAAAAAGTGAAGAAGAAGAAAACACATATCAGAGTGAATATCTCACCTTGACCAAGCTTAAATTTGAAGTGTGTCCCCATTTCCGTACCCTTCTCGAAACCCGCTATTGGATCAAGTCCGATTTAAGTCTAGACCAATATTCCCTTCATACTTGCCCAACAATCCCGATAAGTCCTTGCAAGGACCCGTCCCCATTTCTCCATTCTATTGATCATTATGTTAAATTGTGGCCATTCTCGATAATCCAGCACAAGTAACGGTCGGACTGACCATCCAGTCTGTTACCTGAATCTCGGATTGAAGATACGGTGGCCATAACAGTCGGACAGTTACCGGGATTTTTGGTAATAATCCGGACAAGAACGCTCCGGACGAGGGAAGCCCAGTAGGAATAACCGAAAAAGGAAGAGCATGCGCTGCTCTATAAATACAGCAGCGCAAACGGAAAATACACAAATATACAGTAAAAAATCTTTCCCTGAAAAACTCCACTGCGTGAAAACCTCAAAAACCAGCAAAATCACATACCTTTATTCCACTGTCAGTATACTTGGAAGGCTTGACGGAGGACAGAAGAAAGGCGACGGACTCCTGCAACCAGCTTCAGAAAACAACCATCACATTCATCCACCAAAATTAACGCTTAAATGTACCTTTTGAATTTATAAATAATCCAAAGCAAATAAAAGTATTAATTGAATAATATTAAATGTCATGATTCTCTATCATCAACCAAACCAAAGTTTTTATAAGTCCATATACAATGCATCAAAATAGAGAAACAAGTACATAAACTTAATGTCTATGAAAATAAACACGATTCTTATTTAATACAATATTAAAAAAATAAATCATCACCTCACCCTCATGACAATAACCATCACAATTAGGAAGTACTACATTTCATATTTCATTCATGAATAACAAGCAAACACCATCAAAATGTTATCCCAAACAAGCTAATTATGCAAGTGATTCGCCTGGTAGGTTCGCAGGGCAAAGACATGATATCCTCGTTCATGCTCCATTCCCATGAGATTTTCGGGTGGAGCCTTGCGGGGGGTGGGGATCTCCATCCCATGAACTTTCCTAATCCTGATCAACGCTTGGGAGAAATTGCTTTTATACTTTTAAAAGTAAAAAGAGTTTTTGTATTTTTTATACACAGGCTCTTTCTCCTCTTCTTTTCTCTCTTTCTCTTCGTCTCTTGTTCCCCATCTTTTTCTCTTTCTCTTCATCCCTTCTTTCAAATCTTTTTCTTTTTCTCCTTCTTTCTTGAATGTGAATCCTCTTCTTCTTCTTCGTTTCCTCCCTCATTGTTGAATATGATGTGAATATTTGTTTTCTTTGTGAAACCAGTTAAACGATGAGTTGAAAGACTACCCATGCGCGTTAACCCTCTTTTTTGTTTTTGCTATTATTGTATGTACTGTGAAATCACGTTAGTCCTTCGTTTGTTTCTTCCGGTGCGTCTTCAAAGGCGATGATGGCATCTCATTCATAGCCCTTGAGTATCACAAAACAGATGATTTCATCGGTTCTCATTGGAACAAGGGCTGCAAAGAGCTTCTTCACATGTTTGGCAACATATCATGTAATACAAAATATATACATTTAATGCGAGCCAAAAGACATGAAGCAAGAAAATCAAAAAATAAAATTCAAATTCGCAAAGATCAAAATATGTTTCCTTTTAGTCCCCGTGGTTCAATCCATGGCTGGGCCAAACATTTTTGGTTCGTAATTCAACTCAGTTATGAACCACACTATAAACGTATTGAGTTACAGGCAATGCATCAATAAGAAAAGCAACAATTTACACCAAAATCTAGAGTTCATCATTCACCTTTTTATCATACAATTTTGAGGATACAAGACGAGTCAATGCGTTCGATCGTTGCTGGTGGTGTTAGTGCTGAAACACACTTCATACTAGTCTTGCAGATATCGAACCACCACATAATTAATGAAAAGAATTAAGTACTCACGTTGAACCCAACCTACAACTTACATACTTCTTGTGAAATCTCCATGTGAAGGGTTCATAGCAAAATGGAATGATGAAGTAAAATAGCAAAATGAAAAAAAATGAAGCAAAATGCCTATATGTTCTTTCAAAAAATATAGACAATTCAGCAAATATGTTTGTTGTAGCAATCAAGACAATAATTAAAAAAACATACACAATCACATTTGCTGTAACATAGTCACTTCTAAAAAAATTACATATATTGTCACATATTTCTTCAAAACTTAGGTAAACAAAATAAAGACAACTATGTTGATTACTGAATAGTAGACAAACTAGACAAAATTATTGAGACTCATTTATGATGTCCGAGCCACCTGCAAAAGAGAATAAAAGTAAATGAATAAAACCTGGCAATTGTTATATAAGATATGCAAATAGGCAGGAGTATTGGAATATAAATATCTACATAAGAATTGTTATAAGATCGATGATACATGCTTCAACAAAACAAAGATAACCTGTATTTTCTTCTCATCTCTACAAACATAACAAAACTTGCATACCAGTAGCTTGTGGATCTCATGCAACATATAAACGTTTAATTTAGACTTGCATATCCACAACCTATATATGTTGTAATATCTACAAGTAGGGCTTTCAACTTCTTCTTTTGAAATAACCACCAAGTGCAAAAACAAATACAAGTAAAAGATATTAAAATACGCATGGCGAAAGAGAAGTAGTTGATACATACCGGATACCTTTTTGCAATTCTTTCTTCCATTGTTAGAGGCCAATATAAAGGCGTTCGTTGGCAAGAGTTACGACACACATGGTGACAACCAATAAATCATTTAAACGAAGGTTTTGAAACCTACATCATTTAAACGAATGGTTTGTTTGAGAGTATGTTAACGTGTCAACCCAACACATTTTGAAGGGTCGTTTCGTAATTTAGAAGAAACGAGAGGCTTAAAAACGAGTCTCGCAGAACCCTAATCCCTCTAGACGTTCCGCGCGTATCCGAAGCAGTAGGGGAGAGTGAGAGAGGGAGGTCGTCGTCCTCTTCGTCAGGATGGGTAAGAAATGAAAGCCTTATGCCGAAGTTCTGAATCCACATTTGCGTCTGCCTTTAGATTTTCCTCGTTTTCTGATTTCTGTTCGGTCATGGCCGTCCTTCAGGTATCTCTCGTGATTCGATGCACAAGAGGCGCGCTACTGGAGGCAAGAAGAAGGCATGGAGGAAGAAGAGAAAGTAAGTACTCTCTTTATCTCTCTCTTGATTCGCAATGACGTGATCTAATATACGGCGAAATCCGTCAAACATCAAATTCTAGCCATCAAGATCTATCTTTTGATGGTTAGAATTTGCTGAAATTCTTCCGTCCATATGTGTACAGTCGGATGACGAGATCTGATATCCCTCCGTCATATTACATGGATCGATACTTTTACCTCTATCTCTTAGGTTTTCCGATTGGGATTGTGTTTTTCAGGTACGAACTCGGGCGGCAGCCGGCTATGACGAAGCTATCGAGCAACAAGACGGTGAGAAGGGTTAGGGTTCGTGGAGGAAACGTGAAATGGAGGGCTTTGAGGCTCGACTCCGGCAATTACTCGTGGGGAAGCGAGGCAGTGACCCGCAAGACCCGTATTCTCGACGTTGTGTACAACGCTTCGAACAACGAGCTTGTTCGCACGCAGACGCTAGTGAAGAGCGCCATAGTCCAGGTCGACGCCGCGCCCTTCAAGCTCTGGTACAACCAGCACTACGGTGTTGACGTTGGTCGCAAGAAGAAAGCTGCCGGCGGCAAAAAGGAGGGAGAGGTATGATACCTTTTCCGATTCTCTTGTTCCGCACTGTTTTCTTATGGTTATGGATTTGATATTCTTATTATCGTTTTGTGTGCTTTACCAACGTTTTCGTGTAGAATTATTGATTTAATTTCTTCTGGATTTCCTCGTAGCTTGGAAAAACCTGCGACCTTGTGTATGTTCTTTCCAATCAGTATTTGATCCTTTTTGGCTTTGCAGTCATATAATTTTGCCATGGTTTCCAGAGCTGTTATTCTTCATTTTTAAAATTTTGAATCCCTGGTAAGTTATTGCATCGGTTTAATAGAACCAGCAAATGCATATAATTGAACACTAAGTATTTATTTGAGTGAGCATTCCTCAACATGCATTTACTGTCCGTTGCTAGATTCTAGAAACGTCTCTTCGTTGTAAAACCGCTGTTCTGCATTTAGTTTTAGCTGTTAGTTTCTGGCACACATGCACACAAGTTGCAAAATATGAACTAGTCTGTTTTGATGCTTAAGTAGATCCACTAAAATTCGTATCGAGGTCTATGGTGCTTGTTCTACACTTTAAAATGCACTCATTTCACCTTTTTGTTCAATTGGTTAAGTGAGAGGTGGACTGTTTGGTCATGATTATATTGTAGAAGGCAATATTTATTTGATTGACTAAGGTGGGAGGCGGGGTTTTCTGAATGAAAAGGCACTTGTTTGGATTGCATCAAAGGAAGTTACGAATTTCTTCTTTTATTTGGGCTTTCAAGGTTAAGTGGTGATGAGTTTTTGGCTTTCTCTTCTTATCAATAGTCCTTGTTCTGACGGATTTGAAGTTGATTAGTATTTTTCCCCAGTGTTATTCATATCGCACCGTATCGTACGATACGGTGCGATACGCATGATACGATACGGTAACCTGTATCGTAAGATACAGGTTATCGTGCCGTATCGCCCGTAGCCCAATTTTTTTAAATTTTTTTTTTTCCAATTTTTTTTTGCATGTTTCTGCCCTCTCTTCCCCTCTCTTCACTTCCCTTTAAGGCATCCTCCAATATGCTTATAATTTGGGTTTATAATTTCATTTATTTAATAAGAAAGAATAATGTATAAAAAAATTATGACAAAATCATTTTCCTTTCTGTTACAACTTTTAGGTATATTTTTGCTAACAGTTTCTAATTTCATAAGATCGTAAACAATTAAAAACATTTAGTTCTCTCGGTTCATTGAGTAGGGATTTCACAACTTCACTATTTTAGGGTTCACGTTACATGACTTCCATTGAGTTGAACATGATCAATGTGTGTGAGGCTTAACTCAGTTTGTGAAGTGAGAAAAGCTCATGCATTAGTTAAAAAGCTAGTCTCCAATAAGAGAAAAAGGGGACATCATCAAGTAATAATATCACATCATTGAGGTGTCATAGACTCAGTAATCAAAGAAATGGAGCTCTTTGTTTTGCTCACATATGAAAATTAGCAAATATGACAACTACATGTACAAAGATAGCAGTTTGTTAATTTTGATATATTACATGAGTGGATTATGGAAGATAACGAAGAAAATGCACTCCTAAGTCCTAACTGAAGAAGACATTACATGAATTAATTTGAAGTGCAACAACATCATCAAGGAGAAGATGAAGATTATTTAGTTAATGATCTGATTCCTGATACAAATGTACAATATGTAAAATATAAATGTATTTCATTTTTTGATTCAAAATATATAATTTTGGATGCAATTGTTCAATATTAAATGTTCAATTTGTGCTAAACTTTGCATTATATGAATTTAAAGCAATTACCAGATTTTTTCAAAATTTTCCAGAATTTTCTTGATTTTTCTCGGATTTTTACTAATTTTATTGATTTTTAAATATTTTTTTTATAGTTTTTTAATATTAAAGTATGATACGATACGATACGCCCGTATCGTGGAGCCCAGCGATACGCGATACGATACGCGTCAGACAACACTGTTTTTCCCACCATTTCTCACTCCACATCAAACACATTCCTCGAGAAATCTTGTTTTAAGGCGAAACAAGCAAAACATTTGGTGCTTTTATTGAGATCTCATCTAAAAATCGTCGTGCTTGTTGGTGCATATTTTGATATCATGAGTTCCTTAAATTGTATCGTTTTGGTCTACGATACGTATTGTATCATAATTTAATACTAAAAATTAATAAAAATCCAAAAAAATAAGAAAAAAACTTGATAATTACAAATAATTTATATAATGCAAAGTTTGGTACATATTCATCGTTCACCATTCAACAATTGAAAAAGAATTACATATTTTGAAGCAAAAATGAAAGACATTTACATATTGTAATCAGGATCATCAACTAAATAATCTTTATCTTCTCCTTGTTGATGATCATCACCACCTTTTGCTTCAAAACAAAATCTTCATCTCCTTAACGATGTTGTGTTCCTTCTAAATTAATCCATGCAATGTCTTCTTCGGTTAGGAGTTCATTTTTTTTCTTTATCTTCCATAATCTACTCTTCTAATACATCAAAATTATCCAAACTTATTGGATCAAATTAGCTTTCTTTTCTATTTAACTTTTTTAATTGCCTAAAAGAAAAAAAGAAAAAGTAATTAGTAAATAACATTAACAATTGAAGCTAAACAAAATACTAAATTGAATCTTTAAGTAGTAACTAATACAAGATTACCTTTGTCGAAGGCGCATGTTACAACGGATGAAAACTAAGTAATTCAACCGCTTATGTTCCAACCTGTTGCACTTTTTTGTGTAGATGTGTTTAAAGATACTCCAATTCCTTTCACAACCCGTTGCACTAGCTTAAAACTCTTACTGCAAAATATCTAAGGTTTGGGCAATCACTTCTAAACCTATTTCACCAAACATATGTAGAAAAAGATAAACATGAGGGACTTAATCCACAATAAATATAAGATTTAAGAAACTTAAATACGAAGATAAACAGTTTACGTAGCCGCATATTAGTGCGGTTGCTGATTACTACATGCAAACCCATTAAGTGAAGAGCATTATCATAGATCTCCATCTCTCGATGTATAGCATTTGCTCTACTCTCATCAGAGATTAATCTGTCTATACAATCAACGAGGGGGAGAGCCATCGGAGGATGCCTTGCAGGTGGGCAATATATTGGCCTGTATTGTATCGTGGTTACGATACGATGTGATAGATATAACACTGCCTTAAACAATAACAATGTCAGCAATATCGACTCAGATGCCTTCCTTTCTTGCCTTTGAGGAGTATCTTTCGATTAGGCTAGATTTGCTTGTTATAAAAAGAAGACTAGAAGAGAATGTGTCTCAAATGAGACAACTAATGTAAATGATGACACAATTGAGTATCGATGCACATGTTCATTGGGTGAACAGGTCCACAATCCATCTAGTTCCAACTATCCCATTGCAAATTTAGATGAAGACGTAGAAGGAGAAGAAACCCTACCACAGATACATAATAGGCGAGCATAGTTAAAGGTAGTACAAAATGAATAACACCACATCCGAAACTTAACCTTCTAACTTTCAAATAATCAAGCGCACTCGAGGAGTACTTAGAACGAGTATAGAAGGTAGATAAGATTTATGAGTTTTATAGTTATTCTAAAGAATAACTACGGTGGGATGGTAAAGAGGTTAGAAGCCGGAGACTTATGAAAAGATAAATAAGCAAAAGATTCATGCCAGAGTATTAAAGGCAAGAGTTTTATTTACGCCTACAAAATTTGAGATAGAGGAATGTCCGTAAAGGATTATATTAAAGACTTCGAAATGCTCATATTGAGGTATGAACTACATGAACCTAAAGAACAATCCATAACCCGATTCATTGGTGGTCTAAATTGAGACATAAGTGATGTTGTGGAGCTCTAATTCTTTGTGAGTTTGGAAGACGCCTTTAAGCTCAGTGTGAAGATTAAACGACAAATTAAGAGAGATATAAACATAAACAACACAAACTTGACAAAGGGAGGAACTTCTAACGTAGCCTCAAGGGACACAATACAAAAAGGCAATGATAGGTCTATAACAATTTTGCCAACTCAAGCGGCGATAGAGCATGATAAAAATTGTGATATTCAATCTCCTTAAGGACCAGAAACATCAAATGCTTTAAATGCTTGGAAAGAAAACAATTGTCTCACAATGCCCCAATAAAAAGATGATGAACATCAAAGGCACGAAAGAAGAAATTGAGAGTGAAAGTGAACTAAGACATTTAGAAGAATAGAAGAACGAAGGTGCTTAAGATGCTTCATGTTGTTGGCTATTGGTTAGAGATGAGTAAATGTTGAAAATGCACTTATTATCATTGTTGTCTGACGCGTATCGTATCGTGTATCGCTGGGCTCCACGATACGGGCGTATCGTATCATACTTTAATATTAAAATAATGTAAAAATTAATTAAAAATCAATAAAAATTAGTAAAAATCAGAAAAAAATAAAAAAAATTCAGGAAAAATTTGGTAATTGCTTTAAATTCATATAATGTAAGTTTAGTACAGATTTAGCATTCAACATTGAACAATTGCATCCAAATTTATATATTTTGAATCCAAAAAATGAAATATAGATATAGTTTATAGTTATAATGTTACATTTTACAAATTGTAATTAGGATCATCAACTAAATAATCTTCATCCTCTCCTTATTGTAGATCCACCTCATCATCATCACCGATACCTTTTTCAAAAACAAATTCTTCATCTCCTTGATGTTGTTGTTGTTGCGCTCCTTCCAAATTAATCCAAGCAACTCCTTCTTCAGTTAGGAGGGCATTTTCTTCAGTGTCTTCCATAACCCAATCTTCTAATATATCAAAATTATCCAAACTTATTGGATCGAACTGACTTTCTTCTCTATTTACTTTTTTTAATTGCCTACGACAAACAAAGATAAACAATTAGTAAATAATATTAACAATTGAAGACTGAAGTTAAATAATATTGAATTGAAAATTTAAAAGTAATACAACATTACCTTTCACGAAGGTGCATGTTACAACGAATATAAACTAAATCATTTAGTCTTTTGTGTTCCAACCTATTGCCCTTCTTTGTATGGATGTGTTCAAAAACACTCCAATTTCTTTCACAACCTGTTGCACTACAGGTTTGGCTTAAGACTCTCACTGCAAAATCTCTAAGGTTTGGACAATCAGCTCCAAACCTGTTCCACCAAACATTTGTAGAAAAAGACAAACATTAGAGACATAATCCATAGTAATGTAAGAAGCAACTTAAATATGGAAATAAACAATTTACCTAGACTCATTGTAGTGCGGTTGCGAATTGTAACAGGCAAACCCATCAAGTGAAGAGCATTATCATATATCTCCATCTCTCGATGTATCGCATCTGCTATGCTCTCATCAGGGACTAATCTGTCGATACATTCAATGATTTCTCGATTAATCTCATTGTCTCTTTTGAAGGTTGCTGAGTACCTGAATGATGGGTTTAGATAGTAGGCTGCTGCATGAATAGGCTGATGCAATTGTTTATTCCATCTACTGTCAATTATTTTCCACACGGGCACATAATCTCTCTTTTTTCCATTAAAGTTATTTTTGATGGCTTCTTTTGCCTTATCCATGGCTTCATAAAGGTAGCTCATAGATGGTTTCTCCTCGCTGTTAGCCAATTTCAAAACTTTCACTGAAGGACAAGTAATTTTCAATAATCTAACACATGCATTCCAAAATGAACTTCTAAAAATTTCTGCAATCTCATTCAACTTTCTATTTCTTCTGTTTTGAGGCAACTCTGCAAATTGTTGTCACTCATCTGAGGAGAACATTCTCTTCAAAGCTTGCTTTTGTCTCACAATACTTTGTACGGGTAAGAAGTTTGTTGTGAACTGAGTTGCAGCTGTGCGAAGAAGCTCTACACCTTCTGTATATCTCCTTATCATACACACAACAAATGCATGGTTGTAAATGAATTTTGTAATATCTTGACAACACTCAGTTGCTGCCTTTATTTCATCCATCTCACCAATGTCCCCGAGGATGAGATCTAAACAATGGGCTACACATGGTGTCTAGGAGAAAGTCCCATAAATATTAGCTAACTCCTTTCCAGCTGCTTTGTAGTTAGCTGCATTATCTGTAATCAATTGGATTACATTCTCTACCCCAACCTCCTGTAGAACCTTATCAAATTCTTGTTGTAAGATCTCTGTAGTGTGCCTCTCCTCTGATATATCTAGAGATCTCAAAAACATGAGTCCTTTAGAACAATATACAAGAAAGTTTAGCAATGTCCTTTCTCGCCTATCGGTCCATCCATCAACCATGATAGTGCATCCCGTTTCCTTCCACGACTGTCTCAAAGTCGAACAATATTGCTGCACTTCAATGACGGTCTGATCTAATATCTTTCCTCTCAACTTCTGATAAGAGGGCATCCTGTATCCTAGACCAATGTTAGTAATTACATCTGCCATTGCTTGAAAATGAAAACTGTTTGCTGCATTAAATGGAATGCATGCATCATAAAACCATCTCCCCACTTCAAGGTCTGCCTGAGCATGCAATTGTTATGAAGCTATAGTCGCACGAATTCCAGGTTGAGCACCAGGTGTAGTGGAAGGAGGAAAAATGAATGTATGCTACAAAAAGCTCTTCCTCTACTCCTTCCTGAACTTCTTCTTCTGTCACCTCCAAAGTCTTTAGTAACTCTCTTTCTCCTATTAGCTGCTCGGGAACTGCTACTACCAATCTCTGTTCTAACATCTGAAGGCAAACTATCAGTGAATCCAACTCCAGTGACAGTAGTATCATCAGCTTTTTCAAACATTTGGAAATCATCTTTTTGTTGTCTCTTTTCCTATATACTCTCAATCATCTGCAGACATTGTCATTTAAAAGCTTGTGGCAAACTTCTAACTCTGCCTGTGCATGGAGCAACTTCTTTCGTGTTCCCTGCTAGGTGGTGTTTTAACCTTGAAATTCCACCACTAACCACCTTTTCACAAAATAAGCATCTAATCTTTAACCTGGAACCCTCAATTGATATACCCAACTGCCATGCCGGATCATCAGACCAAGAATGGGAGTCTCTAGACTCTCTACCACCCCTTCCTGCCATCTCAATGGAGTACTTTAATTCAAACAAAAACCTGAAAAATAAAAGCACTTCGTAAATCCCCAATCTTCAAATAACACTTAAATGGACTGTCTCCCACTTCATGAATGCAACAAAAATTGTATACACACACTTAATAACTTCATATTTTGTCATTAAAAAAAAATGAAATAACACAAAAAATAACAAATATAAAGGAAAAAAATAGAAAAAACATAAAAAATATACCTAAATCTGAGTTTGGAGGCTTACACGAACATCATAGGGCACAATTTTGGAGCTTTGAATACCAAGGAGGCGAAAATCGGCTCTTAGGGAGCTTGGGGAACTCGAAAGGAGAGAGGAAACCCGCAAAAAATTGCGGGTTTTGTTCGGTATCCCATTGACATACATTAACCTTATAAGAGACATGTATGAATGTGCAAAAACATGTGTGAGGACTCACGAAGGAATGGTAGACTTCTTTGAAGTTAATATTGGGTTACATCAAGAATCAACTTTAAGTCCATATTTATAATGGTGATTAATGAGTTAACAAAACATATTCAAGATGAAGTACCTTGGTGTATGTGATTTGCAGATGACATTGTATTAGTGGAGGAGTCTAAGGAAAAAGTTAATAGAAAATAGGAACTATGGAGAGAAACATTAGAAAGCAAAGGCCTATGACTTAGTAGAACAAAAACAGAATATATGGAATGTAAGTTTGATCATTTGGTTACCTCAAAGGACATATAAATTAAAATTGACACACATTGCATCCCCCAAAAGGAAAGTTTTAAATACCTAGGGTCAATTTTTCATAGTGATGGAAGAATTGATGGAGATGTTGCACATAGAATTAATGCTGGTTGGTTAAAATGGAGAGGAGCATCAGATATTCTTTGTGATAAGAAGATACCATTAAAGTTAAACGGTAAATATTATAGAGCAACAATTAGGCCTGCCATGTTCTATGGTTCTGAGTGTTGGGCAGTTAATCATCAACATGTACAAAAGATGTCTGTGACAGAAATGAAGATGTTGAGATGGATGAGTGGTTATACAAGAAAAGACTATTTATATAATGAGGTTATTAGAAACAAATTAGGAGTGGCACCAATAGAAGATAAAATGAGAGAATATCGTTTAAGATGGTTTGGACATATAGAAAGAAGATCAAAAGAAGAACCTGGAAGAAGGTATGAAAAACTAAATTTGGAAAGTATTAAAAGAGCTAGAGGACGACCACAAAAGTATTGGAAAGAAACAATAAAGAATGATCTAGCTTATTGTGAGTTAACTGCTAACATGGCACATGATAGGGATATGTGGAAACAAAGAATCCATGTAGCCAACCCCGTCTAGTATGGGAAAAGGCTTAGTTGTTGTTTGTACTTATCTTTCTTTCTTGTAGGCAATTGAAAAAAGTAAATAGAGAAGAAAGCCAATTTTATCCAATAAGTTTGGATAATTTTGATATATTAGAAGACTGGATTATAGAATATAGTGAAGAAAATGCCCTCCTAATAGAAGAAAGAAGACATTGCATGGATTAATTTGGAAGGAGCGTAATAACATTATCAAGGAGATGAAGATTTTGATTTTCAAGTAGAAGGTGGTGATGATGATGATGATCTTCAACAAGGAGAAGATGAACATTATTTAGTTGTTTATCCTGATTATAATATGTAAATATATTTCATTTTTTGCTTCAAAATATGTAAATTTGGATGCAATTGTTCATTGTTGAATGCTCATTATGTATTAAACTTTGCATTATATGAATTCAAAGCAATTACCAGATTTTTTCTAATTTTCTTGATTTTTTCTATTTTTCTTGATTTTTAAAATATTTTTCTATTTTTTAATATTAAAGTATGATACGATACACTACGATATGAGCGCTTTAGACAACACTGATCTAAACTTCAACTTTCCAAAACACCTTACCCTAAACCATAGAAGCTCTAATGGTTAACAATAAATGAGAGATCATTCTAACTCACCAGGTTTCAATCACTTTTTCTATCAAAAGATCGTATAAGGATGAGGTAATCTAAGATGTTATTCTCATAAAGGCATGTCATTTATTGTTAGGTCATCGTTGGCTATTTGATAGGCATACTATACATCATGGGTTTTGTAATACCTATACATTTATCAAGATTGAAAAAAATTTACATCAACTCCTTTAGCTTTCGACCAACCACCCAAAGGAGTTCCTATTAAACCTACTTAAACTAAGGATAGTTTATTTCCCAACAAATTGCACAAGGAGCACTTAAATTCAAGCAACTTGCTTATTTGTTATTTGCTAAATTAACATCATCATTTTAAGGTGAAGATATGCCAATAGAGGTTCAACAATTGCTAACAGATTTATAAGGATTCATTCTCAGTTGAACTCCCACAATGATTACCCCTAATCAGAGGAATAAAACATTAGATTGACTTGCTCTCGTTTCATCCTTTTCGAATAAATCGGCTTATAGGGGAAATCCTAAAGATACCATAGAGTTGCAGAGGCAGATGGAAGAGGCTACTCAAGCAATGATACATCTGTGAATCTATGAGTTCGCGTGTTGTTCCTGCCCTACTCATACCCAAGGAGGATGGTTCCATGAGACTATGTATAGATAGTCGTGCCTTGAATAAAATTATCATTTAGTACAAGTATCCCATTCATAGATTGGATGTACATGGTGCTAAGTGGTTTTCCAAGATAGATACGAAGAGTGGATACCATCATATTCATATCCGAGAGGGAGATGAATGGAAGAATCATTCAAAACTAAATTCGGGTTATACGAGTGGCTAGCGATGCCATTTGGCCTCACAAATGTACCTAACACCTTTATGAGATTGATGAACCATATCCTGAGGCCTCTCATTGGTAAGTTTGTTGTTGTATATTTTGATGATATATTGGTATATAGTGTCACCATTAATCTTCATTTATAACATATAAAGGTCGTGTTAAATCGGTTGGGAGAAAACAAGCAAGTTGTATGTTCTGTTGTCTCTCAAAATAGAGTGAAAGTAGACCCATCTAAAATACCAGCAATCAAAGAGTGGTCAACACCAACAAAAGTTAGTGATGTGTGTAGCTTTCACGGCTTACCATCATTCTATAAAGAATTTCAACACTATTGTAGCACCCCTCTCTGATTGTTTCAATGGGAAGGAGCACAAGACGACCAAAGTTTTGTTGAACTCAAAAAGCCAAACACTAGTGCTATTATTACTTGATTTTGGCAAGGTGTTCGAGGTGAATGGTGATACTTTTGGGGTGGGAATCGGGGAGTGGTACTAATGCAAGGACATCCCATCACTTACTTTAGTGAGAAACTGAAGGGAGGTACTCTAAACTATTCTATATACGATAAAGAGTTGCGTGCGCTAATTTGTGCTTGGCAACATTATTTGCTTATGAAAGAGTTTATGTTGGACATTGATCATGTTGCACTTAAGTTCCTTCAATGCCAAAGCAAGTTGAACAACATGTATGCTAAATAGGTAGAATATTTAGACTTTAAAACATAAAAAAGGGCAAGTTGAATGTAGTGGCATACACCTTATCAAGAAGGCATGCCTTACTATCCATGTTGTATAGTAAGGTTTGAGCACTCAAATTCATTAAGCTCTAATACCAATCGGATCCCAAACTATCACCCTTTATGGAAAACACTAATTGGACATAATTGGGATATCACCTTCATGACAGTTATCTTTTCAGGTACCTTAAATGGCTTCGATCGAGAGCTCTTGGTGAGAGAAGCACTTAGTAGAGGATTACCAAGACATCTCAGACAAAAGAAGACCTTAGAGTTACTAAAACAACAATTTTATTGGCCAAGCATTATAAAAGACATTCATCGTATTATTAAAAGGTGCGGTGTGTGAAAAAGAGCTAAGTGTACCGATTCAGCTACTCAAGGTTTATACGTGCCACTCACCATTCCACAAAAGTTGTGGGCTGATATTAGAATGGATTTTGTACTTTTTTTCCATGCACTTGAAGGGAAAATGACTCCATATTTATAGTTATAAATCAATATTAAAAAATGACTCACTTTATTCCTTGTCCCAAATCATATGATGCTAAGAATGTTACATATTTGTTTTTCAAAGAAGTGGTTCGGCTTCACGAAGTATCATGCAATATTGTATATGATTGTGATTCTAAGTTTGCCGGCGTTTGAGTACAAAATAGTTGTATAGTACAACGTACCATCCTCTTAGTGATAGCCAAACTGAGATGGTGAATCACACATTGGGAGCTATCCTAAAATCAGTTATTCTCCAAAATAATCAAAATTGGGATGCACAACTCTCCTTGGTTGAATTTGTATACAATCGGGTTCACGGTTCCACCGGCCACCTTTCTTTTGAAACTGTTTATGAAACTAACCCTCATATACCCGTGGATCTGTTTGCCTTTTCTACATGTACAAAAGATGGTGGACTTTCTAGAGTTTAAGTATTCAAAAACTTACTTGAGCAATTCAAAAGAGGACCGAAGCCTTAAAGAGTAAGATAGCTCCTACACGCAAGCATGTGCAATTGTGTTTAGGTTGTTTAGGTGATTTGGTTTGGATGCACCTGTGTAAGGAGATATTTCCCAAGCATACATTCAAGCTCAGTTCAAAGGTTGATTACCCGTTTCAAGTTGTGGCTAAAATCAATGATAATGCATATCAATTGGAGCTGCCAGACCACTATAACATCTCCAATACTTTTAATGTTCGAGACCTCAGCACTTACTTGTCTGATAGTGAAGAACTTCAATTCAGGTCTAATTTCTTGTTGCCTGGAGGAAATGATAAGGATATTGAAGATAAACCCCACTCGAATGGGGGTTGTTTCTAGAGTCAAGACTTGGCTGAAAGACCGATTTCTTGATCTAGGGTTAGGGCTCAATAATTCCAGATTTAGTGGATCTATTTTATGCTTAAGTAGATCCATTAAAATTCGTATTGAGGTTTAGGGTGCCTATCTTGAACTTTAAAATGTACTCATTTCACCTTTTTGTTCTATTGATTAAGTTGATTGGCTAAGCTGGGAGGCATGTTTTCGACATAAATACCCAGTTTTTTTAGTGAAAAGACACTTGTTTGGATTGCATCAAAGGAAGTTACAAATTTCTTCTTCTTATCTGGGCCTTCAAGGCTCAGTTGAGTTCCTGGCTTCCTCTCCTTATCAACAGTCTTTGTTGTGGTGGATTTGAAGGTGGTTAGTATTTTTTTCTCCATTTCTTACTCTCATCAAACCCATTTTCCGAAGAATCTCGTTTCAAGGTGAAGCAAGCACAACATAACATGCGTGAACGTCTTTAAACTTTTGGAAATCCGATGATGGCCATTTTGTTAGTGTGATTGTTAACGAAGGTGGTGGAGTGCTCTTATTTAGACATTACTCAGTCTGGGGGTTCAGTGGTGGATCTGCATTGAGCCCAAGTGGGGTATCTGCCCCACCTAAAATTGAAAAGTAATCAAGAAAATTAGCGCCCATGGTTGAATTTATCGGCTACTAAATACAGTTTGCTTTACCCTAAAAGGTTCTGTCGGTTATTCAGCCCACCTGAAAAAGTTCCAATCTGCCAGACGAAACTTGTACGGGTTAAGGATTTAATTCAGGTCTCACTGGCGGACAATGTATTGTCGAAAAATGGAGAATTATATGAAATGTTATTTGGATATAATTGTGTTTGAGTCAAGTTTCTATTGCTATATTCCAAGAGCAGCTGCTGGCTATATGCGATGCATTTAATGTGGGGTTTTAAGTTGTCTGTGCCAAAAGCTTACTCCCAATATTTGCTGCTCTATTTTTCGGTCCTCTCAACAGTTCGTTTCTTGTTACTCATCTCTAATCAACAGCTTACCCTGCTTTCTGTAGCAAAAAGCACGTGTAAATTAGTTTGTTGAACTGAGGCCGTGAAGCAATTGATGTTCAAGTCTAATTTGCCTTGCGCACACATTATGATTGAATTGTCAGCTTTGGACTATGTGTAGGATGCTGAAGGTGCAAACCCAGAAGCTAAGAAAAGCAACCATCTTACTCGAAAGCTTGCGAAGCGTCAGGAGGGACGCACACTTGATCCTCATATTGAGGAACAGTTTGGTGCTGGACGATTACTGGCTTGCATCTCATCCCGTCCTGGTCAATGTGGACGAGCTGATGGGTGAGTGATTATCATGCAGAAGTAAACTGTGGTTGTTTAACCATTTCTGCTGTCTTATACATTTTGTTGGGTCTTTGATGGCAGATACATCCTTGAGGGCAGGGAACTAGAGTTTTACACGAAGAAGATCCAAAGGAAGAAGGGGAAAGCTGGAGCTGCTGCTTGAGATATGCCGAGCTTCTGAAATTTTTGTTTTTTTGTTATTCTCTCGAGCTAGAGATGCTTTCTGTTTATTATCTCATAGTACTTTGAAGATTTGCATTCTTGTTCTCATGCTATAAAAACTCAGTTTGTCAGAGTTTAGCCTGATTTTCTTGGCTATGGAGCGAGGTTTCTCTACCGTCTGAAACTTTTAAAAGGTTTCTGTTCTGTTTCGAACTTACCTTCTATTATCAATCGTTTTCCTGTTTATGATGGGACTCTTCTATAATTCTATTGCCAAGTATGTAGTTGTGAATATTAATCAATGATCGAAGGTTGATGTTGCACGAATCAAGATCACCAAGTCACCAAGAGTCAAATGGCATTCAATCCCGAATGTTGATCTTCAAGAATAACAAACAAGAGCGAAAGCGTATACAACTAAGTCAAGAAGCAGTACAAGACTGCATATCTTATTAATGAATTGAAGTAGTATTTATAGACAACATAAGGTGGTTGGAAAGAGTGAAAACAAGGTCCAAAAGGCCAACACATACACTAGTGCTGGTCGGTCAGCACTAGCTGTTGGGAGCTCCAACGGCTACTAGCCGTTGAGCTTCCAACGGAATGGCCAGGGTCATGTTGGCCCTGACCCTCTTTTCTGTTGGGATTGCACGGGCCCTACTGGTTCTTGCCCCTATTACATTAACACCTCTCCTCAAACTTACGGGGTATACACTAAAAGTTTGTCTAATAAAAACTGAAATAGAGAAGCTGAAAGGGATTTGGTGAAGAAGTCTGCGAGCTGCATCTCAGATGTGACATAACAAAGTGAGATCTTATTGAGTCATTCTTCACGAACAAAGTGACAGTTCATCTCGATATGTTTGGTCCGCTTATGAAAAGTGTTGTTGGAGGCAATGTACATGGCGCTTTTGTTGTCACAGTACAGGATGACAGGGTGTTGTACATTGACTCCCATGTCTGCTAGAAGGGTTGTGATCCAAGAAATCTCCATCGCAGCTGTAGTCATGACTCAATATTCGGCTTCTATGGAGGAGAGGGATACCTTCTGTTGCTTTTTGCACTTCAAGGAAATAAGAGATTCACCTAAAAACACACAAAAATCAGCCGTAGAGTGTTTATTGTTGACATCTCCACCCCAATCAGCATCCGTATATACAGATAAATCAAAAGATAAAGAAGAAGTTAAGAGAACCCTCTTATGAGCAGTGTTTCTAATATATCTAATAATGCGCAAGACATCACTCATATGAACAGAAGTGGGTGCTTATTGAAATTGATTGGCTGTGTATATTGCATGAGAAATATCTGGTCTACTAATGGTGAGATAAGTAAGTGCACCTATGAGCTGTCGATAAGGGGTGGGGTCATCTAATTTCTCACCATCAGTTGAGCGTAGTTTGATGCTTAGAACTTTCGGTGTGTCAACAACCTTAGTATCTGTAAGACTAGATCTGTCAATAATATCATTAGCAAACTTTGTTTGAGACATAAAGTATCCACTCTTATTTTTTGTTATCTCAATACCCAAAAAGTAATTCAACAAACTCAAGTCTTTCATATCAAATTCCTGATGAAGGTTAAGTTTAACTTCAGCAATTCTGGCTTCATCACTTCTTGTGATGATCATATCATCTACATACAAAAGTAAGATCACAATACTAGCTGTTGTTTTTCGTACAAACAATGCAGTATCAGTATAGCAAGTCACAAAATTATGCAAATGTATGAATTTTTCAAATCGGTCAAACCAAGCTTTAGGGGATTGTTTCAGACCATACAAAGCCTTTCGTAATTTAAGAGCATGACCAGGAGGGAGAGTGACCCCAGGAGGAGGACTCATATAGACTTCTTCATTCAAGTAACCGTTCAAGAAAGCATTCTTGACAAGTTGATATATATTCCATTGCTTAATTGCACTAATGATTATGAGAATTCTAATTGTGGTCATTCTAGTTACTGGGACAAAGGTTTCATCATAGTCAATTCCATATTCTTGGGCATAACCTTTATCAACTAGTCTAGCCTTGTATCTCTCAATGTGATCATTGTTGTGAGTTTTGATTTTATATACCTATCGACATCCAATGACTTTCTTATTTTTTTGGCATGGGTGCAACTATCCATGTCTGAGCCTTGTCTAGAGCGTTGAGTTCATCTTTCATAGCATCTTCTCATTCTGGAATACATTTAGCTTGATGATAGAACCTAAGTTCTTTAACTTGATGAAGGGTGACAATCAAATTTCTTCGGTGTGGTTCAAAAGATTCATAAGACACAAATCGTTGAGGTGGTCTTGAAACCCTGGGTTCTAATCTTGTAATATCTGATTCATCAATGGTTTCTCTAGGTCGTCTTGTATAATGTAAGGGGAAGGGTTCGACAATTGACCGAGTATCAACAATGGTGTGTGAAATGTCATTGTTTCCAACATGATCTTCTTGAAGGTCTTGATGTTTTGCTGAGTTACAATCATTATCTTCTTCTAGCCCAAAAATATCTTGAGGAATGAAAGGTTCTGAATTTTCCAAGGATTTGGGCTCATAATAAGTATCATTCTCCAAAAATTTTACATCCTTGGACACGTACAATTTGTCTTCTATGGGATCAAAACACCTATACCCCTTCTTGTCAATGCCATAACCAAGGAAGACACATTCAATAGCTCTGGGTGATAATTTGTCATTCTTGTCCGTATACACGAAGCATCTACATCCAAAAACCCTAAGTCTTTCATAATATGGAGAGATGTACAATTTTTCGAAAGATGAAGTATTCTCAAGGTTAGATGAAGGCATTATATTTATAAGGTATATTGCGGTAAGAGTAGCTTTGACCCATAAGAATTTAGGAACCTTACTAGCAATTAGCATAGTTTTACAAGTTTCAACAATATGCCTATGTTTTCTTTCTGCTAGACCATTTTGTTGAGGTGTTTTAGTGCATGATTTTTTATGAATAATACCATTAGTTTCAATAAATTTGTGAAATTCATTAGACATGAATTCTCCTCCCGAATCGGATCTAAAGATTTTAATGGTTGCTCCAAAGTTGTTTTTGATCATATTACAAAATACTACAAATTTTTCAAATACTTCGGATTTGTGTTTCAAGAGATATATCCATATAAAACGAGTAAAGTCATCTACAAAAATCACATAGTATTGCAATCCTTCTTTAGAAACAACAAGCGCGGGCCCCCAAACATCCGAATGTATTAAATCAAAAGCTTTCTTTGGTACATAGTTTCTTTCTCCAAAAGGAAGATGATGCATTTTTCCAAGAATCTTTACATTCAAAAATTTTCTCTCTAATGCTTTTCATCAAACGAATATTACATAATTTTTGAGAGTCTAAGTGTCCAAGTCTTTTATGCCATAACGTAGCATCTTGGGTTATGTTACAAAAACCGGAATTTGGCATAACAAGATAGTCCATTTTGTATAGTCCACCAATCACCTTCTTCCATAGGTGATCCTTCACCACACAATGTTTGGATGAGAAAGTGACTATACAATTGTTATCACATATTTGAGCAACCGAAATTAAATTTAAATTAAGTTTAGGTATAAAACTTACATTTTGAATTTTAAAGTTTTGTTTTTCAAGGTTTTCTAATTTTTTGATTTGAAGTTTTGTTCCATCGACCGTAAACACATGCTTTTCAATAGTTTCACAAGAATTAATAAAAAAATCTTCACTATGTGTCATATAAAAAGATGCACCGGAATCTAAAAACCAAGACATACCTTGCTAAGTAGATAGAGCATTTCCGGAGATGCTTGCTTTTTCTTTAAAATTTTTTTCTATGTAAGCCTTGATGTTGTTGGGCAAGAGACCTCCTTCTTCCACGGCTTTCACGTTTCCACCCCTTTTCCGAAGTAGAGGACAAGTGATTTTAATGTGTCCACTTTCCTTGCAATAATGGCAAATTGTATATTTGTTGGGCCATGGTTTCGTGGGCTTCTTGAATGTGCCTTTATTGTTCTTGGTATGTGGAAGTTTGTAAGTCTTCAAATTTGCTCCGAGTCTTGATGCGGCAAACACGACTTCTTTGGCTACATGCATATTTTTTAATCTTGTTTCCTCCATAAGAAGATCGGTTAGAAAAGTATCCCCTCTACGTCTAGGTTTTCTATGTATAAGATTTGATCTAATATTTTCAAATTCGTCTCTTAAACCACGCATAAAGAAGAAAAAATATTGATTTTCCAAAAATTCTTAAAATTCGTCTAATTTGTGAAGTTTTTCAAATTTGTCAAAACTTCTTAATTGAGTCCATAGTTCCGAAAATTCATTGTGATAGTCTCTAATGCTTAGATTCTCTTGTTTGAGCATAATCATTCTTTTCATAAGATCGATTTGAAAGACAAAATCGTCTTGAGAATGAAACTTTTTCAAATATTCCTAAGTTTCAAACGCATTTTCAAAAACACTAATCCTATTTCTAAGTTTTTCATCCACATTTTGACAAATAATCCATGTGATTTTTACATTAATCTTTTCCCATAATTTCAAATCTATCTTGAATTTTTCATGTGCTTTGATGATTTCATCATCATTTAAGCCATCAATGTCTAAGATTGGTTCCTTTATAGTTCCATCAATGTAATCCGAAAAATCTTTTGATAAAAAATATTTTTTCATTGTTCTAGCCCAACTTTGATAACTTTTCGGGTCTAAAATACATCTAAACGACTCATTTTTACCTTCTATTTTTGTGTAAAAATGAAGATTTTGGACTAACCTCAAGTTTGCCTTTTGCACTTTCGGCACGCTTCCCAATGCACTCATTTTCTTCAATCCGAGGCTTTGATACCATCTGAATATTAATCAATGATTGAAGGTTGATGTTGAATGAATCAAGATCACCAAGTTGCCAAGAGTCAAATGGCATTCAATCCCGAATGCCGATCTTCAAGAATAACAAACAAGAGCGAAAGCGTATACAAATCAGTCAAAAAGCAGTACAAGACTGCATATCCGTTGGGAGACAACATAATGTGGTTGGAAGGAGGAGTGAAAACAAGGCCCAAAGGGCCAACACATACACTAGTGCTGGCCGACCAGCATTAGCCGTTGGGAGCTCCAACGGCTAGGAATGGCCAGGGTCATGCTTTCTCTGGCCCTCCTTTCTGCTGGGACTGCACGGGCCCTACTGACCTGTGCCCCTATTACATTAACAGTAGTACCCAAGGCACCGCGGCTCTCGTTGCCAAGAGGTGGACTTAGAAAACCTCTACTTGAAACGCACGAGTTTGATGACTTTTCCACGCACTTAGAAAAGCCCGTGGAAAGATGTATCAGAATTGCATGTCTTGTACTCCGCTGAGTGAGTCCAGTTCGCCATGGAATGAAAGGCCGGTTTAGATGCGGTAATATGTGCAAGGTTTGATTCCAACCGGTGAAAAGAAGCCAAGCGTTATCTTACAACAAGTGGGTTATGCATCTGATCGATCACTCAAATTGCATGTCGTTGGTCGAACCATACAACAATTCACGTCTTTTTCGTGTTGACATGGGATTTTTCCTCCAAAAACTCGTTTGGGCTTCACCCAATAGCAGTTGTGTGACCGGAAAGTTAATTTTCAAGTTGCCATTCAAAGTTTTCGGGGTTCCCAAAACTTGTATGATTTTCTCATCCGATCTGATCTCTTATTCCTTAGAAATGTCAGAACCATCCAAGCTTTATTTGTTTTGCAGGGTATTCGCGTACTGAAATGTCTTATCACATTTATTTATCATCAGCATTTTGAGAAAACAAAGATGGATCGAGTTGGTAAAGAGCCTGAATCAACCAAACCAGGGCTGTTTGTGGCTCGTTTAAGGTGAGTAGAAGTCTGATAAAGAAGCGCGAGCTGAGTTAGATGAGGTGGCACTAGCTGTTCGTGGAATTTAACTACTTTATGGTTTTCAGGTAAAAAATGTACACTTCTCAGAGTTAAGTCAAAACGTTTTAACGTATAAACTGTTTCTATCATAAAATCGAAAGGTCGACTGTTTGGGTCAGGTCGTCGCCGCAACAATGATGGCAACAGATTGCTTCAATCTGGTCAGCCCAAACTCTCACTGCAGGAGAATTTTGGACAATAATCCAGCCATGCTGCATTGTCTCTCACACTCACCTTTCCCACACGAGGAACCATGCCTCAACGCTCTCCGGTCTGGTTCTCACTCTTACTCACACCAATCAATGGAGGGAGGGAAAAAGAACACGACAATGAGAGAATTAGAGAAACACTAAGGCCCTTCCATAATAGCATCGCGTGTCCATGCACTACCTTTTAGGACAAGAAACAGGTAGAACACTATACAAAGAGAACAGTTTGGTTCAATGCAGGTGGTATTGGCTGGACCTGACCCAAACGGTCCCGGTGCCGTGTTCTGTAGCCCTGAGCTCAAGTGCCTGTCTTAAAAACTACATTAGGAACCTACTTCACTAGAAAAATTCAAGTCAACCCATGAAAATCGTATACCCAAGTTTAGTTTTTCTTCTTCTAGTTTAGGCAGCATTAAGCAAGCTATAGTGGAATTTTACCTTGTTTTTCTAAATCTTTTCCAGCTAAAATATTCTTTGTTAGTTATCTGTTGTTCCAGCAGTTGGGTCCCATGCATAATCCAAATGGGATCAGGTCAGGTTCGTTGGACCTGAACCGGTCCAGATTCCACAACTTATCCCCTTACAAAAAAAATTCCGGCCTCAGAATTTTAAATCATACTTGAAAAGATAGAGATGCTTCTCACACATCTCATGTTCCATCTCCCAAGTGGCCTCGCTCGTCAAATGGTTGCTCCATTGAACCTTAACCAACTATAGCACACATCAACGAAGAACTTACTCCTTCCAATCCATTATAACAATAGTATATTCTTGGTAGATTAAGTCTTCTTTTACTTTAAGTTGTCTCAGTTCAAGCACGTAAGAAAGATCGAGAATGTACTTCTGTAACATTGACACATGGAAGACGCTACGTATACCAGTCATTGTCATAGGCAGAACAAGCTTATAAGCTACCTCTCTAGCTCTGTCTGTAATAAGATATAATCCCACACATTAGGGACTCAATTTGCCTTTGTCCAAATCGCATAACACCTCTTATTAGAGATATCTTCAGGAATATCGAGACTCCCACCTCAAATTCCAACAGTCGACGACGAGAGTCCTTATAATTTTTCTATTGGTCTTGAGCCGTCTTTATGTACTTTTGTACCCTTTTGATCATTTCAACAGATCATTGATGTAAGCAAATCCAATCATTGGGCATTCAATGACTCGTCCCAAGATAACAACGCTCTACATTTTGCACCATAAAGTATTTCAAAAGGTGCCATCTAGATACTAGCTTGATAATTGTTATGTAAACTCAACTAACTCTAGGTGATCATCCCACCCACCATGCCAATATAACAAACAAGCTCACAACATATCCTTAAGGGTTTGAATTGTGTGTTTAACTTGTCCATCTGTTTGAGGATGAAAGGTTGTGCTATAATACAATCGTGTCCCCAATGACTCCTACAAACTTTGTTAAAGTCGTGCAATAAATTGCATACCTCTATCAAATGTGATGGTCCTAAGTGCTCTATAATGTCGTACCACATGCTTTATACACATATATGCTAATTTATCAACTCTCATCTTATTTCGCACTGGTATAAAACATTTTACCTTCGTAAGACGATCAATGATTATCCAAATAATATTATTCTTTCATCAAGTAGTCAGGAGTCCTACCACAAAATCTATATTAATATGTTGCCATTTACCTTTTGGTATAGGAAGAGGTTGTAGCATACCCGAACGTCTTTGATAGTCTCCCTTTACTTGTTGACAAGTGAGGCATATGCATACATACTCTACGATGTCTTTCTTCCTTCCCTTCCAAAAGTATTGGCAACTTAAGTCTTTATACATCTTTATTACTATAAGGTGCATGCTATATCGATTACCCTGCTTCTAGTAATTCTTGTTGTATCGCCTCAACATCTGGGACACACATTCAACCTTTGTGATGTATTGACCCAACTTCAGAGATACTGTACTCAAGTCTTACTCCTCTGCGGATCTCTTTCTTTATAGCTCTAAGTTATATGTACAATCGCTTGATGCAATAACTCTCAACCATAAATCACGAGTATCTCTAATTATAGTGGATAGAGCAAATACGCTTTGTTCCTTCCCAAATTAGAGCATCAGCTGCCGCATTTTCCTTTCCAAAGTGATACAATATCTCATAATTATAATCTTGCAAGAATTCAAGATAATGAGTTTGTCGCATATTCAGAGTATCTTGTATAAAGAGATACTTCAAGCTTTTGTAGTATGTGAATACTTTAAATCTAATGCTGTATAGATAGTAGCACCATGTCTTCAAGGCAAAGACTATAACTGCCAAAAACTGAATCCCATTTCCTGTAGGTTTGATTCACATCAAACCAACCTGATTCGATCCAAATCGGCACCTAACACAATTCGGCCCATAACTGAATCCCATTTCCTTTTCCGATTCACTCCCCTTGTGATTCAGATAAAAATCTGCTTTGTCCTGGTGAAACTTTTAATTGGATCCCGTCACACCCAGATCCAGTCTTACATGGTTACCCCATATCCTATGTACCTAGCTGAGTGCAAATTCATCTTCTCCTTTTATCCAAACCAATCTATTCCAAATTGGATAATATTCGACTTAAAGTCTTATTTTAAGTTGGATCCAATTGAGTTAAACCAAGCCCAAATTCTAAATCCAGCGCTAGGAGGAATTCTCTTTCAAGAGCATTTTATGTATGCAATACATGGAACTTATGATTAAAGGTGAAGGTCTCAAAAGAAATATGGTATGTGTATTCTTAGAATCTTTATACAATAACTTGTACATATGTTCGAAACTGTCAAAGATGAATATTTCTGCAAGTTAAAGACAGAATTCATCTGTTTTAATTAAGACCCATTACATGTATATGTTATTGAGTCTTGGGGAGTTATTGACTTTGTTTTGGCAAAATCTTTTGTGATTGTACAATATGATGCTTCTTTCTTTCTTCGCTTTGAAGTGGAGAAAAAGGTTCGAGTTACCAAAATCGAGAGACATAACCTTTCTCATTTACTAGATTTGGTAGAGTTTTTCTCATGAACTATCATAATCACTTATACTTAATATAGTGTTCAAGATTTATTTTAAATCATATAGATGGGTAGAATACTTGAGTTGAGGGCTTGAACCAAATAAAGAAGAAAATAGAAATTTGAGGTTTTTTAATCTAGAGCAGGACACAACCATATATAAAAATCATGTTTTTTTTTTGTTTTCTCCTCAATTTATTTAATTTTCACAAAACAAACAAAATGTAGTTTTCTTTTTCATACAACGAAATTGAGAAAACCAAACATAACTGCAGTTTCCTACTCGTTGAATTGATAAGATAAAGCTAAACAATTTAAACTGTAGTTTTTATTTCCTTTATGACTCAGATATATCGTCCTTGAGGGCTTTAAACGACCCAGAGAAAACATTGATGCCAGATTCCTTGACCTGATTCCCCGTGCGATCATGAGTTCGCACTGTAGCTACAAGATGCTAATGATTAACATATACTCTTGAATCCGAAAAGTGACCATTGGATGATGCAGAATACAAGGATGCTAATGCATATTCAATCATTCTACTAAAGAAAATGAATCACATCGATTGCATCTTATGACATTATGCACAAAATAAATAATTGTCAAACAATGTTTGAAAATGGGGACGACAAAGTAATCATATGGCGCATGGTTTGACCATAGGACTACACGAGAAAAGACTCACATGCTTTGTTCATTTCAATCAATGGTTCAATTAAAAGGAAAGAGCAACACCTAGAACAACGATAAAAGAAAGCCGGTAAGAGCAAATACATATTCATCCTTCCACTAACAGTAATATAATATATTTGATCAATAACCAAAAAAAGGAAGATCAGCATGCTCCTTCGTCTCCCAACAACATACCAACCGTATAACTAATAAAGCACTGGGTTCAAATGAGTTAATGTATATAATATATACTATACGGTAGTGGGATTCATTAAGAAATATTTTTCAAGAATATCTACTTAGTTTACCAAAATTATTGTTTAGACAGAACCAACAATAAGCCTTAGTTACAAACTCTACAGTAGTGGGGTTCATTACAAGAATTATTATTCTCTACTTTGCTCTATCTTGAGGTGGATTAACATTTTGTTGAGGTTTTCTCTCTTTTAAGGGATTCAACATCTGATTGTTGACAGCTTCTTACGAGTGCTTTGTCTGAAAGCATCCTTAAATGCCAAATCACCTTAACATGTCTTTCTTCATCATCTATTGCATTAACGTATATAATATACAATATATTACAAATATATGGCTATATCATTTTGATGCAAAATATCTTTTGTTTGACAAAAAGATATCGTATCTTTAAGTTGTCTCGAAGAATTTTTAGAATCTTAAAATAAATGCCCGCAATCTATGTTGAACGGAAACGTCCCGGAGTCAAAGTTTTCGGTTTCGAAGACATCAAAATGAGAAAGGTCGCTGAAGCATCACCAATGCGTTTGAGAATATTTTGATTGAGAAAAGTAAATTTCTGGAACGCAAAAAGAAAGAAACGAAGACGAGATAGCTGCCTGGTAAGTGCTTCCCCCAAGTAAGGTATATCTCTGCAGCTCAATCCTCAATCGATGGGCCGTGAGCGTTCAAGTAAATGTTTTTTCGGATTTATTTTCCATTTTTTACTTGTATATATATAATAATAAAAAAAATTGAAAGGATTACATGACAAACACTGAAGACCTTAAAGAGAAATGGAGCACGAGGCAAAATCTAGAGAAACCCGACAAAAGGTCGGACCCATGACGTCAAGAAATTCTCAAGTATGAAGTAGTGGTGGGGTAGTTCTATATAGCATTGCAGTGAGAAGGAAGCAACAAGAAGGAAATTGAAGTTCACCAACATTCTTTAGGCTTTTTCAATTATGATACGGGATATAACATCTCTAAGAGAAATGACCTCCGATTTGATTTCGTAAAGTTATATGAGTTTGATGGTGGAAACTTCTTGGAGTGACAATGGAAGATACACTTTCTCATTACAACATTGAAGATGGTTTACGTTCTTAACACCCTAATGTTGAAAGAGAAAGAAAATGAAACCATTGAAATGGATTATAAAAGGCATAAATGGGACAACGATGATTATGTATGCATGGAGTACATTCTCAATGGAATGTTAGATGCCTCGCTCAAGATTGGAAAAGTGCCTTGGTCGAAGACACAAGTAAAAACTTCTTAATTAACCACTTTAATAATTATAAAATGGTTGATGGAATGTTTGTCACAAAAGAATTCTATAAAATTGAGAGGATCTTAAATAATTTTAAACAACATAAAATACAAATGGATGAAATTATGAGTCTCCTCTCTTATAGATAAAACTACCTCTTCTTGGAAATATTTCAAGCATAAACTCAAAGACAAGGAGGACATATCTCTTGAGCAATTTGAAGATTATGCTTCAAGAAGAATATCATAAGAAAGATGATTTTAAAGAGCCACAAGAGAAGATCCATCTTGTGGATGTTAGAAAATCTAATTAGCCCTCAAAGAGGTAAAATCAAGATTTTTTAAGATTTCATGGGAACATTGGTGGTGGTTTTAAGCAAAGGAAAATGATATTGTTGTAGCAAGTGTGATCACTATAAAAGAGAATGCCAATACTCAAAGAAGGAAAATAAAGAAAAGAATTCTACTTCTTTAAAGGAAAACCTTAGTGCCATTATATCTAAAATAACTAGGTTGAAGATGTTGAGTCATGAGGGTTGGCTTAGGTGCTACTCGTCTCTCTCTTCAAAACTTTTCAAGAAGTGAAAGGACCCATTCTTTACATGGGTGATGATGGAACTGTCCAAATCAAAGGCAAAGGGATAGTTGAAGTTTAATTTACATTAGACAAGGTTTCGACTCTTATCGATGTGTTGATGTAAGAAAGAATTCAGTTTATATACCATTAAAAAGTATGAGGTTCATGTGTCTGTTTGAGGGTGATAAATTTATCTTATCTAAAGGGGATAAGTTTGTTGGTAATGAATATTTTTTTAACAACATATCTAAGTTAAATTTGATTAATGAGAATGATTTTTTCACTTATATTGTTCAAGCTTTTGATTTATGGCATCAACATTTAGGATATATTAATTTTAGAAAACGAAAATGACATAATGAAGTCAAATTTGACAACTAACATGTACCAAAATATTGATAAATATCCCATATACACTGTCAAAATAAATTGCAAGAAATACTTTATTACTTTTATTGATGATTGCTCTCATTATTATCATGCTTGATGTATTACTAAAGAAGAAGCATTAGAAAATTTCTAACTTTTAACATCAATGTTTCTTTAAATGCTCAACAGCTGTTAAAAGAGGAGAATATTAAGATCTAAATTATATTGAGTTCACTAGGATAATACACCAAACAATGACTCCTAATTCACCACAATAAAATGTATGACTAAAAAGAAAAACAATGTGTTAATAAAAATCATAAATATAATGTTATCAAATTCAAGACTTTCTAAAGGCTGTCACAGTGAAGCTATTTTAATATCTTGTTATATTTTAAATAGAGTTTCTAAAAAAATAAACAAGTTAACCTCATATAAACTTTAGGAGAAAAGAAAGCCTAACCTAAACTATTTAAAAGTTTAGGGGTTGTAATAAAACTTTATAAACCCAAAAGGATGAAATTGGGTGAAAGAGAAATTGGATGTAACTTCTTGTGGTATATTGAAAATATGAGACATAAAGATTCATGGTAATTGAATTAAATAATACCTCATATCATGTGAACATGATAATTGAGTTTAGAGATGCTATTTTTCATGAAAATAAATTTACCTTAATTATTAGACCCAAAGGACAAGTTCAAAGTGTACATGATCAAGAACTCCATGAAACTAATAATGATGTCTTCAAGAGCATGGAAGAAGTAAAAGACAAAAGAAAGAAAGAATATTTGTACCAAAATTAAAATTTTCCTACTTAAAGTTTCATGCACTCTATCATAAGTTGTAGACCATTTTGCTATAACATTGAAAGTGATCTCAAGACATATGAAGAGGTCATGAGGTCTCATAATGTAGCTTTTTGAAAAGAAACTTCCCATGATGAGATGAACTTATTTGTGATGAATAAAATTTGGAAGTTACCTTGTTCCTTAATCTAAAGCAATATATTAAAAATGAATTTTGAAAAAGAAAATGAAAGTTAATGTTACCTTTGACAAATTTAAAGAAATACTAGTTGTTAGGGGTTTTACTCAAAAAGAAAGGATTGACATTTTATATATATATGTACAAGTAGTAAGAATTACTACAACTAGATTGCCATTGTACTTGCTTCTATTTACAAACTTGTCATTCACTAAATGGGTGTTAAAATAATATTTTTAAATCATGAATTATACGAGAAGATGCATATGGAGAAACTTGAAAGATTAATTATACCTAGGCAAGATAACAACGTTTGTAAGTTAGTGAGGTCTTTATATAGTTTAAAGTAAGCTCATAAGCAACAACATCAAAAGTTTAATCAAGTGGTTCTTGCTAATGGTTTCAAAATTAATGAATCAAATAAATGTGTATATAGTAAATTTCGTGATGAAAAGGTATCTTGATTTGTTTGTATGTTAATGATATTCTTATATTTAGTACTAATTCATATGAGGTTAAAAATATAAAAAAAGTTTCTATCAACCAATTTTGTCATGAAATATACCATACTAGATAATGTTTTCTATAACTAGAGAAGGAGAAAGTATAGACTTTCTCAATCTCATTATAAGAAAAGGTATTAAAAAAATTTAAACATTTTACTTTGCTCTTATTTCCATCACTCCTCATGATCCTAATGTTAAATTAGTACCAAATAAAGGATGTCCAGTTACACAATTAGAATATGCTAAGTAATTGGTCTCTTGATGTATGCGATGACATGTACTAGACTTAATATCGTATATGTAGTGGGCCAACTAAGTTGTTGTCTATATTAGATCATAAATGAGCCTTACATATCCTTTGACAAAAGTTTTTACAAGGAATTTAGTGCATAAAGCATGAATAGGGGATGAGTCTCAAGCCTACCGAAGGAACCACCAATAATAAAACTTGAGTTACACTTGATTAAAGTCATGAATTCAATGAGCAAAAGTACATTAGTAGTATTATTGCAAGTACCTACTAATTAACCATCCTAAGCCCGAGCTATGCTCTTAATAGACCTATAGTAGATATGTAGAAATTTGTTGACTCTACCTACATGAGTGTAAAGTAGGGCCAGTTCATCGAGTCAAGAGCATTAAAAGTGTTGCTTTAAGTTGTGGCCTTATTGACACTTAAAATCCTATATGTAAGTTGTACATAATGTTCAAATGGATTAGATGGTTTAACGGTTTTGAGCGGGAGCCCACCTCTTACTAGGTATAGGTATAAATAGTAATATACTATATTAATGTATAATATTTCTAAGTTGATAATTTTTTAACTTATTTTTAAAATAGTAGAGGATTTTGAGGAGATTTTAAAAATAAGGCAACTTGTGAAAAGATGCTTAACTTTTGGTTAGTGTTCATTGGTGAAGGGATGTTACATAGCCCAAGGTTGTGGTTGTCTCATATGGTGACTTCATGAATGAACATGATTGTATTATGGCTTGGAAAGTCATGCATCATTATGAAAATGAATTGGCTGCAACCCTTGGGAAACAATGGTTTATTGAATGCTCATGAATTTTGATATGAACCAGGTTTTGATCATCATCAATAATGATCTCAAGCCAATGGTATAGGGGATATGAGCGGACTAAATTTGAAACCTCTCTATAGAAAAACTAAAGTTGCCTATAATACCCTTACAATTTTCCCACCAATTTTAATTTATCATTTTTGCATATATACTCTTGTTTGTTTAACAAAGTTTTCAAGCAACTTACTAGAATCCCTTAAACGTGCAAAAGAGTTGCAGCGTCAACCATCTTGGTGTGTTGATATTGCCAAAGACTTCATTACTTTGTGTAAGGAGAGTTAAGAGTTTTTCATTGTATCTTAAAGGTAATCAATGGAGTCATTTACATCCATAGATTTAAAATTTAAGAGTGACAAAAACTTAAAGGACAATGCTCTATCACTCCATGAAGAGAGTCATGCAATAAACTTTTTTGCAGGGGTGTTCGCTAATGAAGATTTTGATTTGTAGTCATTCTAAAACAAGCATTGTTTCCTAATGTTCTAAAGCAAACGATGATTGTTGTTTTCCAATATAGAGTAGAAAATGTCAATTCAATGCGAGAATCTGAAAATGTTGATTTCAATCAACAAATTTCAAATTTGTTAGTATGCTACAGAAAAAGGTTGATTTTTTGTAAGCTCTAAGTTATCAAAATTTGCTAGCAAATTCACAAATTCCTCCCAAAAAATGCTCTGATAAGAAGCCGTTTTCAAAATGGCTCAAACACCAACAAGAGAATCAATAAAAAAACAAATGGGGAAAGCCACGCAACTCATAATTAACTTCACAATTAAGAGAAAGCAGGTTTATGTGAGCTTAAAAAAAGACATTTGTTTTGGAATACCAAGATGGGATTAGGCAGGACTCATACTGGTAAAAAAATTATATATACAATAGTTACAAGGAGATTGACAAAATACTCCAAAAAGAGAAGTGAAAGTCTAGTTGCTTTTATGTTGCAGTATAGTAGAAGGAGCAACAACTTCTATCTCGAATGCCATGATCCATCATTGTGGCACATTGTTACAAGGATGGCAACAATAATTTGTGGTATTGATAACACTGCATGTTAAGGCAACCTAGTTATTACTTGGATGATGTCTTTGTGGTATTGACAACACTGCATGTTAAGGCAACCTAGTTATTACTTGGATGATGTCTTTGTTGGAACATGAGTAGTTACTTCTTGATCCAATACTTTCAATCATCATTGCTTTTCATAGTGTTTGTGCTTGCTTCTTTAATTTCTGCAATTGGCCATTTGACAAATTATTTGTTGTCATAGCTTCTATAACAGATAACAGAGGGGTGTGCCTCACAATCAAGGGTGCCAATCTGATGGTTTTTTGTTCCATTGAAATGTCCAACCAATGATTCCAATTCGGGCAAAGGTCAGAAGAGGGTAGTTCCTTTCCTCTGGTATCCAATAACACTATATACATGTCTTCCTCTTAAAGAAATTGCTACAAACGGTCTCCATATCTATTGTTGTAAAGCTTGTTTTGATAGCTAGGTTGAATCTGGACACAATATCAATTCTTGATGATTCTATAACAATGTTGACTTGCTTAAAATCTTGCAGGATCTACCTCCGCCATTTCCATTCTGTGATGTGCTCCCCTGTGTGTATGCATGTGATGTGCCGCTTCTGCGCAGAAGAGACGAACAATCTTCAATTTCGTTTCGTGTGTATACATGCCTTGTTCATCCCTTGTATGTGTATATATCTGTGTGTGTATGCGTGTTTGTCTGTGTGAAGTGTTTTGGTGATCAAATTGGTGCGTTGGTGTTGTGGTTTGGCGCAGGTTCCACTTCTACGCATATGATTTGACGAGGCAGGTGGAGGCGCACCACTTCTGCTCGCACCAGAACGAGGAGATGCGTGGAGTACAATGTGTCTGAGTCTCTCTTCCTGTAACTCCCGGACGAGGAGAAGAAGCTGTGGCACTCCCACGAATACGAAGTGAAGAGCGGCATCCTTTTCATGCCAGGCGTCCCCGAACCCGTCCAGCGCCAGGACATGAAGAAGCTTTGTAAGACGTATGGAAAGACCTTTCATTTCTGGCAAGTCGACGCCGGCCACTCCCTTCCTCTGGGCCTTCCCAACCTCATGTCACCTCTCACCGACAATGGCCAGCTCCACCCCACCCTTGCCTGAAGTATCTCTCCCTCTCCCTCTCTCTCTCTCTCTCTCTCTCTCTCTCTCTCTATATATATATATATATATATATATATATATATATATATATATATATATATGTATGTATGTAAATTGGTTTTATGAGGCGCTGTGCAGGTGTGGAGGAGAGGTTTGGGATTTCGTTTTCGAGGGAGACGGAAAACAGGAGGTACATGGAGGTTTAGATCATGCTATTCACCCTCTCGCTGATTACTTCAAGACTGGCAAGGGAATAATGGCGGATCTGAGGGAGACCGACTGCCACAAAGCATCCCTCACTACTGCTCGCGTCTTTGTATGATGTGCACAATAGAACGATAATGAAACATAGGGATGTGTTCGGTCTTTCTGTTCATGTACATGATATGTATGTAGTGGAAACATGTTTCTTAGCCTTTCCTTCTTGAACGGATCCGGTCTGTCCTGATTCCGGTTCAGTTAGTAAGTAGATTGTAGATTTCTGAAACCTTGAGTCGAATCCGGATTTGATGTACACTGATCTGAAACTGCCGTGGGTAAATGAGATGAGTTGAGACTTACTTTGTCTGGGCTTGGATCGAAAACGTAACAAAAGGTGCAGGGGTGAGTCACGAGTGCTTGAATCCCTTGTCTCCTATAACCTGCCCGGCATGGTTGATTATATTGAATGCTTACAATGGATATATCTGACACATCCTAACACAATTAGCTAGATTAGAGGTGTCTGGTGATATGACATAAGCGTAGGATGGTTGAATTTTTAGTGTATATGTGTCATAAAAACATGTTTAAACCCATCAGCTAGTAAAATGTTATTTCGAAGACATTTTTTTAATTCAAATTTCCCGAGATGTTAAGTATGTTACTTTATGCACCTAAAAAGGATTAAAAGGATATTGTGCATTTAGCACTACCTATCTGTAGAATAGACATATACACATATGTAGATGTGGACCTACACCTACATACACGTACCTGCATACCTACACACACAACGCATTCGTACATATGTATGCATACATACATATGTATATATATGTGTGTATATATAATATATATGTATATACTCACAATACATACGTGCACATACACACATGTGTGTGTAATATGTATGTATGTACGTATATAATGTATGTATGTTAGTCTATGGGCACATTCATTTGAGAATTCTTTCTTGATCGGTGAGATTGGTATTCTTTTTTTTTCTTTCTTGGATATTTTCTTTATTTTATTGGTAAGGTCAGTGGTTGAAATTTAAATTTTAAAAATAAAAAATATTTTATAGTTTTCTGTATTAAATATATGGTATTATTATTTTTTAAAATTTGCAACTGAACAGTTAGGATCAAGTGTGCGTATAGACACTCATATATGTATATATGAATATATATACTTATATATACATATATGAGAGGTCATATGTATATAACCATTATGGATTTATGATAAGATAGTTTATTTACAGTGGAATCGTATACAAAGTCAAGATAGTTTATTTACAACGGAATCGTATACAAAGTCAACAGATCTCAAAAATGCATGCAATAGAATTTATGGCTACACAAACCATTGAGGATAGTTCCAGATCTGGGCCAAGACGAACTATTATAGGCGATTTATTAAAACCATTGAATTCGGAGTATGGTAAAGTAGCTCCTGGATGGGGAGGTGTATTCCTGGTAGGTGTTGCAATGGCTCTATTTGCGCTATTTTGGAGGTTTTTATAATTCTTCAGTTTTACTTAATGGAATTTCGCAGGATCAGAATAAGTTCTAACTTTTAATAGAAAAAGTATATATATATATATATATATATATATATATATATATATATATTTTGTTCATAGATGATATCCTGAAAAGCAAGCAATAGGTCTTGACAAACGTGAAAGAAATAATACTTTGGTATGAGGACGATGTCCGTCATGCGCGATTCCCTCCAACATATTTGGTGTTTGCCAGTCAAAACCAGCCGACTTTTAGGCGTTTGAATGACCATCTACCTAGAATATTACAGAACCATCTCGAGAGGGTTTCTCTGGGCTCCAACATGTAGCGAGTCCCATTGAAACTATTGACCACCTCTTCGATTCTAAGAGGGGAGGACATTAGTCCAGCTACCGTAGCGGTATGCCGGTTTCCGCTTCATAATCTTCCTACAGACACATGCATACAACATTATATTTATATATATATATATATATATATATATATACAACATTATATTTCTGAGAGAGACGAGAATAGTGCTACATGTTTTTGGGTGAATAAAAATATTTGAACATATTTTCACTATTGACTTTTGATGTCAAGAGTGGAGATTTAAATTCTAATATAATATGTGTATTAAAGTTAAATTGTAGAAGTATAAATGATATAATTTTTATTGTTGAATTTAAAGATGATTTAAATTATAATATAATATGTGTATTAAATTTAAGTTATAGAAGTATAAACGATACAATTTTAATTGTTGATTTTAAAGATTGAATGGAGTAAATGTTTAAGTGTTTGTATGCACTTGAAAATATTATGCATTTAATTTAGCATTATCTCTTTCTTTCTCTCTCTGTGAGAGATTAGTATATGTATGTACTGATTCATGGTGCAGATTTGAATATGAATTAGGTTGAAAGCTGCGAGTCATTTTGCCATTAGAGGATCTGACCATTTGGATTCAAACTCAAATTGGATTCAGCTCAATCGGATCTGACACACTGGCACCACTGTACATAATGCCTTATTCACTACCGGAAAGATTTTCAAGAGAAAGAGAAAAGAAGCAGGAGAAGCAACCATATTAGGATTCTCTCTTGTGGTATTTTCATGTGAAAGGAAAAGAAGAAGATACCCTGTCAAACTCTTTAATCCTGTCATTAATTTCAACTATCTAAGGGCACTCCTCATACTATGGTACTGAATCTTGATGATAGTGCCACTTGAGATCAAAGAAGCTATTACAATAATTTAATGTCTTACTGCACGTGCACACACACACACACACACATATATATATATATATATATATATATCTGTATATAGATAGATAGATATACGGATATTGATATATCTATGTAAATGATAACCAACGCTTATCAGTTTCTTTAATGGTGTGGCTACAACTATAGTCATGGTACGCTTCTAAAACTAAGCAAATTATTTCAGAAGAGCCCAAGCAAACAAAAGAATATTTGAATTGTTTCAAGAAAGCACACAATATTGAAAACCTTGTGCTTGTCAATCATTGACATGTAGAAAGATGAGCAAAGGATGCTCCTGTAAGAAGATATGAAAAATTAGATTGTGATTATCACAAAAGTGTTGGAAGAAAACTATAAAGAATGATCTAGTTTATATTGAGTTAACTATTAACATGGCACATGATAGGCCTCTATGGAAACAAAGAATCGATGTAGTCGACCCCATCTAGTATAGGAAAAGGCTTAGTAGTTGTTGTTATTATTTATTATGTATATAGTTTTTTTTGTGTGATTATTCATCCATTTTAGCATCTTCATCTTTGTGTGATTATTCATCTTTTATACATATTAATGTTAATGATTAACTGTTTAATATTTAGAATCATAAACATAGTAGATCTAATTGTTGTACTACAATATTTATTGTGTTTTCTTATCACATGGAATACATGATCCATCTGTTCTATTAATTTTATGCTTACCATCTGCATCAATTTTTTTTCTGAGAAATTGACTCTAAATATACTGAATTTTTTGCTTTCTATTGGACTTTAATTTTCCATGGTTTATCTGCCTTCAGTGTTCTACAACAGCCAGAAGACATGAGACAGCCCTCATTAACTGCATGCATATCATAACTGAAGCGGCTTGCTGTAAATTGGAAAATTAATGATCTCCAATTCGATCAAGATTTGCACAATGTTATCTCTAAGAAAACAATAACAAGGTCCTAAGGTTTCATTTTCAAACCTATAACTGGGTAACAATCTAGAAAGTACTAGCGAAAACTAGTTTTCTAGCCGACGATGATGCAGTTCGCAAAATGAAATTATCTCCAAGTTAACTGAAAATATGTGAATTCAGCTTCGCTATTTGACTTAGTTGCCTGTAATTATATCCGTCCGGTCAATGCATGAGAAGCTCGATTTCAATTTAAATTAACCTTCAGCATGTTCTTCAGGTGAGCAAACTTTACCACCGATTCGAAAGGGATTAATCATGAATATTTCTCACAAACTGTCCCGATATCCTGATTTTCTAATGGTGCATAAGACAGCCAATACCAAATTAATCACCAAAATGAGCATGAGAGCCAACTTTTGATCACATTTTAGAGTATTGTATGATCCAGTCAGAATGCATGGTTACACACTATGTCAGATGCACATTCGAGTCTTGAACTCCTCTCAGTCAACCCTTTGTACCCTGTTGGTGGAATATATATGTGATTATCCCCCAACATTCTCTCTCTCTCTCTATATATATATATATAGATAGATAGATAGATACATACATACATACATACATAGTGTGTGAGAGAGAGAGAGATTGAAAATTATGTTGAAGCAGTAGCCTATTTTCAATGCTCACGAGTGGTTATGCAAAGGCCAAATTAAACAAGGAATTAATTAGGGCCATCCTGTCGCCACCAATCATGGTACCTTTCGGTTGAGAAAGAACTGATACCAAAACGATATTGGCCATGCAATAATCTACAAAAAAAATTCCAAGCCCCACATTAACTAGTTTCATTGGCGACAACAATATTAAATAACTTTGTTATAGAAACTATAATGTCCAATCAAACAACTCTTGTGTCTTTTACACCAATGGTGCTACAACTTATCAAATCAATCAGCTCGCTGTCATGTATATGTTGGGTAGCATATGGTCCAAATCATTCCCCAATCCCACCCAAACCAGAATTCAATTGCTTATTGATCCAATTCTCTAAATTTAGTGTTTCCATCTCCATACAAATTTACTAAATCACAAGACTTGGTTTCGGTGCTTCCATATCCAAACTAGAATTAAATTGGTCATAGATCCAATTCTCTAAACAACTCTCGTGTCTCTTACACACAAGAAAGAAAAGATAGGCCATTACTAGATTCAAATAGAACTATTTCAGGGAATTTATGCAAAACGAACTCCTATATGACCCGATTGAATTGGAGCACAAGAATAATGTTTGATGAACCATGGTGCACACAAACAGTTCTTGTAGGTCAATCGGATCGACGAAAATGGATCATGGTACTGCCGAGAATCTTAAAATACATGGTTATCGATGAACACTTACAAGTTGAAACACTATATCTGAAATTCACCTTAACAAAAAGATAATACAGACGAGACCAGCATAAGAAACCTATTTCCACAAAAATAACATTGATGAAACATTGAACAACTTTGACCTTTGTACTTATTGTGTCACCGAGACATTTTTCATGGTGACATGAGTAACGCCACCTATGGCAAGTTTTTTATATAATTAACACCCGCAAGACACACCACGAGGGCAAGTTCAAGTGGGTGCGTATATACACATTGCATACATAATAGATATACATACATACACACACACGCATACATATATATATATATATATATATCAAGAGAGACATTGTACAATTGAATTAAGAAGAAAAACAAGGAAAAACAAAGCAAGCAAGAATAATAATAATAAGGTGCGCATCATCAAAGTGGGTCATGTGGAGCATGTGCCGCCATGTGCATGGTTGGGTTCATGTGGTCCACATAGCTCCACCCTAAAAGGACCTTGATTCCTACGTTTCCCTCTGCAGTCATCCATTCTCCATCTTCGTCCTCCTCTCCACATAAACACCTTTTTATTCATGTGCCTGCAACTCATACATGAGTCTCAAATCCTCTCTTATAAATCCTTCATGATTTTTCTGAATCTCTCTTCCCCTAATTAGCAATCCCTCTTTTTTTTTCTTTTTATTTTTCTTGGCTAATAGACAGGAGAAAACAGAGAAGAACCGACGTTGAAACAAAATTTCTTTGTGTCAGAGTTGGTCTTCCATTTCCCAATACCTTTTGTCATCCCCCTCATCAGTTGGCCCCTGTGTCAAAAAACCAAATCTTCTCGTTTGACATTCCCTTTCAATTAATTCTCCACACAAGACCCAAGAAAACCCACCTTGGATCATCCCAAAAATATACCCACATAAATCGCTCTCTCTCCCCCATATGTCTCCTTCTAAAGTTGAACCTTTGAGAAACCCTAAATCCCTTCCACCTATGTTTGCGAATCGCTTCCTAAGAGCCCTCACCATTATAAGCTTCACCAAGCGCAGCACTAACGTCTTGGCGCGTGCGAGAAGGATTAAACGGGCTGCAGATATCAGCTTGGCTTCTGCAGCTGTAGCATGCAATCCAAAGTTAGCATGGAGCCGAGCAGTGCTCCGCAGGAGTCGATCGGTCATGCATAGGCACCGGCAGATTCGATTTCGGCAGAAGATAGGCAGCGCTGCAACGGAAGAAACTAGAGGAAGTCAAGCTGCTCTTCTCGGACGGCTCGTGCCAGGAGGAGAAGGTTTGGATTTCTGCGGATTGTTGGAGGAAGCCGCCGATTACATCAAGTCGCTCAAGGCTCAGGTGCAGGTGATGCAGTGCGTCGCCGATTCGTTTTCTCCGTAACTAAACTTTGTTCTTCTTTATATACGATGAAAGGAGAAGCGGAAATAGTTTGAAGAGAGGTAATAAATACCATACATGGTAAATAAACATATATTAATATATTCAGTCTTAAACTTGCAAGTAGACCTTGCATCCATGGATTGTTTAATGTAAATTAATTAGAGATATGGCATATATATAAGGTTATCTCCAAATTAAATAGTAAGATGTCGCGATTCTCTTTCTTTCTCATGGGTTTCATATGTATCTTGTGACAGATCTTTTGGTAATGATATTTCTTGTTGTTTTGAACCCTTCTCCGATGTGTTTGTGTGCATGCGTGTGTGGAACTGTCTGAAAAGCTTAGAGCGGTGACGAAGATTAAGGGCTCATAACTTTTTCTGGTGCTGGAATCATTATCGTTTTCCTTAGTTGTTTTTTTGTGATTGCTGTACTCAATGGTTTAGCGGTGGACAAGAAAAGCACATGGTGAGGGATGATATGCCGTTGTATTTTAGCCTAAGGATATGTTGATTAGTCATGGCCGCTTACAGAAAGTCTCGGAACTATATATCTGTATTTATATATACTTATATGTAATATAATGATATATTAATTATTGTTTTTCACTCTATCATGCATGGAATTAATTGCACTAATTGTTGAGTGAGTTTTGCAGGAAGAGACAGTGGAAACGAGTAAATCTCATGGTAAGAAATCCGGCCTCAACCTGATGGGTGGTACTGGTAATAGAGGCCAATTCCCCGGAAAAGCAGTCGGGAAATAGAAATTCCGGCAACCTTTCCCGTGGTATCTGCAAAAATACAATAGCAGTGGTAGTTCAGCTCTTGCTAATTCTCGGATTAATTTGTCTAATTTATAGGAAGAACATGTCAATTAGCAGACAAGAAAGCATGCATAGAACATTTTTTCACAAATTTTTGACATCTTTTTCTGAGTTTTTCCTGATTCAGTTGGTTTTGGTACTAACTTGGTTGTCCTAGAAAACCACAAGTGGTATTAGGATCTCTCTCTCTCTGGTGTCGATATCATAACACTTTCCATTTAGCCTTTGGTAGAGGTGATCTTATATTGTCACCATCTAGAGTGGGTGTTCAATCATGGAAAGAAGGGACGTAAGCTACAGTAAGGCTAAGAAACCTACCTAGAGACTAAATATTGATTAGTTGTTCCTTTATGAATAATGAATTTCATGACAACCTTTTTACCGAAAAAAAGAGGATCATCACTTAAAGATTATTCAATCACACGTATGCGCACCGTCTGGAATGAGAATCTTTACCATGATCAGAAAATTAAGTCAATCATTTATATCTTGGTGTGCATATCTTGGATTTCATTCTTTCTCACTACAGTAAAAGCAAATAACTCTGGCGGTCTGTTGCATGAGACAGGCCATGTATCATCCACAGTAAGCTCTAGGCATTGTAGCATCTACAGTGAAGCAGGCAATGCATCATCCACAGTGCCCCAGTCCAAAGCTTACCATTAATTGTGTGATCTCCAGTGTAGAGCAAAAAATCTACAAAGATGAACTAGAATATGCTCCATTCATGGGCGTCAGAGATATTACCTTTTGTTGTAGTGTCTTCTTGGTGGTTGAGTAAAGCTTGAGTAAATTGGATCGCGAACAGTTCGTGTATTTCGAGAAGCCTTCCATTAATACACATTGGACGTTGCACTAGCAGTCTTTCGATTGTTAGTTTGTAATTTTCGATAATTACAATAGTAAAATATCGTTGAGCATAGTTGTATATTTGCGGTCTACAATATATTATCTATAAACTCGACATTGTAAATGAGTCGAAATATTTGTGTATAAAAATAGTTGAAAAACCAATACATCATTAGGTTAGTTTGAGAGACAAGTTGATTTGGAAATTTCCACCTATGTTGATAGATTTGTCGGAAGTCAAAAAGGTTTTTTAGAACACTTTATTTATAGTTTTTTTAGAATAAATTGGGAGTGACACCAATAGGTGACAAAATAAGGTAAAGCCATTTAAAATATTTTGAACACGGAGAAAGATGACTAAAGAAAGCTTCAAAGAATGGTACCAAAAATTAGATTAGATTGTAAAAATATGAAAAAATCATAAAAGTGTTGGAAGAAAATAATAAAAAATGATTTAACTTATTTAGAGTTAACTATTAGATAACACATGATCGAATTCTATGCAATCAAAGAATCCTTGTAGCCGATTCTATGAAAAAGGCTTAGTTGTTGTTGTAGTTTGTTGTTGCTGATTTTCTATCCTGAAGGTTCAACCTTCAGAATTAGGTTTAAGCTTCTAATATATCATACAACTAATATTGTTAGGCACATATTTGAAAGATTTATACTTCTCGATTTCTAATATATCAGTCAATCATATATCATCATCCCCATGTTGTGGATATTGTCAAAAAATAGTAAGAAAGGATGCTACCGTTCTTTCAGATTGCTGTAAGACATGTAGGACATACAGTAAGCATCGTGTGGAAAGGATCACATTTATTCTCCAAGGACAACCAGCAGGCCCTATATTGAGTTCTTTTATGTATAATTTAGTGTATCATCCTATTATTTCGAAGTTAACCAGTCTTATTTCTGTTATTTAGATTTCTAACATGAATTTGGTACGCCGTTCTTAATTATATCTTTTCATAATGCACAAACACGCATGCGCATCCGCCCCCCACCCCCCCCCACACATATTCCAGCTTATTTACCTTCTGTCTGGAGGGAAGAAAAGCCTACATAATTTGAACTATAACATAAGCATACAGAAACAAAGAAGACTTTTTATCGAACATTTAAAACATTTGAAATGTTAATGACTGAAAGAATCTTGATGCTCACAAATACACGCTAAGCAAGTTTAGTGGCTTGCGTAGCTACAGAACTTAGATCCATCAGCGTGGAGCTGACAACAGTTACCTATATGTGTGTGAGAGAGAGAGGTCCTCATAAAAGAATTTGCAAACCCCGCCACGTAGTGCGCTTCACAACCTTGACATTCCTCGACTCCCTTGATGAAGATTTTTTCTCCATCGGTTACAGCTCTTTACGCCTGCAAACTTCAGTTCACCTTCCATTTCTCCCTCCCTCTATCTCTCGGTTCTTAGTGAGAATGTATGCATATAGCGTTGCAGAACTGCCACTGGCGAAATAAGCTCTGCCTCTTTCAAGAACTACCATGCGTGGCACGCACATATATTAGTGGCAAATCTATATTGGCGTTCGCCCCGTCTGAAATTAATAATGCAAAATAAACAGAAAAGATGCATCCCTCAAATTAACCCATATAACACGTGCATAGTTCGTCCTGCGAATGGTTTCTGGATCCTCCACAGACACACACACATAGAGAGAGAGAGAGCTACATAGATAGATTTGTGCATGTCATCCCTGTGCAAGAGCGATGCCAATCTTCTTTTGATGGGATGCCTCCGGAAAGAGTGTGTTCTTTGTTTTCAACTACACGCTTTCAAACGATAACTGGAATGCATTTGCTAGAAGTCACTTTCAGTTTCATAGTCGAGGACCCCCCTTCCCTTATTTTTGGCTACTTTGGCAAATATTCGTAATTCATCAGGAACCACCAAGAAAAAGCTTCCTGTAAAGCATTACCCAAAAGATTACACTCTAAAAATGTTTAACTTATAACTATGCTTAGCTGAGAAACAACGCTAAAGGTTTGCATTTCTTTGTTTTTTTTTTCAAGGTTGCAGCACAATAATATATGGTGGTACGTTAGTGCACCACCATAAAACTGCTTTCACACACACACATCAGGTTGATGTGTGACAAGCCAAAATGCCAACAGCAGTCCGGATCATAATCAGTGCTTAGCAAATGCGCTGACAGTCGTTCAGGTAAAAGCCTCTAAAACACGTTTTGTGAATATAAAATTATACTAAGATTTGATGTTTATCCAAATTCAGAAGAATACACTGATCTAGATCCAATGAGACCCCAAGGATGGCTTCGTCTCCAAATGTAATCCAACTGAACAATCTGAATTTCCTTAAAGGTTCTTTTCTTTTTGGCACAAAGGAGCCCAAGGCCAGATGACACCCCTGTATCGAACTCATGACCTTCAACTTGTGAATCAACCCCCTACAGTGAACTATTGCACTTTGTGCAATTTGCTTGAAGGTTTCATATACTAAACAAGTTAAAATAAAAATGATGGTTACCACATCTCCTGGAGGGTGATGTTTGGATGTAGAATCGCATATTTACTGTCCTATCTGATTTAAATTGAATATGCAACTATATATATGTATGTATAACCCATTTGCATCCTTATCTTGGACTTAGCTGGGCGCAACTCATTTACAGCCCATTAGTTCACATGGCTGGGTCCATTAGAAAAGCTCAAAAGCACATAAAACAGCACATGCAATTATCTTCTTGTCCATAAGGCAAGGTGTAACATTATAGTCAGACAAGGAGTAATGCCTTTAATTTTTTATCATGAGGAACCCTATTTGAGGTAAACACCTTGTTGGGACATGAACAATGAGCATTGTGCTTAGACATAGATTTTTTGGAACCGGCCTGGGCCAGGAACTAGTGAAACCAGAATCACAATCTGGCCAGGAACTAAGTAGAGCAACCATTGAGAAGGTGTTAGATTACATGAATATCGAAGAAGAGGAAGGCCTCAAAAGGAACCAATAGAACAAGATATTGATTGCTTTTTGGAATTAAAATGTTTATGTAGCACAAGAAGGCTTGGTTATAACAAGGAGAATGAAGCAACCGACGCTCTTAATTTGTCTCACATCAAAAGATCCCTCTCCTTTTGATTGACACCAGCCATGTGCACTGCCCAAATTTGCCTGCCCACATGACTTAACATGCATACTCTCCACGGAGAAATTGATGGATGCACGCTGGGTCTCTTTGGATCACAGCACCTGATAGTGATTTCACAAACACGCTTCACTTCTTCGGGGTGCAGCCATCACTAGGTTCCATTTCGACCTGACCCGACTATATGTCGGTCAGGTCACATTGACTGTTGAGATGGAGAACGAAAATCGACATGAATAAGGACCCACTTATCTGGTTTCGTGTCCACTCTAAGGTAACAAAAGTTGTGTTTGGGTTGAGCTCCTTCTAATATGATTTCCAACAAGAATATGACCTCAAACATGAAATGGAATTGTTGGTAACATAACACATGACCTGACACCTTGTGATATGAAAATGAAACGTTTCATGCCCACCCACTCGAAGTAACGTAGTAGGAATTACTGGGTTGTGTTCAAAATCGACATGAATAAGGACCCCACTTAACAGGTTTCGTGTCCACTCTAAAGTAACAAAAGTTGTGTTTGGGTTGAGCTCCTTCTAATATGATTTCCAACAAGAATATGACCTCAAACATGAAATGGAATTGTTGGTAACATAACACATGACCTGACACCTTGTGATATGAAAATGAAACGTTTCATGCCCACCCACTCGAAGTAACGTAGAAGGAATTACTGGGTTGTGTTCAGGTTTTCATGATACGGGTAGGAAATCAAACACAACTCTGAACACAAAATGTCTACCCTCAGGGGCCTTGCCCTGATTGCATCTTATTTGGAGCATGGACCAGGTATATAAAAGAAAACCAGAAAAAAAATCATTGACCAACTACACCAAAAACTTTCTCGTATAATATGAGAACAGCTACATGAATTCTTTATTTCCATGAGACTTGATAATATAAGTTAACAGTTAACTCAAGAGAAGACAGATCATTTTTAATTGTTTCCTTTCAACATTTATGTTAGTCTTTCTTTCTTTCTTAAAAAATATTTATCATTTAGTTTATCATAATTTTTATTGCAGTTTCTCTTAGTTATATTTTCCCATGGTGTTTAAACTATCTTAAATGACTTTTATAATATATGATCAGTTTTTGAAAAATTTTAACCTAAAAAATTACCATTTTTCAAATGAGAACAGAAGGACTATCTTTATATGTTAAAATGCAAATTAATTGTTTCCCCTACTCAAAAAATATGAGCCCACGTGTCCCATCTTAGATAAGAGACAAGTGCATACAGATTCTCATAGTGAGAGCACACCTGAAACATACGCAAGTGAAGGACAATACTTGTTCTTCCGGGAGTCTTCGCAAAATGAGTTTGTTTCGAATCCTACAACAGTACTTGTCGTGCTAGCATCATCTTCATGACCATATAAAATGGGGCTGACAGACTATGAAAAGCAATGGGTTAACCCAATTCAAAGTACTTTGTGTGGTTCGTCTTAGAACTAAGGGACATAGTAATAGGTCGTGCCCTGTTCCAGTTTACCTGAACATGAAGCAAATTTTTTAAGAAAAAAGCAGGTGGAATGCATTAAAAAAGAATCTTTTTTCCTTTTGAGCAACTCTCTCTCTCACTATTTGATCACAAGAGTGAAGTGCTGGTTCCGCTTTTCTTGTTGATCTGGTTTACCTAGATCCAGAAATCTTAACCGAGCCAGTTCCAGTTTGAGTCCTAAGTTATCTCGCACCAAAGAACATCATTAAAAAATTAGAAATTAAAGAAAATTTCTAAAAATATAGAAATTGTGGTTTGGAACCGCTGGTTCCAAGTCCGATTCCATAAAGCTAGAACCAGAAATGAACTGGGTGCGCCTCAATTCTGAGTTCAGTTTGAATGGTTCCATGACGCAGATGGTCAATAAAGTTCATTTTGCAAAAACACAAAGATCATGTAAAGCACAGACAATACGTGAAACTTAAACCATCACAATATTATGTTTTTGCCTTAATAATAACAGTACAGCAACAGAAATGGGCACTCAGAGCGTTAGCACACCTGACAGGGGACTAGACTAGCATGTCTTATTGCAATGGATGATGATATCAGAGGTCCTCCAGATTGTGTACAAAGGCCACACAAAGTACCCGATTAGATTTGAATCACTCAGCTTTCCATGATGACAACGGAGGCGTCTCTGATGACAGGAAAGTTGGACGCATATCTTCATATCTGTCTCCCTTAACCCCATGTTCGGACGCTATACTTTCAAGCTCAGCCATTTCTTCTGGTGTCAGAGTCACAGATACAGCACCAATATTTTGATTCAGGTTCTCCATTTTAGTGGTTCCAGGTATTGGGCTTACATCTTTCCCCTGATGGTGAACCCAAGCTAATGCTAGCTGAGCTGGTGTGCATCCCTTCCTAGTTGCAATTTTTTTTACACGCTCAAAGAGATACGCGTTCTGCTGCAAGTTCTCTGCTTGGAATCTTGGCATGAACTGAGGAAAATGCAGACTTGATCAGATGAAATAAAACAAAGTGACTGCCATGTTTTTAACTTCAGATAAGATGGGATTTCTGGCAATCTGATGAATCTGAATTCTGCTCATGTAGTTCACATTATGAAACAAATGAAGGCATGAATCATACACATAAGAAGAAGATATTACATGAACAGTCACTGTATTTACAGTACACACAGTATACGTTCTTGTTCAAAAGTTAAGCAGAACTGTCTAACATAAATCATCAACAGGGAATATCTTTTCATTTGGCAAACATAAATAATGCAAGCAGACCTTCGAGGTCCCTACTTCTTCTACTTTGCATCTATTATACGTGGAATATGCCAACATCGGGAAAACGTATTCAAGATTGCTTTGCACTGTACAAATTTTTCCTTAAAGAATCCTCTCTCAAGAGCAAGATTTGACATTGGAAGTTCCTTTATCTGTATTTGTGGATGTTGCTGGATAGGAAAGGAAGGAGTTATTCCTGCAGTAGGTTTTTGCTAAACACACACAGAGACACATGTAAGCATGCACAGAGAGAGAGAGAGAGAGGGAGAGAGAGAGAGACCTTTCTGAAGTCACCCTCTCCAAAACTATCAACCAATTTGGGCCCTGTCGAAAAGAATCCTCTACCAAGGGGACTATAAGCAACAATACCTATACCAAGTTCCCTGTGGGAAACAACAGGAAAACGAGATTTGGGAGTCAATTGGTCACACTTAACATGCTTTCTGGGGAAAGAAGTGAGCCTTACCTGCAGGTTGGAATTATTTCTTCCTCAACATCTCTGGTCCACAGGGACCATTCTAACTGGACTGCCGTGATCGGGTGAACAGCATGAGCCCTTCTGATTGTTGAAGCAGATGCTTCGGAAAGTCCTAAATATTTTACTTTCCCTTCTTCTACCAGTTTCTTCATTTCACCAACCTTAGAAAGAAAAAAAGGAAAATAAAAGGATCACATTGTTTTGCAAGTGATCCCAGCAGAATAAGCGCCTGGAAGTACTAATTTATAATTGAAAAATTAGCCACTACACATTTTCTATTGTTGAAATGCACGAGTACTGAGTAAATTAATTTCTGACAACATAGTATCCCCCATAAAACTCATTCGAACAAATTAAGAAGGTATCTCTCAATTTCATATCTTCATATATAATCAGTGTTGGAGCACCAAAAACACGGAAGAATTTAGTCTGTAACAGGTGGTGGTAGCTTTGTTAAATATGATTGCCATAATAGCTGTATTATAACTGCATCTCAGACGTCACAAACATATGAATAAATGATCCCTTTTCGTGAAGGGCCCAGAATCCATATTCAGATAATGATCTATCCTTCTGGGCAATTATTAATTTGTGTTCCCTGCTGAGTGAATTGTCGAGATCCTCATTCACGAAAATAGTTGTCAACATGGCTAAAATGCCAACCGTTAGGTTATTTGTAAGCTCAGAAGGCCATATTTTATTTTCGTTTTTACTCTGAGAAAACAAATTAAAAAGTCCAGAAGTCATCCTAGTAGACTCTGAGTAACAATGTGGACTTTAAACAAGCTTTTTATGCCATATACTGAACTTTTCACTCCGAATGAGCTTCATGTAATCAAATACAGGTCTCAAGAATCTCCTACCTAATCCTCTTCAGATCCATTAATTGACTTTGTTGGTTTATATTTTGTGGACATTTTTCTGTTAAATATGGTGTAAACTGCGTCAGATTTGGCCATATGATGCAGTTTCATCTCGATGTTAGATTTGATGTTTGGTATTTGTTAGTTCCAAAATGCTTCTCCTTTATAACGATGCAATTTTCCTTACGCTTTTATAAATTTTCTTTTTTCGAAATGATGGGAAGTGAACAACCCTATCATGAGACACTATGATATACTGAGACCCTATCACGAGTCACTATGTGAGGCCCCTCTTATTTCATATTCGGGGTGGTTTGGGTTCAGTCTTATGATATTGACGGATTCAACATGCTTAGGTTAGTGAAGGTCTACTTGATGATAGTCAAACTCCATTACTTTTGGTGCTTTTCGACAATTATAAAAATCAAGCTTTAAGAAAACATTAACAATAAAAATATTCTCTGTCATTGCTACTTGGTAACTTGTCACAAGTAGTGAGATTTTGTGCACATTTCTTGCATTTAACATGGCATTGGAATGCTACATTAATGAGCACAAAGGATTTTTTGTGATGCAGTAGGATGTCACCTTAGTATGGGAAAAGGCTTAGTTGTTGTTGTTGTTGTAGTAGTAGGATGTCACCTTAAACGACCCGTTTTCTAGTAATACATATAAACGAAAAAACTTACAACAATTGAATAACTTGATAATTTTGAAGCCTACAGCAGGTTAAAATTCAACATACACCGGAATCAAAGTATTAACGAAACATCAGTTTAGAAAATATCAACAATTTCATACAACAGATTATCGGACTCCCTCAAACTCCTGGAAAGCACCAATTTAAGTATTCATACAATTGCTTCATGGTATTGAAATGACCAGAAAATGATAGAACAGCAAGGCCTCTTCAAAGAGCAATCAAGCACTTAATCACCAAAGCCCCCACGACCATACAGAATTTATAACTTATTTAACGTGGTCAAAACGTGCAAAGCAAGGGTAACTAGACTTCGTTTTTCTCTAAAAGAAACTACAACTTCTTCGATTCATCAAGAGACGGCAGATAAGGATTCAGCGATAACCAAAGTGAACATAACAAAATAAGAGGGAGGTGATCATATCATCATACGGTAACTTCAATAGGAACCCGGGTGTCAACTCGATGCTGGTAATAAAGATCGATGTAATCAACATCCAGTCTCTTCAAAGATGCCTCGCAAGCAGCGCGAACATATTCGGGATCCCCACGTATCTCCCTCTTTCCATCTGCAAGATTGACGGCAAACTTGGTAGCCAATTGGACCTTATCTCTCAAACCCTTGATTGCCTGTAAATTTAAGCACCACAATTCTCAATTCCTACAAATCCCGTTATTAACTCAGCAAACCCATACTACTAAGTTTGGCAAATGATTCACACCCTTCACTACCAAGCATCATCTTCCAGACACACACATACACGCACACGCACTTACACACACACACACACACACAGAGAGGACCTTGCCCACCAACAGCTCATTGGTGAAGGGTCCATACATATCGGAGGTATCGATGAAGGTGATGCCCTTTTCAATTGCATGCCTTATGAGACCGATCATGTCTTCCTCCGGCTTCGGAGGTCCATAGAACGCCGACATCCCCATGCATCCCAAACCCTGCCTTGACACAACAAACCCTTCGCTTCCTAAACTGATTCTCTCGACACCTGCCATCTCTCTGTCTCTCTCTCTCTGTCTCTCTCTCTCTCCACAAGAGTCGATGCTTGACACAACAAACCCAAACAAATGCACGCCCCCGAGGAAACCGAACCCTCCACCTCCAAGTAGGTTGTCAGAGAAAGCCTAATGGCGAGTTAACACCATTTTTTACATGTCACTTTAAATGCACTAGTGCATCATTTTAAAGATATATGGTAAATTTGTATATTTTATGGTAACAATAGTAGTAAACTCCGCCCATGTAAGAGATCATCCTTGTATTGCCGGTCCCAAGCCCGGATAAAAGAGGAGGGTTGTGTTAGGCTTACGACAGTCAACTTAAAACTTCATCGGATTTTTATAACATGGATTACAAAAATTATGAGCATTGCTTTGGGGTGTCCCCGCCTAGCGATGTGCTCCAGAGCCCGAATGCAGTAAGAAGTAAGCAAGGGCCACTACATTTTCGCCCGAATATAGTGAATCAATTGCAGAGAGGGTTCCCACATCATGAACGGAACTAGGTAAAGAAGTTAGTCCCGCTACATTGCCGCCCGAATGTAGTGAAAAATTTTCAAAGAGGGTCTCCGCATTTTGATTATGGACGGATGCGGGGGGTAAGGAAGCTACTCCTAAATAATAAGATTCGTATTGGTTTTTGGAATATCGGAACATTATCGGGTAAGCTAATGGAGGTGGTAGATACTATGATTCGAAGAAAGATCCATATTCTATGTTTACAAGAGACAAAATGGGTTGGAGAAAAAGCAAAGGAGATAGACGATACAGGTTTTAAATGGTAATCAGGTAAAGAAAATGCTTGAAACGGAGTTGGTATTATCATAAATAAAGATTTAAAGGAGAGTGTAGTAGCCATACAATGATATGGTGACCGAATCATGATATTGAAATTAGTGTTAGGAGCAGAGGTTTTGAATATAGTTTGTGCTTACGCACCCCAAGTAGGACTAGAAGATAGTATAAAGACTGTTTTTTTAGAAGAGTTAGATAAGGTATTTCAAAAGATTTCACAAAGGGAGATGATTTGTTTAGGAAGAGATTTAAATGGACATGTCGGTAAAGAGGCACTAGGATATTAAGGGATTCATGAAAACTTTGGTTTTGGGGATATAAACGAGGAAGGTAGGGAGATTTTAAATTTTGTTATGGCATTTGATATCTTTATAGTCAATACAATCTTCAAAAAATGAGATGAACATTTAATTACTTATAAGAGTGGCTTATCACAAACACAAATTGATTACTTTATTTGTAGAAAAAAAGATAGAGCGTGTTGTAAAGATTGTAAGGTAATTCTAGGAGAAAGCTTAACCACCCAACATCGACTTTTAGTTATGGATTTACAAATAAAAAAATGGACAAAGAAGAAAAGAGTGCATCGAGTTATTCGGACTAAATGGTGGAACCTCAAAAGCGAGAAAGAAGATATATTTAAACAAAAAGTCCTACAAGGAGATGTGTGAAATTATGTTGGCACACCATGTGACATGTGGAACAATATGGCTATACATATTAGGAAAGTGGTGAAAGATGTGTTAGGGGTATCTAAGGGATGTGTACCGGCACAAAAAGAAGCTTGGTGGTGGAGTAAAGTAGTACAAAATAAAATCAAGGCAAAGAGGGTATGCTACAAATTACATTATGCTAAGAAAACTAATGAAACTTTAGAAGCTTATAAGAAAGCAAAGAAAGAAGCGAAAAGGCCGTTAATGAAGCAAAAGCTAAGATTTGGAAGGACTTATATAAAAAACTCAACTCAAAAGAGGGTGAAAGAGATATTTTTAAGATAGCTAGGGCTAGAGATAAGAAAACTAAAGATCTTAATTATGTTAGATGCATAAAAGATGAGGATGAAAAAATTCTAGTGGCAAATGATGATATAAGAAATAGATGAAAAAACTATTTTTATAATCTTTTTAATGAAAATAAAGATGTTAGTATCAGTTTAGGAGATTTAGCCAAGTCAGTATATAAACCACAATTTCTACTGACGTATTCAAAAGAATGAAGTCAAAGAGGCTCTTAAACATATGAAGAGTGGTAAATCGGTAGGACCAGATAATATTCCTATAGAAGTTTGGAAAATACTAGGAGAAATAGGAATCACTTGGCTCACAAGACTATTTAATGAAATATGGAAAAACCAAAAAGATGCCTGAGGAATGGTGAGCAAGTACACTTATACCCATATATAAGAACAAGGGAGACATTCAAAATTGTGTGAATTATCGAGGTATCAAGTTAATGAGTCCTGCTATGAAATTATGGGAAAGAATTATCGAACGTAGGTTAAGACAAGTATCAAGTACAACAGAGAACCAATTTGGATTCATGCCAGGTAAATCTACTATTGAAGCGATTCACCTTTTGAGACGTCTTATGAAACATTTTAGAGCAAAAAAGAAAGACCTTCACATGATATTTATTGATCTAGAAAAAGCTTATGATAGGGTACCGAGGGAGGTTCTTTGGAGAACTTTGGAAAAAAGAGGTATCCCATTGACATATATTAACCTTATAAGAGACATGTACGATGGTGCAAAAACATATGTGAGGACTCATGAAGGAACGACGGACTTCTTTGAAGTTAATATTGAGTTACATCAAGGATCAACTTTAAGTCCATACTTATTTATAATGGTGATGGATGAGTTAACAAAACATATTCAAGATGAAGTACCTTGGTGTATGTTATTTGGAGATGACATTGTATTAGTGGAGGAGTCTAAGGAAAAAGTTAATAGAAAATTGGAACTATGGAGAGAAACATTAGAAAGCAAAGGCCTCCGACTTAGTAGAACAAAGACAGAATATATTGAATGTAAGTTTGATCGTTTGGTTACTTCAAAGGACATAGAAATTAAAATTGGCACACATTGCATTCCCCAAAAGGAAAGTTTTAAATACCTACGGTCAATTTTTCAGAGTGATGGAAGAATTGATGGAGATGTTACACATAAAATTAATGCTGGTTGGTTAAAATGGAGAGGAGCATCAGGTATTCTTTGTGATAAGAAGATACCATTAAAATTAAAAGGTAAATATTATAGAGCAGCAATTAGGCCTACTATGTTTTATGGTTATGAGTGTTGGGCAGTTAATCATCAACATGTACAAAAGATGTCTCTAACAGAAATGAAGATGTTGAGATGGATGAGTGGTCATACAAGAAAAGACCGTATACATAATGAGGTTATTAGAAACAAATTAGGAGCGGAACCAATAGAGGATAAAATGAGAGAACATCGTTTAAGATCAAAAGAAGAACCTGTAAGAAGGTTAAAAAAACTAAATTTGGAAAGTATTAAAAGAGGTAGAGGACGACCACAAAAGTGTTGGAAAGAAACAATAAAGAATGATCTAGCTTATTGGGAGTTAACTGCTAATATGGTGGAAAAAGGCTTAGTTGTTGTTGTTGAACTAACAATAGTAGTAAATTTAGGTTTGGAACTGTATTAAATAGGTGCCAAAACAAGCTTCGAAACTTAAAGCTCGACAAAGTTATCATCTCATATGAGTTTAATGTGACGGAGGAAGACCATTATGTCTTGATAAAAGTAATCAAAGAAAATTCTATAACATTGGCATTGTACGTTGATAACATTGACATTGTATGTCTTGATAAAAATAATCAAAGAAAAGGATATTGTCTTACCAGAAAATGTCAAAAGTTGGCTATCAAAGACATCGGAAGAAAATTTTATCTTAGAGGTTAAAGATATAATATATAGATCGATAAAATTTTTGGCTTTATAATCGAAGTCTTGCTGTATTGACATGGTGTCGATGGTATTGGTGTTAAACGCCTTGAGGGGCTGCAAGAGAGGCAAGATTGATTCCGCCTGCTGCTCAGCGCTGCAACGCTCTTAAGAACTTGCCATCCATTGAGTCCCCAAGTAATTCTACCGCAAACCTAAACTGATGGCATCAATGGTCCTCGGGTTGGTGGTTCTTGTTGGAGTCTCTCTCTCTCACACACACAATCTTTAACCTTAGCATCTCTCTCTCTCTCACACACAATCTTTAACCTTAGCATCTCTCTCTCTCTCTCACACACACAGAATCTTTAACCTTAGCATAAAAGGATGATGTGTGCACCCAAAGGATTATGGGTGCATGTTGGTTAGGCTTCAGCCTCTCATTGTGGAAAAAAAAGGATGATGAGTTGTTCATAACATGTTCGAACAGATATTGTTAACCAAGTAGTTACTTGGGCAGTATGCATAAAAACAAGCCAAGGAATCAAGGAAGAAGGATTATTGAGTTCGTTCAATAAGATTTAATGTTAATTAAGATTGGATTAATTAAACTCATATGCATTAATAACATTTAATTCATGTTTTGTATTCCTTAATATTCAATTATTACATCATTGATATATGTGAAAGTCCTAAAGTATAAAGTTACATGTAAAGTACTTTTAAATGTGAGGGACTTATGCATGTGAAGACTAAGAGGAAATAAAGTTTAGTCTGATATTGAAGTATGAAACAAACTCACATGTGTTTTGATACCATTGGTAGTTCATGAACCTTAATTCAAAGAACTTGGGAAGGATATGCTAGACCATACACGTGCATAAGGTAGGTTTAGGTTGAGCATGGATTTGAGAATTGTCTTCGATCTATCTTTTTACATGAAAAACTTTTGATCTAATAGTCAAATGAATCTACATTAAAATGGTTATGGGACGTGGAGGTGTGTCGATTGGATTTGTTTCATGATCTACCGTACTTTTAAATTAAGCACACTCTCTCCTCGTCTCTATTCTCTACATCTACCCATGGTGTACCTTGCGATTGCTTCCGACTCGTCTTCCTCTCCAACCAAACCGATTGAAGTGTGGTCGAGGACGACTTAAAGTAAGGTATGTGGCTTTTGGTTGTGTGTGTATTTTATTTTAAGAGGAAAGCGTAGGTAGCTTATGTACTTGTAACAGGGTGTTGATTTCTCTAAGATAAGCTAGTAAATGTAACTTGTATATGTAAGTTCCCTTTTTCATATTATAGTTTGATTTTTTCGATACGGTTTGTTGATGGCTTACTTTGAATATGTGGTTGTTATTAATTGGGGCAGGTTTATGTTTGTTGTATATTGGTTTTTTATACATTTAATCTTACAGTTATTTCAAACAATCTTAGAGAAATCAATATTATCCGTAGTATACATATCTTAATCTTTTATCATATCAAGGTTGATTTAACCTTGATGGCAAAAAAGTTTGTCGGTCCCACTATAAGCAATGATGGTAGTCTATGAAAATCTGGTTAACTATATTAGGCTTGTATATGTATATCGAGTCAGATTGTCTCTTACTCGATAAAATTGTTCCTACAAGCTCAGATAAAATTGCCAACTGGAAGGAGGACACCCTATGCCATTATTATATTTTGTCGGTATTGTCAAATATTCTTTTCGATATTTATACGTCTTCTCCTTTCATGACAACAAAAGATCTATAGACTGCCTTTGATCGAAAATACAATATTAAAGACCTCAATCATGAAAAGTATTAAGTGAGGAAAAATAGGTAAAACATAAACCAAAAATCCAGATAAAAAAAAACTAAAAAATAAATCATGATAGCTTTGTACTCAGGTTATACATTGGATCAGAGATTGTCCCTCAAACAAATCCAAAAAACCTACGATTGCCAAATGAGCTATGGTCAACATAGTGACTACTATGCCTACTAGTGATAAGTATATATCTCTTAAACCTCACTTTGTTTTTATTTATGAGCCATAATATTAGATTATAGACACTGAGGCTAATGTGAATGTTTGTGCTCACCAGTCTCTATTTATATCTTATCAGGTTATCTGTAGTAGAACTGTGATTTTAGATGATTATTCGACTATTAAAGTCAAGGGTAAAGGGTACGTAGACTTAAAGTTTCCTTCGAAAAATGTCCAAACTCTTTAGTGAGTTAGCTATATTCCAACGATTCGTTGAAATATTCTTAGTGATCCTATCTTATTTAAGTAAGGATTAAGGTTATATTGTAAATGTAATAAAATTATAATTACATAAATTAGTATAGGGTGTTTCTTTAGGAATGGTTGTTTGTATGATGTAGAGCATCTATTTAAAATTCATGTAAGATAATTATTAATTTTTATATGAATTTTAATGATAATAAATTTTTTCTTCTTCTTTTGTGTATAATATTGAATCATGTGTTGTATGACATACTAGGTTGGGTTATGTAAACTATAGATAATAAAAGATATTTTATTATGTTTATTAATGATTGTAGTAGATATTATTATATTTACTTGTTTAAAAGTAAAGATGAAGCTTTAAAAAAGTTTTAAATATTTACAAATTAGACACAAACCAAACTGATAAGGTAGTTAAATGATTAAGGTACGATAGGAGAAGAAAGTATACCTCAAACCTCTTTCAATAATACTGTCAAAATAATGTATTATATATAAGGTTATTGCTCTATATTCACAACAATCTAATGAGATAGTTGAACGAATAAAACATTGTTTGATATGATTAATATTTACTTTAAAGTTCTAGGTTACCTACCTACATGTGGGAGAAAGCCTTGAATACAGCTTGTCATATTCTAAATAAGTTCCTCATAAGCATAAGAAAAATATTTCCTTGGAGCTTTGGAATGATCGAAAGACTGAAATATCTTAATGTGTGAGATTGCCTTGGAAAAGTACTCATCCCTAAACACAAGAAAAAGAAATAGAGACATAAAATAATAGATGACAAATTTCTAGGTTTCGTAAAGATGAGTTATCCGTACAGATTCTTGATCATTAAATATGATGTATCTGACATAGATATCAATACGATACTTGAGCTCTGTAATGCTACATTGTTTTTCCATAAAGACCGGAGTTCTCTAAAGTTTATCTTCTAAAGATCTTTATCCTACTAATGTTTTCATTTCCAATCACATGGAAAGAATGACAAATGTGAGGATGACTCTTAAACTATTATTTCTAAATCAAATGACTCTAAGGAAATAACTAAACCAAGAAAAATAAATGACCTACAATATCAAAAGACTTTGAAAGTAACTTTGTTACTTTTAATATCTAAGATGATCCTATTATCTTTCAAGAGCTATGACCTCACTTGAGGTTAAGTTTTGGAAAGAAGTCGTTAGACGATAGTTGAACTTCGTGATGCCATATTCTTTGAGTATGTGTTTCTCACGAAGACTGAAGTTCTTTAAAGTTTATATTCTAAAGATCCTGACCCTACTAATGTTTTCATTCCCAATCATGTGGAAAAAATGACAAATATGAGGGTGACCTTGAAACTGTTATTTCCAATTGAGATGACTCTAAGAAAATAACTAAATTAAGGAAAAATAAATGACGTATCAAAAGACTTTGGAAGTTACTTTATTACTTTCAATATCAAAGATGATCATTTATCTTCCAACACGCTATGACCCTATTTGAGGTTAAGTTTTGAAAGAAAGTCATTAACGATGAAATCCAATCAATTCTTCCAATTGTACTTGAGAATTGATGGATTTGTCTTCTGGTTATTTTATTGTGGGTTGTAGATAGATTTTTAAGAAGAAACTGAACGTAGATAAAATAATCATTAAGTATAAGGCCAAGTTAGTTGCTAAGAGGCGTACCAAAAAAAAAGAATAAATTGTTTTAATACCTATTCTCCTATTTCTCGAATGACTACAATATGAGTATTGATAACACTAACTTCTGTATATAACCTCACAATCCATTAGATGGATATAAAGACTATCTTGCATGATGACCTCTGTGAAAAAATTTATATGGATCAAGTAGAGGGATTTGTGGCTCATAGAAATGAATGAGTTTAAGGTATGTAAGCTTGTTAAATCATTATATGGCTTGAAACAATCCCTTAAATGATCGCATGAAAAATTTGATTATTGATATCATCTTTTGGCTTAACTTCTAATGATTTGGATAAGTGTGTTTATTGTAAGTTAGTAAATAATGAGGCTTGATAATATATGATCATTTTTTGAAAATTTTCATGAGGCTTGATAATATGTCAAGTTAACAGTTAACTCAAGAAAAGATAGATCATTTTTAATTGTTTCCTTTCGACATTTATATTATTCTTTCTTTAAAAAAAATGATCATTTAGTTTATCATAATTTTTATTACAGTTTCTCTTAGTTATGTTTTTCCGTGCTTAAACTATCTTACATGATTTTTCTCTCCGATAATATATGATCAGTTTTTGAAAATTTTTAACCTAAAAATTACTATTTTTCAAATGCGAACAGGACTATCTTTTATATGTTCAAATGCAAATTAATTGTTTTCCCTACTCACAAAATATGAGCCCACGTGTCTCATCTTAGATAAGAGACACAAGTGCATATAGATTCTCATAGTGATGGCACACCTGAAACGTACGCAATTGGAGGACAATACTTGTTCTTCCAGGGGTCTTCGCAAAATGAGTTTGTTTCGAATCCTACAAAAGTACTTTTCGTGCTAGCATCATCTTCATGACCGTCTTAAATTTGGCTGACAGAATATGAAAAACGATGGGCTAACCCAATTCAAACACGATCTCGAAAATTCAAGCTCAGATCGATTCAAAGTACTTTGTGTTAATGTTCGTCTTAGAAATAAGGGAGATAGTAATAGGCCGTGTCCTGTTCCAGTTTACCTGAACATGACGGGAAAATAACACGAAAATAGTGAAAAGCAAATTCTTTTAAGAAAAAAGCAGGTGGAATGCATTTAAAAAGACAATCTTTTTTCCATTTGAGGAACTCTCTCTCTCTCCCTCACTCTCACTATTTGATCACAAGAGTGAAGTGCTGGTTCCGCTTTTCTTGTGGATCTGGTTTACCTAAATCCAGAAACCTTAACCGAGCCAGTTCTAGTTCGAGTCCTAAGTTATGTCGCACCAAAGAACGTCATTATAAATTTTGAAATTAAAGAAAAATTCTAAAAATATAGAACTTGTGGTTTGTAACGGCTGGTTCCAATTTGGATTCCATAAAGCTAGAATCAGAAATGAACTGGGTGCGCCTCAATTCTGAGTTTAGTTTGAATGGTTCCATGATGAAGATGGTCCCTAAAGTTCATTTTACAAAAACACAGAACATGTAAAGCACAAACAATACGTGAAACATAAACCATCACAATATTATGTTTTTGCCTTAATAATAACAGTACAGCAACAGAAATGGGCACTCAGAGCGTTAGCACACCTGACAGGGGACTAGACTAGCATGTCTTATTGCAGTGGATGACGATATCAGAGGTCCTCCAGATTGTGTACAAAGGCCACACAAAGTACCCGATTTGATTTGAATCACTCAGCTTTCCATGATGACAACGGAGGCGTCTCTGATGACAGGAAAGTTGGACGCATATCTTCATATCTGTCTCCCTTAACCCCATGTTCGGACGCTATACTTTCAAGCTCAGCCATTTCTTCTGGTGTCAGAGTCACAGATACAGCACCGATATTTTGATTCAGGTTCTCCATTTTAGTGGTTCCAGGTATTGGGCTTACATCTTTCCCCTGATGGTGAACCCAAGCCAATGCTAGCTGAGCTGGTGTGCATCCCTTCCTAGTTGCAATTTTGTTTACACGCTCGAAGAGATATGCGTTCTGCTGCAAGTTCTCTGCTTGGAATCTTGGCAGGAACTGAGGAAAATGCAGACTTGATCAGATGAAATAAAACAGTGACTGCCATGTTTTTAACTTCTAAGATGGGATTTCTGGCAATCTGATGAATCCGAATTCAGCTCATGTAGTTCACATTATGAAACAAATGAAGGCATGAATCATACACATAAGAAGAAGATATTACATAAGCAGTCACTGTATTTACAGTACACACAGTATACGTTCTTGTTCAAAAGCTAAGCAGAACTGTCTAACATAAATTATCAACAGGGAATATCTTTTCATTTGGCAAACATAAATAATGCAAGCAGACCTTCGAGGTCCCTATCTTCTTCTACTTTGCATCTATTATACGTGGAATATGCCAACATCGAGAAAACGTATTCAAGATTGATTTGCACTGTGCAAATTTTTCCTTGAAGAATCCTCTCTCTAGAGCAAGATTTGACATTGGAAGTTCCTTTATCTGTATTTGTGGATGTTGCTGGATTGGAAAGGAAGGAGTTATTCCTGCAGTAGGTTTTTGCTAAACACACACAGAGACACACGCAAGCATGCACACACAGACAGAGGGAGAGAGAGAGAGAGAGAGAGAGAGAGAGAGAGAGAGAGAGAGAGAGAGAGAGAGAGAGAGAGAGAGAGAGAGAGAGAGACCTTTCTGAAGTCACCCTCTCCAAAACTATCAACCAATTTGGGCCCTGTCGAAAAGAATCCTCTACCAAGGGGACTATAAGCAACAATACCTATACCAAGTTCCCTGCGGGAAACAACAGGAAAACGAGATTTGGGAGTCAATTGGTCACACTTAACATGCTTTATAGGGAAAGAAGTGAGCCTTACCTGCAGGTTGGAATTATTTCTTCCTCAACATCTCTGGTCCACAGGGACCATTCTAACTGGACTGCCGTGATCGGGTGAACAGCATGAGCCCTTCTGATTGTTGAAGCAGATGCTTCGGAAAGTCCTAAATATTTTACTTTCCCTTCTTCTACCAGTTTCTTCATTTCACCAACCTTAGAAAGAAAAAAAGGAAAATAAAAGGATCACATTGTTTTGCAAGTGATCCCAGCAGAATAAGCGCCTGGAAGTACTAATTTATGATTGAAAAATTAGCCACTACACATTTTCTATTGCTGAAATGCACGAGTACTAAGTAAATTAATTTCTGACAACATATTATCCCCCCCATAAAACTCATTCGAACAAATTAAGAAGGTATCTCTCAATTTCATATCTTCATATATAATCAGTGTTGGAGCACCAAAAACACGCAAGAATTTAGTCTGTAACAGGTGGTGGTAACTTTGTTAAACACGATTGCCATAATAGCTGTATTATAACTGCATCTCAGATGTCACAAACATATGAATAAATGATCCCTTTTTGGGAAGGGCCCAGAATCTATATCCACATTATGATCTATACTTCTGGGCAAATATTAATTTGTGTTCCCTGCTGAGTGAATTTTCGATATCCTCATTCATGAAAATAGTTGTCAAGACCAGTGTTGTCTGACGCGTATCGTATCGTGTATCGCTGGGCTCCATGATACGGGCGTATCGTATCGTATCGTACTTTAATATTAAAATAATATAAAAATTAATTAAAAATTAGTAAAAAATCAGGAAAAATCAGGAAAAATCAGATAATTGCTTTATATTCATATAATGTAAGTTTAGCACAGATTGAGCATTCAACATTGAACAATTGCATCCAAATTTACATATTTTGAATCCAAAAAATAAAATACAGACATAGTTTACAGTACACTACAGTTACATATAATGTTACATTTACAAATTGTAATCAGGATCATCAACTAAATAATCTTCATCTTCTCCTTGTTGCAGATCCTCATAATCATCAGCTACGCTCACACCTTCTTCTTCAAAATCAAATTCTTCGTCTCCATAATGTTGTTGCGCTCCTTCCAAATTAATCCAGGCAATGTCTTCTTCTGTTAGGAGGGCATTTTCTTCAGTGTCTTCCATAACCCAATCTTCTAATATATCAAAATTATCCAAACTTATTGGATCGAACTGACTTTCTTCTCTATTTACTTTTTTTAATTGCCTACGACACAAACAAAGATAAACAATTAGTAAGTAATATTAACAATTGAAAACTGAAGTTAAATAATATTGAATTGAAAATTTGAAAGTAATACAACATTACCTTTCACGAAGGCGCATGTTACAACGAATATAAACCAAATCATTATGCCTTTTATGTTCAACCTGTTGCGCTTTTTTGTATGGATGTGTTCAAAAATACTCCAATTTCTTTCACAATCTGTTGCACTACAGGTTTGGCTTAAGACTCTAACTGCAAAATTTCTAAGGTTCGGACAATCACTTCCAAACCTGTTCCACCAAACATCTATAAAAAAAATATAAACATTAGAGACATAATAATCCACAGTAACGTAAGATGCAACTTAAATATGAAAATAAACAATGTACCTGGACGCATCGTAGAGCGGTCGTGAATTGCAACAGGCAAACCCATCAAGTGAAGAGCATTATCATATATCTCCATCTCTCGATGTATCGCATCTACTATGCTCTCATTAGGGACTAATCTGTCGATGCATTCAATGATTCCTCGATTAACCTCACCGTCCCTTTTGAAGGCTGCTGAGTACCTCAATGATGGGTTTAGATAGTAGGTTGCTGCATGAATAGGCTGATGCAATTGTTTATTCCATCTACTATCAATTATTTTCCACACGAGCACATAATCTCTTTTTTTTCCATTAAAGTTATTTCTGATCACTTCTTTTGCCCAGTCCATGGCTTCATAAAGGCAGCCCATAGATGGTTTCTCCTCGCTGTCAGCCAATCTCAAAACTTTCACTAAAAGACAAGTAATTTTCAATAATCTGATACATGCATTCCAAAATGAACTTCTAAAAACCGTTTCTGCAATCTCATTTAACTTTCTGTTTCTTCTGTTTTGAGGCAACTCTCCAAATTATTGCCACTCATCTGAGGAGAACATTCTCTTTAAATTGCTTCTGTCTCACAATACTCTGTACAGATAAGAAGTTTGTTGCGAACCGAGTTGCAGCTGTGCGAAGAAGCTCTGCACCTTCTGTGTATCTCCTCATCATACACAAAACAAATGCATGGTTGTAAATGAATTTTATAATATCTTGGCAACACTCAGCTGCTGCCTTTATTTCATCCATCTCACCAATGTCCTCGAGGATGAGATCTAAACAATGGGCTGCACATGGTATCCAGTAGAAAGTCCCATAAATATCAGCTAACTCCCTCTCGTAGGATCTCTTCAGTGTGCCTCTCCTTTGACATATCTAGAGATCTCAAAAACATGAGTCCTTTAGGATAATATACAATAAAATTTAGCAATGTCCTTCCTCGCCTATCAGTCCATCCGTCTGCCATGATAGTGCATCCTGTTTCCTTCCACGATTGTCTCAAAGTCAAACAGTATTGCTGCACTTCAATCACGGTCTGATCTAATATCTTTCCTCTCAACTTATGATAAGAGGGCATCCTATATCCTGGACCAATGTTAGCAATTGCATCTGTCATTGCTTGAAAATGAAAACTGTTTGCTGCATTAAATGGAATGCATGCATCATAAAACCATCTGCCCACTGCAAGGTCTGCTTGATCATGCAGTTGTTCTGAAGCCATAGCAGCACGAATTTCTGGCCGAGCACCAAGGAGGAAAGAACGAATGTATGCTAGAAGAACAATCTCTTCCTCTACTCCTTCCTGAACTTCCTCTTCTGCCACCTCCAAAGTCTTCAGCTACAACCCTCTTTCCTCTGTTAGGTGCTCGCAAACTGCTACTACCAATATCTGTTCTAGCATCTGAAGGCAAACTATCAGTGAATCCAACTCCAGTGGCAGTAGTATCATCAGCTTCTTCACACATCTGGAAATCATCCTTTTGTTGTCTCCTTTCCTGTATGCTCTCAATCATCTGCAAGCATTGCCATTTAATACCTTCTGGCACACTTCTAACTTTGCCTGTGCATAGAGCAACTTCTTTTCTGGTTCCTCCTAGGTGGTGTTTTAACCTTGAAATTCCACCACTAACCACCTTTTCACAAAATAAACATCTGATTTTTAACCTTGAACCCTGAACTGGTATACCCCACTGCCATGTCGGATCATCAGACTTTGAATGAGAGTCTCTACCACCCCTTCCTGCCATCTCAATGGAGTACTTTAATTCAAACAAAAACCTGAAAATAAAAACACTTCGTAAATCCCCCAATCTTCAAATAACACTCAAATCGAGTGTCTCCCACTTCATGAATGCAATAAAAATCGTATACACACACTTAATAACTTCATATTTTGTCATTCAAAAAAAAACCAAAATAACACAAAAATAAATAAATATAAAGGAAAAAAATAGAAAAAATATTAAAAATATACCAAAATCCGAGTTTGGAGGCTTGCACGAACACCGTAGGGCACGATTTTGGAGCTTTGAATACTAAGGAGGCAAAAACCGGCTCTTAGGGAGCTTGAGGAACCTAAGAGGAGAGAGGAAACCCGCGAAAAATCGCGGGTTTCAGTCGGCCCGAGACCCTTTATAAGGGTCCCAGGGCGTATCGCCTGTATCGTACGATATGAGCGATACGCACCGTATCGTACGATACGGTGCAATACGCCCGCACTTGCGATACGGGCCCTCGTATCATATCATGGTGGCTCATGATACGATACATATCGCACCGTATCGATACGGTGCGATACGGACAACACTGGTCAAGACTGCTAACTGTCAGGTTATTTGTAAGCTCAGAAGGCCATATTTTATTTTCGGTTTTACTCTGAGAAAACAAACTCAGGAACTCGGATAAAGAAATTAAAAAGTAGTAAAATATGAAGAGAACTTGATAAGAAAGAAAAATTAGGAACCAAACTTTTTGAAAATTATTTGATAAACCCTTCTTCCTTTCCTTGTTTCCCTTCTTTTCATCCCACATAGATGATGGCGTTTGAATAAGTTAGTAATTTACATCTGTTAAGCATTGACCTTTTTAAAAAAAATATCTTATACTTTCAATCTATAAACAGAGCAAGTCCAGAAGTCATCCTAGTTGACTCTGAGTAACAATGTGGACTTTAAACAAGCTTTTTATGCCATATACTGTACTTTTCACTCCAAATGAGCTTCATGTAACCGAATACAGGTCTCAAGAATCTCCTACCTAGCCCTCTTCAGATCCCGTAATTGACTTTGTTGGTTTACATTTTGTGGACATTTTTCTGTTAAATATGGTGTAACCTGCATCAGATTTGGCCATATGATGCACTTTCATCTTGATGTTAGATTTGATGTTTGGTATTTGTTAGTTCCAAAATGCTTCTCCTTTATAACGATGCAATTTTCCATACTCTTTTATAAATTTTCTTTTTTCGAAATGATGGGAAGTGAACAACCCTATCATGAGACACTATGATATACTGAGACCCTATCACGAGACACCACGTGAGGCCCCTCTTATTTCCTATTCGAGATGGTTTGGGTTCAGTCTTACGATATTGACGGATTCAACATGCTTAGGTTAGTGAAGATCTACTTGATGATAGTCAAACTCCATTACTTTGGGTGCTTTTCGACAACTATAAAAATCAAACTTTAAGAAAACATTAACAATAAAAATATTCTGTCATTGCTACTTTGGCAACTTGTCACAAGTAGTGAGATTTTGTGCACATTTCTTGCATTTAACATGGCATTGAAATGGTACATAAATGAGCACAAAGGATCTTTTGTGATGCAGTAGGATGTCACCTTAAACGATCCGTTTTCTAGTAAAACATATAAACGAAAAAGCTTACAACAATTGAATAACTTGATAATTTTGAAGCCTACAGCAGGTTAAAATTCAACATAAACCGGAATCAAAGTATTAACGAAACATCAGTTTAGAAAATATCAACAATTTCATACAACAAATTATCGGACTCCCTCAAACTCCTGGAAAGCACCAATTTAACTATTCATACAATTGCTTCATGGTATTGAAATGACCAGAAAATGATAGAAAAGCAAGGCCTCTTCAAAGAGCAATCAAGCACTTAATCACCAAAGCCCCCACGACCATACAGAATTTATAACTTATTTATCGTGGTCAAAACGTGCAAAGCAAAGGTAACTAGACTTCGTTTTTCTCTAAAAGAAACTACAACTTCTTCGATTCATCAAGAGACGGCAGATAAGGATTCAGCGATAACCAAAGTGAACATAACAAAAATAAGAGGGAGGTGATCATATCATCATACGGTAACTTCAATAGGAACCCGGGTGTCAACTCGATGCTGGTAATAAAGATCGATGTAATCAACATCCAGTCTCTTCAAAGATGCCTCGCAAGCATCTCGAACATATTCGGGATCCCCACGTATCTCCCTCTTTCCATCTGCAAAATTGAGGCCAAACTTGGTAGCCAATTGGACCTTATCTCTCAAACCCTTGATTGCCTGTAAATTTAAGCACCACAATTCTCAAATCCTACAAATCCCGTTACTAACTCAGCAACCCATACTAGTAAGTTTGGCAAATGTTTCACACCCACTACCAAGCACCATCTTCCACACACACACATACACGCACACGCACTTACACACACACACACACAGAGAGAGAGAGAGAGAGAGAGAGAGAGAGAGAGAGAGAGAGAGAGAGAGAGAGAGAGAGAGAGAGAGAGAGAGAGAGAGAGAGAACCTTGCCCACCAACAGCTCATTGGTGAAGGGTCCATACACATCGGAGGTATCGATGAAGGTGATGCCGTTTTCAATTGCATGCCTTATGAGACGGATCATGTCTTCCTCCGGCTTCGGAGGTCCATAGAACGCCGACATCCCCATGCATCCCAAACCCTGCCTTGACACAACAAACCCTTCGCTCCCTAAAATGATTCTCTCTACACCCGCCATCTCTCTCTCTCTCTCTGCACAAGAGTCGATGCCTCTTCCGGGTCTGCAAAAAATCAGCGGACGGGACTATTGACACACTCCTACGCTTTGAACCGTTTTCTTTTCTTAAAATTGTATCAAAGGATTAAGGTATTAGATTCTTCTATTGCCACGTTTACAATCAACGTCTATTGGAGTCCCCTAATGCTGACATGCTCTTCTCCCGGCATCTCTAAAGTCCGAAATGGCAAGAGCCTTGTCGCTTGTATGACAAAATTATCATATGACAAAGTGAGGGCATCTCACCAACCAGTACCAGTAAGAAATGGTACCCAACTGCCACAGACACGAACGATGAGATGCGATTCGTTAGCTTTTTCCTTTCTTTTTAACAATAGGAGGTTGAAGCCTGACAAAAGCCCGGCCCCGGGGAAACCGGACCCTCCACCTGCAAGTAGGTGTCAGAGAAAGCCTAATGGCGAGTTTACACCATTTTTTACATGTCACTTTAAATGCACCAGTGCATCATTTTAAAGATATATGGTAAATTTGTATATTTTATGGTAACAACTAACAATAGTAGTAAATTTAGATTTGGAACTGTATTAAATAGGTGCCAAGATAGCCAAGATAGCTTAGATTTTGACTAAAAAATTTATACGAATCAATCAAAGAATTTTGCTGCTAAAGGTCAATAATATAAAGTATTGCTAATTGAATAAAGTTTATGGCCTTAAACAAGCTTCAAAACTTAAAGCTCAACAAGGTCATCATCTCATATGAGTTTAATGTGACGGAGGAAGACCATTATGTCTTGATAAAAATAATCAAACAAAATTCTATAACATTGACATTGTATGTCTTGATAAAAATAATCAAACAAAATTCTATAACATTGACATTGTATGTCTTGATAAAAATAATCAAAGAAAAGGATATTGTCTTACCAGAGAATGTCAAAAGTTGGCTATCAAAGACATCGGAAGAAAATTTTATCTTAGAGGTTAAAGATATAATATATAGATCGATAAAAATTTTGGCTTTATAATCGAAGTCTTGCTGTATTGACATGGTGTCGATGGTATTGGTGTTAAACGCCTTGAGGGGCTGCAAGAGAGGCAAGATTGATTCCGCCTGCTGCTCAGCGCTGCAACGCTCTTAAGAACTTGCCATCCATTGAGTCCCCAAGTAATTCTACCGCAAACCTAAACTGATGACATCAATGGTCCTCGGGTTGGTGGTTCTTGTTGGAGTCTCTCTCTCTCTCACACACACACCATCTTTAACCTTAGCATCTCTCTCTCTCACACACACAATCTTTAACCTTAGCATCTCTCTCTCTCACACACACACACAATCTTTAACCTTAGCATAAAAGGATGATGTGTGCACCCAAAGGATTATGGGTGCATGTTTGTTAGGCTTCAGCCTCTCATTGTGAAAAGAAAGGATGATGAGTTGTTCATAACATGTTGAACAGATATTGTTAACCAAGTAGTTACTTGGGCAGTATGCATAAAAACAAGCCAAGGAATCAAGGAAGAAGGATTATTGCGTTCGTTCAATAAGATTTAATGTTAATTAAGATTGGGTTAATTAAACTCATATGCATTAATAACATTTAATTCATGTTTCGTATTCCTTAATATTCAATTATTACATCATTGATATATGTGAAAGTCCTAAAGTATAAAGTTACATGTAAAGGACTTTTAAATGTGAGGGACTTATGCATGTGAAGACTAAGAGGAGATAAAGTTTAGTCTCATATTGAAGTATGAAACAAACCCACATGTGTGTTGATACCGTTAGTAGTTCATGAACCTTAATTCAAAGAGCTTGGGAACGATATGCTAGACCATACACGTGCATCAGGTAGGTTCAAGTTGGGCATGGATTTGAGAATTGTCTTCGATCTATCTTTTTACATGAAAAACTTTTGATCTAATAGTCAAATCAATCTACATTAAAACGGTTATGAGACATGGAGGTGTGTAGATTGGATCTGTTCCATGATCGTACTTTTAAATTAAGCACACTCTCTCCTCGTCTCTATTCTCTACATCTACCCACAGTGTACCCTGCGATTGCGATTGCTCCCTACTCGCCTTTCTCTCTGACCAAAGCAACTGAATTGTGGTCGAGGAGTCTCTCTACATCTACATGATCCATGTGTGTTGATTGATTCTTGTTGGAGTCTCTCTCTCTCTCTCTCACGCACACACACAATCTTTAGCCTTAGCATCTCTCTCTCTCTCTCACACACACACACACTGAATCTTTAACCTTAGCATAAAAGGATGATGTGTGCACCCAAAGGTTTATGAGTGCATGTTTGTTAGGCTTCAGCCTCTCATTGTGGAAAAAAAAGGATGATGAGTTGTTCATAACATGTTCAAATATATATTGTTAACCAAGTAGTTAGCTTTGACAGGATGCATAAAAACAAGCCAAGGGATGAAGGAAGAAGGATTAGTTGGTTAAGTAGGATTTAATGTTAATTAAGATTGGGTTAATTAAACTCATATGCATTAATAACATTTAATTCATGTTTTGTATTTCGTAATATTCAATTGATACATCATTGATATAATAAAGTTACATGTGAGGGACTTCTAAATATATGGGACTTGTGCATGTGAAGACTAAGAGGAGATAAAGTTTAGTCTCATATTGAAGTATGAAACAAACCCACATGTGTGTTGATACCGTTAGTAGTTCATGAACCTTAATTCAAAGAGCTTGGGAAGAATATGCTAGACCATACACGTGCATCAGGTAGGTTCAGATTGGGCATGAATTTGAGAATTGTCTTCGATCTATCTTTTTACATGAAAAACTTTTGATCTAATAGTCAAATCAATCTACATTAAAACGGTCATGAGACATGGAGGGGTGTAGATTGGATCTGTTCCATGATCTATTGTACTTTTAAATTAAGCACACTCTCTCCTCATCTCTATTCTCTACATCTACCCACGGTGTACCCTGCGATTGCGATTGCTCCCTACTCGCCTTTCTCTCCGACCAAAGCAACTGAATTGTGGTCGAGGAGTCTCTCTCTACATCTACATGATCCATGTGTGTTGATTGATTCTTGTTGGAGTCTCTCTCTCTCACACACACACACACAATCTTTAACCTTAGCATAAAAGGATGATGTGTGCACCCAAAGGTTTATGAGTGCATGTTTGTTAGGCTTCAGCCTCTCGTTGTGGAAAAAAAAGGATGATGAGTTGTTCATAACATGTTCAAATATATATTGTTAACCAAGTAGTTAGCTTTGACAGGATGCATAAAAACAAGCCAAGGGATGAAGGAAGAAGGATTAGTTGGTTAAGTAGGATTTAATGTTAATTAAGATTGGGTTAATTAAACTCATATGCATTAATAACATTTAATTCATGTTTTGTATTTCGTAATATTCAATTGATACATCATTGATATAATAAAGTTACATGTGAGGGACTTCTAAATATGTGGGACTTGTGCATGTGAAGACTAAGAGGAGATAAAGTTTAGTCTCATATTGAAGTATGAAACAAACCCACATATGTTTCAATACTGTGGTAGTTCATGAACCTTAATTCAAAGAACTTGAGGACATACTAGACCATACACGTGCATCAGGTAGGTTCAGGTTGAGCATGGATTTGAGAATTGTCTTCGATCTATCTTTTTAGATGAAAAACATTTGATCTAATAGTCAAATGGATCTACATTAAAACGATTATGGGATGTTGAGGTGTGTCGATTAGATTTGTTCCATGATCTATCGTACTTTTAAATTAAGCACACTTTCTCCTCGTCTCTATTCTCTACATCTACCCACGGTGTACCTTGCGCGTTTGCTCCCTACTTGCCTTCCTCTCCAACCAAAGCGACTGAAGCGTAGTCAAGGATGACTTAAAGTAAGGTACATGGCTTTTGGTTGTGTGTGCATTTTATCTTAAGAGAAAAGCATAGGTAGCTTATGTACTTGTAACGGGGTATTGATTTCTCTAAGATAAGTTAGTAAATGTGACTTGTATAAGTAAGTTCCCTTTTTCATATTATATTTGATTTTTTTGGTACGGTTTGTTTATGACTTACTTTGAATATGTGGTTGCTATTAATTGGGGCATGTTATTTCAAACAATCTTAGAGAAATCAATATTATCCGTAGTATACATATCTTAATCTTTTAACATGTCAAGGTTGACTTAACCTTGATGGCAAAAAAGTTTTTCGCTCCCACTATAAACAATGATGATAGTCTATAAAAATTTGGATAACCATATTAGGATTGCATATGTATATCGAGTCAGATTGTCTCTTACTCGATGATACTGGTCCTAGAAGCTCAAATAAAATTGCCAAGTGGAAGGAGGACACCCTATGCCGTTATTATATTTTGTCGTTATTGTCAAATGTTCTTTTCAATATTTATACTTCTTCTCCTTTCATGACAACGAAAGATCTATAGACTTCCTTTGATCGAAAATACAATATTGAAGAGCTCAGTCATGAAAAGTATTACATAATCAAGTTTCTTAATTATCAAATGGTAGAGGAGAAGTCTTTGACTGAACGTGCCTAAGAGTTTTAATTTTTATGTCATAGTCTGAAGGAAGCCGAGATGGAGCTTTGTGACAAGTTTATTATTATGTCTCTTATTTGAGAAATTCTCTAAGTCTTGAGAGGGTTGTGGCTTAGATCTTAAGCATAAGAAGGTAAAATGACTCTTAATGACCTCATAATAGACGTAATATTAGATAAAGAGTGTAAAAGGCAGAAGCTCATTATGGCTATTGATAGCACCCTAGGATAAACCTAACAGTCGAAAGAAAACAACCTAATGATACTAAGAAAAAATAAGTAAAGTATAAACCAAAAGCCAAGATCCAAAAAAAACTCAAAAATAAACCATGATAGCTTGTGGTCACGTTGTATATTGAACGAGAGATCATGTCTCAAGCAAAGCTAAGAAACCTATGGCTGCCAAAGGAGTTATGGTCAACATAGTGACCACTATGCCTATTAGTGAGAAGTATATGTCTTAAACTTCACCTTATTTTTATTTATGAGCCATAATACTAGATTATAAACACCGGGGCTAATGTGCATGTTTGTGGTCAGTGTCTCTATTTGTGTCTTATCAGGTCATCTGTAGTAGAACTGTGATTTTAAAGGATTATTCAACTACAAAAGTCAAGAGCAAAGGGTACGTGGACTTGAAGTTTCCTTCGAAAAAGGTCTAAACTCTTTAGGGAGTTAGCTATATTTCAACGATTCGTCGAAATATTTTAAGTGATCTTGTCTTAGTTAAGTAAGGACTAAGGTTAGATTGTAAATGTAATAAAGTTATAATTACATGAATTAGTATAGGTGTTTCTTCAGGAAGGATTGTTTGTGTGATGTAGAGTATCTATTTAAAATTCATGTAAGACAATTGTTAATTCTTATATGAATTTTAATGATAATAAAACTTTTTTTTCTTTTTTTGTGTATAATATTGAATCATCTATTGTATGACATACTAGGTTGGGTTATGTAAACTATAGATAATAAAATATATTTTATTATATTTATTAATGATTGTAGTAGATATTATTATATTTACTTGTTTAAAAGTAATGATAAAGCTTTAAAAAAGTTTCAAATATTTAAAAATCAGACACAAACCAAACTGATAAGGAACTTAAATGATTAAGGTATGATAGGAGAAAAAAGTATACCTCAAACCTCTTTCATGATTACTGTCAAAATAATAGTATTATATATAAGGTTATTGCTCTATATTCACAACAATGAAATGAGATAGTTGAACGAATAGAACACTCTCTAAGATGATTAATATTTACTTTAAAGTTCTGGGTTACCTACCTACATGTGAGAGAAATCCTTGAATACGGCTTGTCATATTCTAAATAAGTTCCTCATAAGCATAAGAAATATTTTCTTTGAGCTTTAGAAGGATCGAAAGACTAGTCTGAAATATCTCAATGTATGAGATTGCCTTGTAAAAGTACTCATCCCTAAACACAAGAAAAAGAAATATAGACCTAAACTAATAGATGATATATTTATGGGTTTCGTGAAGATGAGTTATCCGTACAGATTCTTGATCATTAAATATGGTGTATCTGACATAGATATCAATACGATACTTGAGCTTCATAATGCTACATTGTTTCATAATGTGTTTCCATAAAGACCAGAATTCTCTAAAGTTTATCTTCTAAAGATCTTGATCCTACTAATGTTTTCATTACCAATCAAATAGAAAGAATGACAAATGTGAGAGTGACTATGAAACTATTATTTTTAGATGAGATGTCTCTAAGAAAATAACTAAGCCAAAAAAAATAAACGGCCTACAATAGGAAAAGACTTTGAAAGTAACTTTGTTACTTTAAATATCGAAGATGATCCTATTATTTTCTAATAGCCTATGACCTCACCTTAGATTAAGTTTTGAAAAGAAACCATTAAACGATAGTTGAACTTTGTGATGCTATATTTTTTGAGTATGTGTTTCTCATGAAGATTGAAGTTCTCTAAAGTTTATCTTCTAAAGATCCTGACCCTACTAATATTTTTATTCCCAATCACATGAAAAGAATGACAAATATGAGGGTGACCCTGAAACTGTTATTTCCAAATGAGATGACTCTAGGAAAACAACTAAACCAAGGAAAAATAAACAACCTACAATATCAGAAAACTTTGAAAGTAAGATAATCCTATTATCTTCTAACATGGTATGGCCTCACCTGAGGTTAATTTTTTAAAGAAAGTCATTAACGATGAAATCCAGCCAATTCTTTTAATTGTACTTGAGAATTGGTGGATTTACCTCTTGATTATTTATTATGGGTTGCAAATAGATTTTTAAGAAGAAACTGAATGTAGATAAAATAATCATTAAGTACAAGGCTAAGTTAGTTGCTAAGAGGTACCAAAAAAAAAGGAATAGATTATTTTAATACCCATTCTCCTATTTCTCATATGACTACAATCCGAGTGTTGATAACACTAACTTCTATATATGACCTCACAGTCCATTAGATGGATGTAAAGACTACTTTATTGCATGGTAACCTCAATGAAAAAATTTATATGGATCAACTAGAGGGATTTGTGGCTCATGGTAGTGAATGAGTTTAAGGTATGTAAGTTTGTTAAATTATTATATGGTTTGAAACAAGCCCTTAAATGTGACATGAAAAACTTGATTATTGATATCATCTTTTGGTTTAACTTCTAATGATTTTGATAAGTGTGTTTATTGTAAGTTAGTAAATAATGCATTCGTCATTCTATGCTGGTATATAGATGATATATTATTCTTTGGTTATTATATGTAAATAGTAAATGAGACTAAGTCATTTTTATATAATAAGTTTGAGATAAAAGATATGGGTGTAACTATTGTAATTTCAGTGCTTAAAATTAAAATAATTATTGATGATATAGTAATTTTTGAGTCTCACTATGTTTTAGAAAGATTTGGATATACAAACTGTAGATATGTAAAGACCCCATATAATTCATCTAAAACTTTGTATAAGAATGAGAGTGATATTTATGTGTATCAATTATGATTTTATCAAATTATTGGTAGTTTGATGTATCTAACCAATTGTCCACAATCAGATACTGCTTTTGCCATGTGTAAGTTTAATAGATATACCGGTTATCTAAATAGAATCCATTGAAAAGCTCTAAATGGAGTATTGAATGATTTCTCTTTAGTTGCATTATAGTAAACATCCTTTTGTTCTTAAAGGATTTAGTGATGCTGATTAGATTGTAAAAAATTCTATAAGTAATAGGGCTACTAAATATGTGTTTCTTGTGGGTAGTGATACAGTCACCTAAAATTTGAAGAAACAAGCTATTTTGGCTTATTTTACCTTTGAGACAGAACTTTATACTTTGGATGAGACTCGATTAGAAGCTAAATAACTTTAGAGACTTATATCTATTTTAGTTATAGTAAAGAAGTCACTTTCTATAATTTAATTATACAATGATTACAATTACTAAGATCAATAATTTCAAATACAACTAAAAGAAAAGGAGATACATCAAAGTTAGTTGTAAGTACTCTTGTGTTTGATAGGGTTATTATTATTGATTTTGTTGGATTACAAGATAACGCAGTTATCCTTTGACTAAGGGTTTATTAGTAGCCCTAGTCAAGAAATCCAAGTTGGGATAGAACTGGAATATATGAGTTATTCACAAGTAGTGACAACCCAATCTAACTGAGTGGAGATCTCATGAATAGGTTCAATATGATAGTAAAAGTTGTTAGGTGAATAGGATAACACTTTGTATTATGAGATACTTTTAATATCTATGTTTCTATTTGTCTCCTATAAACTTAAAGTAACATTATTATAAGTTTAGTAAGAGATTATTCTTTGAATGAGATCAAGGCTTAAGACAAGTGCATCAAATACCTCATGAAACCTATCAATAAAATATTCAGAAAATAAAGTAAGAAGCTTCCATCTTCAAACAATCTATTACAATTCCATCAAACCTGAACAATCATATGAAATATATCACAAGTGCATCCAATTCACATAGATACGGGTATATGCGTTCATACCTGGCTTCAGCCTCCCCATGATGTGACCAACAAAATGAAACAGTACAACCGAGATACACATTGCAAGGGTTATTGCAGTGGACTATGATACAAGAGGTCTTTCAGATTGTGTACTAAGGCCATTCAGAAATACCTGATTTGATTTGAAATCACTCAGCTTTCCATGATGACAAAGGAGGTATCAATGATGACAGAAGTTGGATGCATATCTTCATATCTGTCTCCCTTAACCTCATGTTCCAGTGCTATACTTTCAGGCTCAGTCATCTCTTCTGGTGTCAGAGTCACAGATAAAGCAACAAAGTTTTGATTCAGGTTCTCCATTTAGTGGTTCTAGGTATTGGGCTTACATCTTTCCCCTGATGATGAATCCAAGCCAATGCCAACTGAGCTGCTGTGCATCCCTTCCTAGTTGCAATTTCGTTTACACGCTGGAAGGGATTCGCATTGTGCGGTAAATTCTCTGGTTGGAAACTCGGCAGCAACTGCAGAAAATGCAGACTTGATCAAATGACATAAAACAAAGTGACTACCATGGTCTTAATTTCTGCTAAGATGGTATCACTGGCAATCTAATGTAACAGAATTGTGCCCATGAAGCAATTGAAGTCATGACTCATACATAAGAAGATATTTACATAGATAAAGCCACTGCATTTACAACATGATATTGTGTTTGCGTGAAGATGTGGTCTTTTAGGTATTCATTTCAGTATATGTTCCTGTACAACAGCTAAACAGAACTAACATAAATCATCTGCATGGGTGTAAACACCCTACTCTTTTATGAGAATTTAATTGTTATGCAAAACGGTTTTGAGATGATTAATTCGAAATACGTGAAGATGTGCTTTAAATTTTTAAACTTCTGAAATTCAAATGGTGAACATATGAAGCGAAACCAAATCAGATCTAAGATATGGGAGCAAATCGATTCATAGTTAAAAGGCTATAATGTGGATAAGATCCAAAGGATCTCTTTTTATGCCCATATTCGCAACGAAAGAACCCAAATGTGGGCTGAGTGAATGGACGTTGCATACAAGGTCTTTATCATGTCATTACGACGATAACCTTCGGAAAGTTGGCACCGTTTTCTCCTCCACGTCCAATTAACACTATCAAATCTGGCCCTAAAGATAGATGTGTAGTTATTTTTCTCACCAACATTTACTCTGAATGGATACAGAAAGCTGGTCGAACAACTAAATGATGCATCTCAAAAGATGATGAAAACAAAACAAACGGGGATAGGGATACAGTGCTGATGCTTTTATCAGAGACCAGATAACTCTGCTGAACAAAATGTGATGCATATGGGCGTCTTTCAAGGACAGCTGCAACCAGCAACTGATGTGAAGATCGTTCTATGAAGATATGGATCCACGAAAGAAGATTTTATAGATAACCTTTCTGTATTTTAGAGAAATAGAGATCGATTTGTGTCCTTACTGAAGAAGGGTCTATAAATGGAAAGCTTCACAAGTGCTCAAACCATGAGCTGTGACGCCAAATTCAGTCTTTCCTTAGAGAAGTTTCAGTTTTCCTTTCATCTCTCTCTCTCTGGGTTCATGTGTTGTTTTGCTGCAAACCGCACACATTAAAGTGTCGTTGCTGTTGCTGTTGCTGTTGCCACTTCGACTCAAGGTTTTCACCTGGAGGAATCAATCAAAATGTTCCTCGGGCATTTGTACAATACTACTGTAGACTTAATCCTCGGTTTTTATCAACTTTCCTGAATGTCAGTTTCAACAGCTCACCTATCATTGCCTCTTACGTTACATTTTCACAAAGAAAACTTAAAGACATTTTGTAAAGTATTCAACACAAACGTTTTATTTGGAATGAAAAACAGTTTGTTGCAATGGGAAGGGAGTCCTCCTTACTCGTTGCACAAACTGTTATGAACGTGGTCTCATGGCCATTCATAACCAGGAGTTATCATCATCTCTCACTTGGTGATATAAGTTGAATCATCACACAATAGTTATCTCATTAATGAGTATCTTTCTCAATTGTGTTACTTTCCAGTTGTACTAAAGTACAACTCCCATGAGTTATCTATGTTTTTCACTATATGTTTTCATATAATGGAAACTCTAAACATGTCTTAATTCTATATTGGTAACATGTTTAATAAACATATCTTTTAATATATAATTTATTAAAGGGTATGTTATCACATACCTAGAAAGGTAAGTGACAAATATTTCTTTGTACCGTATCATATATATAATAATATTTTACCATTATATGCTTACTCTTTGAACTATCATCTCCACTCTTTACAAGAGTTATGGTTGCACTGTTAGCATAATAAATGAGAAGTGGCTCGTTGGTTATATCTAACTTCAAATCATGACTAAAACAACTTATCCAAATGACACTCATCGCAATCATACTATAAGAAATATATTTAGTCTCTAAGGTATGCAAAGCTATACAATCTTATTTCTTCCATGTCCAAGAAACAACACCACATCCAAACAAGAAAACTTGACTGAAAGTTGATTTAATGTGATCTTTACTTTCAGCAAAGTCAACATTTGAGTATCTAGTAATTTTGCCTAATAGTATATTTTAAGTCTCTTCTTCTTTTTAAATATCTCAAGATCCTTTTCATACCAGCCCAATGTTTCCACCAAGGATTACTTTGATATCTTCTTATGAAAACAACAACAAAGCTTATATTAGGTCTTATACACAATATAGTAAACATCAAGCTATCAACATTTGGTTTTTCTTGTCTATCAGCTGGACAATCAATTTTACTAAACTTGACTCCTTTAGCAATAGGTGTACAAGCAGACTTGTAATCACCCATTCTAAACTTTTTGAGGATATAATTAATATAAGTCTTTTGACTTAAATATAATAGTCTAAATGCTCTATTATGGATAATCTTTATACTCAAAATATAGGATGCCTCTCTATTTAACCATGGCCACGTTTTGATAATCATATCATTATTATTATCAATCAACAAGATATCATCTATATATAATAATAAGACAACAAAGTGGCTCCTACTGTTCCAAACATAGATATAATGATCTAATTGATTAGCGACAAACTCAAGTTCTACAATAACATTTTGAAAAGTTACATATCATTGACAAGGTGATTGCTTTAGATCATATATAGATTTTTTCGACCTCTATGTTATATCATTATGACCTTTAATTACATAGCCTCTTAGCTATTTCATTAAATTGTTTTATTAAGATCATCATTTAGAAAAGTAATTTTTACATTTAGTTAATGTAAATCCAAATAATAAAAGACAACTACTAAAATTATCCTTATAGATGTAAATTTTGTAATTGAGGAATATATTTCAATACAATCAATTCCCTCCTTATGCGAAAAATCTTTTGCAACCAAACTCCCTTTCAATTTTATATTTCTTTTTCAATACTCATTTGCAACCTATTGCTTTTCTTTTCTTTGGTAAATCTCCAATTTCTAGGTTTTTCTCAATGGATTCAATTTTGTCATCCATTACTTTTATCCAACATGTTGATTCAGATGAGCTCATTGCTTCTTGATAACTTAGATTATCAGTCACCTCATGTAAATATACTGAATAATATGTTTTCTTAGTTAGGTAAGTATAATAGTCCTTTAAGTAGGATGGAGAAACTTTTGATCTTTTATGACTAGTTAATATTTCTGTATGTAAAGGAAGACTATCTAGTTCTATTTCTATAGAATCAAATGATGATTCATTAAGATTTAAAAGGTCATTGTTAGTATCATCATTATAAAGATGTCATTCTTCATATTCTCTAAGAATTCAACATATTTACTTTCTATCAACTGATACCCTTTTGAGTATCCAATATTACCTTCAAAGATCTATTATCTAGTTTATCTTTAGATTTGTCATGTGCTACATAGTCCCATCTCTATGAGTGACTAAGGTATACTTTTCTACAAAGCTACAATTATACGGTGCAGTGGACATAACCTTATAAGAGACTTTGTTTAAGATATACATAGTTATAGACGTTGCTTCTTCCTAAAACACTTTATGTAGAGAAACATCTTCTAACATGAATCTTGTTATATTTTAGAAGGGTCCTATTATATTGTTTAGCTACACTACTTTTTTGAGGTATTCTAGGTATTATATTTTGCCTAGTTATACAATGTTCTTTGTAATATTCAAAAAACTCAGTTGATGTGTATTTTTCAGTTGGATTGGATCTAATCACTTTAATTGTGCATCTTACCTGGCTTTTTACTTCTTGCTTATATTCTTTAAATATGCCTAATGCTTTAGATTTATATGACAAGAGGTATATATATCAATACTTAGAATAGTGATTACTGAAAGTTATAAAATAAACATTCTCACAATGAGATCTTATTGTAAAGGGTCGACAGATATCAGTATGAATGATTTCTAATAAACTCGTGGCTCTTCTTCTTCTTTGAGAAATTATTTTCTCATCATTTTCCTTTGAATGCAAGCCTTATATTTGTTGGATGTGTCTTTGTCAAATGTCAAAAATAAGTCAAAGGTTGCTAACCTTTTTAACTTATTTAGGCTAATGTGTTTTAGCCCCGTATACCACATATTTACATCAACAAATATTATACATTCAATATAAGTAAAAGAAAAAGATTGACCTTTATTATTCATAGTCTCAATTTGAAGAAACCATGATCAAAATAAAAATACTAATAAAATATACACAACCATGTTTCCCTATGGTTGCTTTCTCAAGTAAAAATCTAACCTCAAAACCCCTTTTGAGGAGTACAGAAACAAAAACCAAATTATGCCTTATAGATGACATAATTAATACATCAATTAGTAAAATGGAGGTTCCTGCTATACCAATCCTAAAGGACCTAACTCTCACAACAATAAAAGAGGTATTGTTTATCATATAAACTCGAAGTTCTCTAGGTCGGTACTCTTTGAGGTCAATTGTGAAGCGATGCATTACCCCAAAGTCAATTCACCAACTAGAAAATCTCAATCTACGTGAAAGTATTCTGAGATTACATAGACTACTTTACGTTTTTTCTTTTTAGCTGCCTTGCTAAGTATTATTATCACTCTTCTTGTGGTATTGACATTCTCAGTATCCCATTTGTCACAATTGAAGCACTTTATCTGAAAAGTAGATTCCTACTATTTCATGAATGCTTGATATTTTTGTTTAATAAATTATCAAAAATTTTATTTTGTTTTTTTGTTCTAACAGCTTTTGGAACTAGAGCTAAGGTCATCCTAAGCAAGGAGTAGTTTTTCTTTTTTGCCTTTCCTTAGGTGTTCATGTTCAATTGCTAATTTTAGGAGAAGCTTGACTAAGATAGGCAAGTTCATAATATCAACTCTCTATATGTGGTTGGCAAGAATCAAGGGTGATTTTGTCTCTTCTTCTGGTTTTTGCAAAACCAAACTCCCACACACATAGAGAAGGGAAGAAGAAGTAAAAGAAAAAGGAGATGAACCAAGGTCCTTGGAAACAAGTACAAGACTTTTGCTAGGTGAAGAAAAGAAGGACTATATCTAATGGTAAAAGTTTCTCTCAATTGTGTAGAAGTTTCTATTGTTAGTAATACTCTCTTTATGTGAAAGTAGGAAAAACATAAAGTTGGTTCCTAAGTGAACAACTTGCTCTCTTTTATGTATGGGTCACTACGAAAGTTTTGTGTTCTCTTGCTTTAGAATGTAAGAAATCATATCACCTTATAATCATGCACTACTAAATATGCATGGATTCCAAGAAAAAAAGGAAAGAAGGCAGATTGGTGATTATGCTCCCACTATGTGCATGTTTGTTCTTTTCTTCCTTTATTTCAACCTCATTTGTTTTTAAAAATATAGATAACTCGAACTAATTATGTTCAGTTCTTACCTGTGTTCTTACCTGTGCTTGGCTTGTTTTCAAAAGGATAATTGATTTTCAAATACCTTAGCTAGCAAAACAATATATACATACATATATATAATATTTTCCCCCTTAATATAAGTAGAGATTTGTTTGCTAAAACATAAAAAAAGGGTGATTCAAGCCTATCATGGATCTTGATAATAAAGGATTTATTTTCTTTATTATTTTTATTTATATGTAACAGAAAAGCGTACCAGACCCACAATTGCCTCACTGCTCTAGAGGTGTGACTCTATCAAATGATCACTCTAATGCCAATGTTGAGTTTCAGCATCTTCGAAAGCTTGAATAACTTTGAGTTATGATTGATGAGCAATGTTGTTAGGCTATGAATTGCCTAGTACTATAGGGAGGTTTTCACATAGAGGAATCAATCAAAATGCACTCATAATTTTCTATAGTACCACTATAAACTTAATCTCAAACTTTACCAACTTTTTCTTCTCTAGATGTCAGTTTTACCTAGGAGAAAACGGCTTATCTATTATTGCCTCTTACATTACATTTTCAAAAAGGTAACCAAATTTTTTTGTAAAGTATTTAACACAAATATTTTATTTGGAATGAAAAACAGTTCATTGCAATGGAAAGGGGGGCCTCTTTCTGTATTGCACAAGCCGTTATAGATGAGAACTTATGACCATTCATAACCGGGAGTTGTTAGTATGTACATTCTTGGAGAAACTCAAATCTACATCATTGGCAATGCTCTACTCTAAGAAACACATGTTCTAAAAGTCTCTTTTATCTCCATAACCAATTTAATTAGATGATTCGTAACATAACCTTTTGCTTTGCATTTGAATTCATCACCCTTTATAGTGAAAAGCCTAATTACAGATTTCTATGCGTTTTAGTTTCTCTCAAATTGCTGATAAGTTTGTGATAGTCTAGGTCTCAAAGTCAGTTTGCATCATTTAACTCCTTACCCCCTGGTTCATTGTTTAATGCATTGTTTTGTATTTTGTTGGCTAGTGTCTGGGTCAGTCTTAATTATGGCTATGGTTCACGTTTCATGCCTTTTAGTCTCTTACAGTCGTCTTAGTTGATATTCAATTCCAACATTTTGTGTGTTCATTTAATGTTATCCTCTATATATATGTGACCCTTCAATCATGAATTGTGCATAGCCTTTTGGCCCTTGTAAAAACTCTCATTTTTTAGGGAAGAGTTCCGAAGAAAATCTTGTTGCATGTTGAGACCACGCGAACTCCTGTCTATTATAAAGAACTCGCATTGCCTTCAAGTTTCCGTGCACTTTCTCTTTGCCTCTTACTTTTGTCATTTGGGTGTGTGAGTGTTCGAGTGCTAACGACTTCGACAATCTTGACACTCAAGGGAGGGATTCTCACATTCCGTTATGGGTTGACGATGGTCGACAAAAACACTTAGGTGAAATTCGCTAAGGCTTGCTTGACACCGAGGCAAAGTGTCGGTCCTAGTCTAGACTGTCGACTCGCACGATGTCGGTTTGACCATGACAAAATTGGTATCCGAGCAAGTTCAATTCTACCTCAAAGTCATCAAACTTAGATGCGATGGATCCAAAGTCTTCAAAAAGCCCCGTCCCATTATTGGAACATATACTCCTTGAAACGGACAAGGGATGCAGGAGGGACCATTTGGCTAAAAAGGCTATGATCAAAAGTCGGCTACATAAAGTGGAAGCAGACGTAGCCAATTGCGAAGCTAAACTCGAGACCTTAAAAGACAATATCTACCACATAAAGAACTTTGTTATACAAGAATTTGAGTTGATGTATGGTACCATCAACATCTTTAAGGAGAATTTGGGTGAAATTTTAACGAATCTAGAAGAACAGGTCAAGGACTTGACTGTCCATTGTACCAATCGTGAAGGGAACAACATGGTCGTTGAGGAAAGGCTAGAAGCCCTCGAGGTACACTACGGGATACTTGATCGAGCTATCATTAGTGAGGTCACAGTTACCCCCTTTCGAGATGATAGTAGATGATGAACACCTAGCAGACAATGAACCACGGAAGGAAGATCAGTCTCGTTGTACCTATAGTCCAAAGAAGCATACAAACAATAATGGCGATACAACGCTATTCAATCATGCGCAAAGAGACTATGCACATAAATGGGAGGATGATCATAGGCCGTTCTAAAATGAACACGATAGAGGTCGGTCATATCAAGATAAAAGAAGGTCATCCTCAACGCTACCATTGTCAAGGGAACCACTATTCGCAGGACTGCCTCCATAGAACCATCCACCCAACAGGTGAATGTAAACATTAATGCGATGCACTCTAAGTACTTAAGGCACATCACCAGCATCACTGGGTACCTATGCTTAGAGAACAGGATGAGTTATTCTACATCAGAGTGTGGTTGAAAGGGATGGAGGCAAGGGCCATGATTGACTCGGGAGCTACATATAACTTCCTTTCCCTAACGAAAACACGTCGACTAGGACTCAACATTTTCGAGACTGATGCATATATTAAAGACGTGCTGAGTAAGATGAAAGCAGTGAGGCAAACAATGTTATTCCCTTTATCGAAGACCAACGCACATGGGTAAATTTTTGTGTAGCAGACATTGATCACCCCATGGTCTTTGGTTCGACATTCCTCCATGCGGAAGATGCTCGCCCCAACCTTGTGGAGCAACATCTCTATTTTGAATATGGTAGTGACCGGGACAACACCACATCTTCATCGGTAGGTGAGTTTAAGGAAAGATGACTCTCTAGCTTAAGGTTGATCCGACCCCTTATGACCTTGAAAGGCACCAAAGGAACAACGTTTACTACGGCTGCCCCATCAAATTGCACGAAGGGTCCTCAAAGCATGACATCGTTCCAAGCCTCACTAATGGTGCAAAGTTACCACGATGCTTTGATGCGGAACACAACAGGCCCCGAAGTGGAACATGCATGATCAAACAACCATTGACACAAGAGATGTTCAAGATGTTGCCAAGGACGACATCGATTTGAGTAAGGGAGAATGTGACCCTTCAAATGTGAATTATACATAGCCTTTTCACCCTTGTAAAAACTTTCATTTTTAGGGAAGAATCCCGAAGAAAATCTTGTTGCATGTTGGGACCACACGAACTCCTGTCTACTATAAAGAACTCACATTACCTTCAAGTTTCCGCACACTTTCTCTCTTTGCCTCTTGCCTTTACCGTTTGTGTGTGTGTTTGAGTGCCAACGTCTTTGGCAAGCTTGACACTCAGGAGAGGACTCTCACATTCTGTTTTGGGTTGATGGTGGCCGATTGCAACACTTAGGTGAAATCCGCTAAGTCTTTCTTCGCCCCGAGGTCAAGTGTCAATCCCAGTCCAGCCCATCGGCTTGCATGATGACAGTTTGGCCATGACATATAGTTCTATTTAAGGTATGTGCTACTAGGGGACTCAATGAAATTGACTGTGATCTATCTCCATCTCTGTTACCAAATAACCAATACCACTGACACTACCTTGAGCCTTAACCATATACACCACCCACATGCATGCAGTCAACCTAATTGTCTTGCACAAAAACCGCTCATATATAGCCACTTTCGCAACCCAATGCACCTTGGTAATTGAACATCATAAACAACTATTAAAACTTACCCCAGGAACTTCTTATAATTTATCTTCCAAGTTCTAGAAACCTAGTAAACTGAAGCAAAACCCAAGTGAGCTGTAGACCAGCCTGATCCTACTCCTCGCCTACCGAAACCAAGTAGATGTCAAAACCAAAAGAAACTCTATTTAGAGCCCAATTAATCATCTCACTTAGTTAACGCGAAGCCTTAAGTTCCATACCTTAAGGCACACCCCCAATTGATCAGCTTAGATCTTGACCTTACCCCAAGTCATTATCCTGCTTAACCTAACTATAGCCAGAGTGCACCCAATACCTCATATCAGCCATAATCTCCATACACCTGAACCGGGCCCAATACTAAACCTTAGGAACCTCATATCATACCTAGTCAGTGCAGTGCATTCTGTCGGTTTCATCTTCAGCATCTCTTTGGCGGACACACATACACACCAAGAACACATAAGAGCAAACTTGTCTCGGACCAACTAAGAGCAACCACTAGCACGATAGTTGAACCTGACTCCCGGGGTTTGGAAGACTCAATAGTGTAAAGCCCAATCTAAGTTCACATCTCGCATGCAAATTCTTGAAATTGTGTCGTGGAATTCGGTTATGAACCAAAATTTACACATAAAATGGGATATCTTTTAATGGGGCATACATAAATAGTACAAGTAGGGCTTCAAGGCCCCTATCTTCTTCTAGGCTATTCAATAACTTTGAAGCTATTATATGTGAAATATGCCAAGCTTGGGAGAACATATTAAAGATTGCTTTGCACTGTACAATTTTTTCTTTACGGAATCTTTCTCTCTAAAGCAAGATTTGACATAGTTCTTTCATGTGTGTAGTGCATGTTGCGGGGTAGGAGAGGAGGGGATCATTTCTACAGTAGGTTTTTGCTAAAACACACACCGACACACAAGCATGCACACACACACACACAGAGCTTTCTGAAGTCACCCTCTCCAAAACTATCAACCAATTTGGGCCCTGTCGCAAAGAATCCTCTGCCAAGGGGACTATAAGCAACATCACCTATACCAAGTTCCCTGTGGGCAACAACAGGAAAACGAGATTTGGGAGTCAATTGGTCACACTTAACGTACTTTCTGGGAAAAGAAGTGAGCCTTACCTACATGTTGGAATTACTTCTTCCTCAACATCTCTGGTCCACAGGGACCATTGTAACTGGACTGCCGTGATCGGGTGAACAGCATGAGCCCTTCTGATTGTTGAAGCAGATGCTTCGGAAAGTCCTAAATATTTTACTTTCCCTTCTTCTACCTGTTTCTTCATTTCACCAACCTTAGAAAGAAAAAAACGGAAACAAAAGGATCACGCCTAGAAGTACTAATTTATTATTGAAAAATTAGCCACTACACATTTTCCATTGATGAAATGCACGAGTACTGAGTAAATTAATTTCTGACAACATATTATCCCCCATAAAACTCATTCGAACAAATGAAGAAGGTATCTCTCAATTTCATATCTTCATATATAATCAGTGTTGGAGCACCAAAAACACGCAAGAATTTAGTCTGTGCGAGGTGGTGGCAACTTTGTTAAACACGATTGCCATAATAGTTGTGTTAGAACTGCATCTCAGACGTCACAAACATATGAATAAATGATCCCCTTCTCGGGAAGGGCCCAGAATCTATATCCAGATTATGATCTATCCTTCTGGGCAAATATTGATTTGTGTTCCCTGCTGAGTGCATTTTCGAGATCCTCGTTTATGAAAGTAGTTGTCAACATTGCTAAAGTGCCAACCATTAGGTTATTTGTAAGCTCAGAAGGACATATTTTTATTTTATTTTTTACTCTGAGAAAACAAACTCAAGAACTGGGATAAAGAAATTAAAAAGTAGTAAAATATGAAGAGAACATGATAAGAAAGAAAAAGCTAGGAACCAAACTTTTTGATAAGAAGAAGCACGCATGCAAGCAAGCGAAGGTTGGGTGAATAAATACATATAAGTACCTATGAAATAGAACATATAAAGAGCACGCAAGATCCATCATTTGAAACCACAAAATATAGGAAATTAAATATTTAAAACCTCCGTAGAGTTAGAGGCTGCTTCAGTCCATAGGAGACTCAGTAATCAATGAACAATGCCTATTGTACAAGTTACATTACTGCAATACAAGTGTGCATGCCAATGTAACTTCAGCAATAGCATACGGAGAGAGAGAGAGAGCATCCGCTTTAGAAGATGAGAAGAAATATTATATTGTTTCTGTAGTATTTTAGTCCAAAAATATAAAATATCAAGTAAACTTAACCATACTCACAAAGCAACATTTATCCTTTTAGTTAAGTTTACTTGATATTTTATATTTTTGGACTAAAATACTACAGAAACAATATAATATTTCTTCTCATCTTCTAAAGCGGATGGATAAATGTTGTTTTGTGAGTATGGTTAAGGGCAGAATAAAATCACTTTTATGGTAAGTGGCAAATCCACTGCTTGGTTGAAACCTTTGAACCTTTTCTCCATACTAAATGGCGGGAACATATCTTAAATAGAAAACAAACCTATATGATATTGTCAACCTTGAAAAACTAAATATATATTGTGTTTGATGACAGTACATAAAGCAATTTTATTGAAGAGATATTTAAGGGGGTGGTTGATTCACAAGCGTGAGACTACGAAAAGTTTCAATTTTGCTCGCAATTAAGCATGGGCCTCCGTGCACAATAAAAAGCAGGCTTGTATCACCTCTACTTTTACACTATTATGAGGGTGACAAACAGTGTCGGAATTGGACTTTTAGTCTCATAGTGCCGGTCTATGAATCAAATACCTCCTAAAGCATCTCGAAGTTGCAATCTCCTTATGAGTGAAATGCTTGCAAATCCTTCTTGCTAAGCCTTTAAGAAGTGATTCTTTTCAAGAGCATGTCTAAGGGCGGCAAATTATGCTCTCGAGTTGTTTCTTGGGTCGTGCCAAATCATGTTCATGTCTAAAATAGGTCAACCCTAACACGACCCCTTTGTTATTCATATCGCTCATAACAAACACGAACAGTGATTCAGGTACTTCAAGTCTATACCGACGCAATACAATTTACACGAACTTGGCTTATCTTGTCTCACTACCTAAATGACACGAAAATGTGTGTGTTGAGAGAGAGACTACTGATTTCTTAAAGTGCCTCTCAATCTTTTCCCTCTAGGTGGCTACATATTGATTCCTAACCTCGATCTTAACCTAATATAGTGGAAGATAATCCAAGTTATGACCTTCTTACAATCCTTCCTCCTCCTCCTCTTGATTCCATTTTCAGTGTCACCTTGGAGAAGATGATAAGAAAATGTTTACATGTCACACAAGAAATCCTTAACATATAAATTTTTTTATATCTCAAGTTTGATAAATGGTCTATAAATAGGGAATTTATACACCACCTATTTTGAAAGAGCTCACATGTTTACATTTTCCCAGTTATTTTATGTCGTGTTTGAATGAAACCAATTAGGACATGTTCTATTTATGTGTCTTGCTTTGCCAACACAAACATGTGTAGAATTCCCGAGTTGATTCCCTGTCGGGTTTTCATGTTATATAGCAAATTATCAACCTTAGCGAGGTCCTTGAGATTGAGAACAATGTGATGTACATATGAACAAAGTAATTGGTGCCTCTTGTTATTTTGTATGAATTGTGGGAGAAGTACATGACTTTTGTTTATCATAATTAGCGTATGTATTGTTTAATGCAAGTTTTATTCTTGAAGGATATCAAGCAAAAGCACGTTGGAGAGTTGAGATTGGCGTACTCACTTGCACAATCACCTCATTCCTTTGCGCGGATGGAGATAAAACAATTGTATTCAAATTGCAAGGAAAATTTCTGCAGAGATGTCTATCCAAAAAATGCAATGTTTCCATGACAATATGTAAGGTCAACGTAAGATCATTGAAAGTATGAAGAAATTATTGACTTCAGGTGCTTACTAACTTGGTTATGGCCATGAGGAATTCATAGAAGAAAGTTGAGAAAACTCAAGTTAGGCATGAAGGATGTTATAGATAAATCTGACACTTTTATGCTGGCTGTCCGAAGTCTAATATAATCCTTCTCTTTTATCCAAGCTTGGAACTGACTAATGAACCTTTATATTGACAGAAGCATCATACTGTAAAGACAAAAAATTTCCTGCAAAAATCTATGTTTTGAACTAGAAAACTAGTTCTAAACAGCCTGTTTTATATCACTTGTTAAATCTTGAATTTTACAAGGAGAGATGGTACAACATTTTGTGCCAAGAGCAGTTGCAGGAGGCATCACTTTCAGTTTTGGGTTTTATAGTATTTTTGGTCCAGCCATATACTCAAATCTAGAACCATTTATGACAATAGATATAAAATTAATATTTAAAGAAGAGATTCAGATCCATTCTGCAAGAAATCAAGAAGATGTGGATCTAGATATCTTATTCAATGTTGAGATTCAATCAAGATCACGGAGGGACAATTACATCATGACGATGTGAGTGTTATGAGCCACAGGAGAAGTCGTCACAACGCTTGAACAAAACTTCTCTTAAACCCAAGTAGCTCACTTGAATATCCTAGCCAATCTCAATTGTGCCTGACCAGCCACTTAGCTGATTGAATCCTCAGACCTCTTACTAACTGGAGTTATTCCTTTTGACTATCCGATCCCTAGAAGACCGACTTGTATGGGTTATTCTATTTTCGGATTAATCACTGGCTTTATTTTCCATTTGTAAGACATGAGACCTTGCTTAAGGGGGAACAAGTGCAGAACTACTTGCGATTTGAATATGCATAATTAATGCTCTAACATAATCCGTTTGTCTCATTTTGGCTCGGTATGTTCTATATTTTTAAAGCTGTCTTTCCAATCTAACAATATATATTATATATAAGAAGAGAGAGAGAGAGAACAACGACGGCCCTACACTGAGGGCATCACTTGAAATTTGAGAAAATAGAAAGGCCGCCCATTATTCTTGAAAATTGTGAATTGAAGAAGTACAGGACCTGGCCTTCAATTTTAAAAACAGAAGGTAGACAGACTGAAATTGATAAAATTGATGACACCGAGCTTTAAGCTTATCAAATCTTCTTTTTGGGGAAATGTTGTAAAAATAGTACTGGTTCCTGTATCGCATTGGGCACCGATACAACTGTATCGTATCATACGGTACTGAATGATACGTAATTTTTTTATTACAAAATTTAAAAAAATCAAAATTATAATAATTAAAATTAATGAACAAAACATGTACAACACAACGAAAAAGCATCCATACTATAACAAAAGCATCTCCTAATGAAGTTATGAACAAGGCTACAAGGATCCATAATTCCATATTAATAGAATCCATACCATTAGGCATTAACTATTAGGTAACGTAAACAGAATACTCAATAGTGAATACTTAAGGGGTTTAACTTAATAAACAACAAGGTTACAAGTACAACTTACAATCATTAAAGATGATAACGTTACAAAGTTACAAATAAAAGTTAAAAGCAATTACAATCATCTACAATGTAGATCATAATCAACAAAAGCATTATAATCAACGTAGTCAGGATGACCAGTATCACTATCATCATCATCATCTCCTCCCTCTTCTTCCTCCATAACAGGATCTGCCCATCTAATACCTTGGGCTTCATTTTTATTGTTTCTAACTCTAAGTTTTGCTTCGGCTTGGAGTGACTTCTAGTTTTCATCCTCTAAAATGATAGGAGTTCCTCTTCTTCAACCCAATCGTCAAAAATATCAATATTTTAGTAACTCAATGGGTCATATGGTACCTTCCTTGTCCTTATTATATTTTTTGCATTTACCTATAAAAAAATAATATTCAAATTATAAAGAATATCAAATGCAATATAACCACATCAAGCATTCATTATTAATAAGATTAAGAAAGAAGTCAAGACTAGATAAAAACAAACAATATATATTTTATAGTTATTAACTTTACCTTAATTTCATGTTATAGCAATGTATACCAAATCACGTAGTCAAGCGTGCTCCAGTCTGTTTCATTTTTTCATGAGAATACATTAAAAAAACTCTAATTCCTTTCGCACCCACTCGAACTACATGTTTGGCTTAATATACGTTGAGTAAACCTTACCAAATTCGGTACATCTATACCAAAACGAGTCCACCATTCATTTGAAATAAAACATGATAATGATTAATAAGAAACACATGGAATCAATCAATTAATAACTTAAATGAATATCAATAAAAACACAATACCTAGTCATATCTGGGAGGAAGTTGGATTGCAATTAGCCTTCCAAAATCTCCAACATTCTGTATATACTTGCTCAACTCTAAATAAATACTAAAACGAGTAGATGAATCTTCAACAAGGTCAATTACATTTAAGATACATTTTTTCACTTCTTCATCATCCACAAAGTTAAGAGAAAATCAAATAGAAGGGTTAAAGAAATATGCAGCAGCATACAAATCATGATGCATTTAGCGGTTTCAACGTGCATCAATTATCTTCTAGACTTTCTTCAAAAGTGACTGTTTGCGATCAATGTTTGATTGCATTTCTAATTTAGCCTTATTCATAGCATCATATATATAAGGCATATTAGGTTTATCTTCACTGTCTACCATCCTCATTACCTTAACTAAAGGTACAATCATCCTAAAAAATTTGCTACAATTTTTTCAAAAATTAGCATTAAAACAACATCTACCGTAAGAATTCCCTCCCTCTTTCTAAACCAACTAATAGAGCCTCACTCATTAGATGCAAATAAAATTTTTAATATTTTTTTATGTATGACAAGACTTTGCACAATAATGACATTTGTAGCAAATCTTGTCAATGAAGGCTTAATAAATTTCCTTTCAGCTGTATGAATTCGCATCAAATGAAATACAAAAGAATAATTATAAATAAACTTTATAATATTTCTGTATACATCTATAGTCCCTCTTATTTCATCTATTGCACTCGAATCTTTAAGCATTAAGTCAATGCAATGTGCAACACATGGAATCCATACTAAGGATGGATAGTTTGCCTCAAGCATCTTATCAGCTGCTCTAACTAAAATTTGCAGGAGATCATCCAAGCTAAAGGAGAAAGTGTCCAGTCATATGTTCTTGCCACTCATTGCCTCCAGTTCCTCTACTAGGATTATTTATGAGGCTCCCAAGATTGTCCTAATGGTCTTAAATAAGAGAAATACTAATTTTTAAGGGAAATCCTTCCTAAAGAAAATAGGTCGGTTATCTTTATTCTTCTTTCCATTTTTACATCTACATTTTGGATCCCAAATGTAGGTCTAGAAATCACCTAGACCAACTCGTTATAGCATATGGATGACTGCTATTTGGAGAAGCTATGATTGAGCAACTATCAAGCATGATAGATTGTCTTGATATTTTATATGGCATGTTAGGCCAAAGGGTTAGCGACAAAAATCATGCATCTACTTTTCTAAAGCATGCCCAAGCAAGTAGAATGATAGAAAAATTGATGAAAATGATACGCAAAGGATTAATGTAGGTTTGTTAAAATAGAGAAATGTATCACATATTCTATGTAACAAGAAGATAGCATTAAAGTGGAAAGGTAAATATCATAAACTAACTATTAGACCCATCACGTCATATGATTATGAGTGTTGAGACAAAATGAAGATGCTAAGATGGATGTTTGGTCAAAAGAAAGATCCGTACATATAGCGAGGTTATCATAAACAAATTAGGAGTGATACTAATAGATGATAAAATGGGGAAAGATCATTTAAGTTTATTTAGACACATTGAAAGGAGATAGAAGGAAGCTCCAATAAAAATGTGTGAGAAACTAAATTGTGAACATATTAAAAAAGGGAAGAGGATGATAAAGTGTTGAAGGAAACACAATGATCTAGCTTATGTTGAGTTAAATATCAAGATAGAACAAGATCAAGCTTTATGGGAACAAAGAATTCATGTGACCAACTCATCTAGTATAAGAGAAGCCTTAGTTTTTTTGGTCTCAGTAAGTAGCGTATGGCCTTGTAAGCAATTTTGGATACTCTAGAGCTCAAATTTTGAGAAGCTATCTTGGAGTAACATGCAACCTAGGAGATGCTGTTGAAACCACTTTGAGGATCTCATTGATCAAGTGCAACCATGTCTTACTCGATGGAGTCGCAAAATGACTTTCATTGTAACAACAATTCCTTTATACCAATTGCAGACTACTGTACTCACAAGCGGGATCATTGAAGAAGTAGATAATCTATAAAGAAGTTTCACCTAGGGAGGGAGCAAGAAGGAATAGAAAATTCACCTTGTTATTTGATAAGAACTATGTCAACCTAAGGAGATAGGGGATTTGGAATTCAAATCATTGAGAATGCTGAATGATTTATTTCTAGTAAAACTTGGATGGAAATTTGTAACACAACTAGAGAAATTACGGTTTAAAGTTTTAAGCGGCAAGCAAATTGGAGGAGGGGATATACTCACATCTAGGTAAGCAAACTTGTGCCTATACAAGGACACTTTGAAACAATGGCACAAAATAAAGGATATCATATAGATATGTTTGATAATATTTGCAGGGTACTACTTTTAAAATACATGGTTACAAGAATCTGAAAAATTAGAAAAACACCTTACTAGCAATGTCACAAAAGGAATACTTGCAATAAAAGGCTATTATTCTATGTTGAAGAAGACAAATTGGACCTAAATAAATTAAGAAATGTGTTGTATGCAACTTTACTATTATGGCTCTATGCAATCCTACTCCTTAGAGATGAGGATGTATCCAATCAAATAATTAGGAAGGCAAGTCCAATCAAGTTCCTCACAATGAGTAGCTGCTACTTGAGTTTAAAGCATCTAGTTAGCAAACAAGTGATACATTATGGAAACATTTATGGAAGCAAGAGGATTTTAGTAGAATTCAACTTTTCCTATGACAACAAGTTCACAATTGACTTTTTGATGAACAAAGATGCCATAAATGGGGAGGATGATTGGCCTATGCAGTGTTTTGGAGATCAAATACAAAATACGTTACATACAATAAACAGATCACATGTTCTTTGGACCAACTTGGGTGGCCTAGATGTGGTCTAATAGGTTGAGTCACTTCTTTGTAGAAAGTTTGAAGAACAATATAACTCTTAACATAAGAGTGTCAGGAATGAAATGGGCAAAATGGATGTTTGAGGAGGAATATGGAGCAATAAATAACAAAGGAGAGTTCATTTTGAGGTACACAATACACATTGCAAATTTTCATATATGAGGTATACAATGATGGCTAAAGAAGTCAACATGACCAAGTAAGAGACCTACACACCTACCATCAAGGACCAAGTGAAATTAACTATAAATGACTCCTACAAAGGCCAATTAATAGGCATAGTATGCAGCAAATTGTTTGAAATGAAACAGGAGGATGACTAAATTAGAGATCCCACACAACAAGCAAATAAAACATGGCATGTATTTCCACAGAATCAATTCAATTACACTTTTTCGGTCCAACAAGTGATCATATCATGCTTATAATAAAGCACTTAGCAAATAAGTGAAATAAATATCATGTCAAGTCATTGAAACCATAGTTAGCAATCATGTACAATTTAAAAACCATAGAAAAGCACTTTTTATATGTCAAAATAAATAAAGATGCCCACATACCTCAAATCACTCGGACATCCAAGTTTTACAATTAAGATCTAATATTTGTCCTCTATAATGATACAAAACCTTAAATGTAATGAGAAGAAAACAAGTGTACATGTAACAAAATTCTTTCAGGTCCTCATTTGACATAGGTACATACTGGTACATACTGCTTACGAACAATCTCTTGCCTTACGAACAAGTATATCAGTCATCTTCTTAGATGTTTCATATTGTCCACTAGCTAGTCTATCTGATGCATTTCTCCTTTTCTTAAAATCCAATATATCAGTCTCCATTCTAAAACTCATCCTTGTGCCTTGTCAAAGCTCCTCACTAGGAATCTCTATAATGCTAATGTATCCTAGGGTTTAACTACCTTTTTTGTCATGAGAAAAAATAACATAAAACTTAAAATACCTTAAAATCCACTATCCGTAGCCAATTTCTCATCGTTTGTTGTTGCATGAGCTCTGATTCCTCTACTAGGGTTTTCCGTGAGGCTCCCAAGATTATCCTAATTGTCTTACATAAGATAAAAATATTGTTTTTTTAATGGAATTTCTCTACCAAAAGAATAGATAGATTTGCCCTTTTTCTTTTTCCTTTTTTAACATCTACATTTTAGATCACAAATGTGTGTCAAGATATGATCTCGGCCTAACTCGATAAAGCATATGGCTTGCTACTATTTGGAAAAGTGATGATTAAGCAGCTATCATACATGATAGATTGCCTTACTATTTTTTATGTCATGTTATGCCAAAGGGTTAAACAGAAAAACATGCATCTATATTTCTAAATAGTATCCAAGCAAGTGTCATAGAGTCTAATAAGTAATTTTGGACATTCTGGAGTTCAAATTTTTAGAAGGTATCTTGGAGTAAGATGCAAAGATGTAGTAAAAGCCACTTTGAGTATTTCATTGGTCAAGTGCATTCATGCCTTAGATGGAAATGTTTGTACCAATTGCAAGCAACTACGATCACTAGTGGGATCATTGGTGAAATTGATAAACTACAAAGAAGTTTCACCTAGGGAGGGGTACATGAAGAAACAATAAATTCATCTTTTTAGCTGACAAGAGTTATGCCAACCTAAGGAGATATGAGCTTGGGTCTCAAATCTTTGAGAACAATAAGTGATTTCTTTCTAGTAAAACTTGAATGGAAAACCACTACTTTCATGAAACCTTTAGTTATAACATAGAGGTTGCTTACACCCTAAGCACCTTAAAAAATACAAAATAATAAAAAGAGGTGATGATACACACCTTTATAACTAGGTGGAGAGCCATACTAGAATGCATCAAACAATCACTTGGTGAGACGTACACAATCATACTCATCCTTCAGAACTTCTATAGTGATATTCCAGCTATGCTAGCCCTTACATGAGATCACAAGCATCAAAAAAAAAAATTTGAAAGGCTAAATCATCTGAGTCCAACCTAAAAGAGGGGGTTTATGACGATCTTGTGAAGCATAAGTTCACCAAAGATCAACCGAAGGCCCAACAACCAAGACAAGATTAAGGACCGGTCCTACCAATGATTCAAAGAGGACTTCTACCTCTCAACCTTCTAGAGTTGAACCCCGAGTTTCCCCTAAGTATGAACCTAAAATTCAGAACAAAAAAAAACTTGATAAGGATGTCCCATCTTCAAACAATCTATTACAATTCAATGAGACAACCAATTATATGAAATATATGACAAGTGCATCTAGTTCATATGTATTCAAAATTGTTTTAAATGAACAAGCTACATTTGGATGACTCGAGAGACAAGTCTGGATGGTCATATATATTTTCTTTCCTCAACAGTTGCTTTGAGGGTAGGGTTGGTAAAAGAGCTAAATGAGCAAAGGATCACCATACATTTTTCATTAATGTCTCCACATGAGCTAGCTCATGTTCTTACATTTTCAAACCATTTATTTTGAAAACATGAGTCATTTGTTATTTCATCACGACTCAAGTTTGAATTCATTTATGTCTAGATACGCTTGTGTTTGAGTCAAGAAGAGCACCTGTTTATCAAAAGCAATCTTTATTCTAGTTAACACTAGCTATATTAGTTTTGTTGGTGAAGTTCAATGTGTATCCTTAAATATGTTTTCCCATGGCATGGTGAGTTGATTAAGCTTACAATCTTATTTTTCATGTTACATGAAAGGTAAATGATAAGATGCACTTGATGTAGTTTAAGCTCATGGACCTTTTCTTTTACATGAAAAATTGCATTTTTTACAAAATACAAGTTGTGGCATGGAGGTGCCTTTTAAAGCCTCATTGATTCTCCAAGTGTATTTATATCACCGACCTAACTAACTACAAAATATAGCATGGTATAATAGGGTTTGTACAACTAGACATATACCCAACTTGGGTAAGGTCCACAAATCTTGCATAAAGATTCATTAAAAACTAGGTGTGCGACTGAACCGAGTTGCTCACAAGCTATTCAAGCTTGGCTAGAAATACTCAAACTTGGCTTGCTCGATATTTTTGAGCTTGAGCCAAAGAGATTGTAGTCTATTCCACCAATTTATATGAATCTTTTCCTGAGAAGATAGCTTCTTATAATGTAATAAACAGAGAATGTATCCTCTTCATGTTTGCAGCCAAGGAGAATGCCAATGATCATGTTGACTATATGCTTGAGGAAGAGGTTATTTAGTAGCAACTTGTTTTATTCTTTCTCATAACCGATTTTGGCAATAAGCTGATTTACCCTTCCAATGCCATGAATTTTGTTTGTAGGTCCTTGTAATTTCATGCTTCCTTGCACTGAAACCAAATCATCCTCCTATATTCAAATCCCCGCATCTCCTATTTATATAAAATACCTTGTCATAGGACTAATCTCCCTTTAGAATGCTCCACTATGTATAAGATGAACTCGCTTCAAGCTCAGCTATTAGAAACAAATTATGAGGGAAGTATTTGGCTTTGAAGATTCTTGTTATGAGGCTGCTTGGATTAGTAATTACTTTTTACATGTAATTAGCTAGCTTGACTAGGATGAAAGTTTGAAGTAGCTCATAGAATATAATGGGATTGCTCTTGCTACAACTTAAGTAAGTACTTTTTTCTCTTATCGATGAATAGATCTTTCTATTTTTTGGATATGGTTTTGCATCCTATCCTTCAAAGACTAGAGGTATGATTTTTTTATCTTCCAATCATAGTGGGAAACACAAAGTATTTCTCTAAGTAAGCTATCGTTTGAATCTCACTTCTAATAATTACTTGTTTCGAGCCTTCTCCTAACCAACTTCTGAAAATTGATTTGTTGATCAAACAAACACTGTTGATATAATTGTAAGAGCTTGATGATAATTTGCAGGTCTTCTATTAAAGCTTGACAGAAGATGTGTGATTCATGGCAGTGCCTTACAAACCGTAGCCCTTTTAGGCTTTGGTTTTTCACCACTTGATTCAAGAGCTATAATAATGCTTCAACACATAAGATGAAGAGGTACAAAAATAAAAGGATCTTCTTGCCTTAGTCACCTTCCTTACTTAAAGAAAAATTTGGATGCCATTAAGCACAACTACCTAGGAAGTTGAAGAGACCAAATACATAATTCGAGAAAGATAAATTGCATTTCTCTCCTTACCCCTTCCAAAAAGACCCTTCAACATTGTTATGAGCTTTGCTTATGTTGAATTGTTATGTTACTTATCTTTCTCCATAGGGACTCTTGTTTTCCATGGCATTAATGATCTCATATTCCACCAAATCATTGTCACTCATGAGTTTTTGAGATAAGAGACATGAGAATGACCTTTAACGGATTTGCAAGTGACTTATTATCTTATACGCATTACAAAGTGCAATTGATGGATACTGTGCAATGAATTCTAGATTTCTATATATTTTTCGGTTGAGTGTATTCACAGAATCAAATTATAAAGTCAATATAACTTTGAGCTAAATTTAGCATTAAGGTAAAATAGCTCCTATAGGTCAATGGAATTGAACCTTATCCAAGGTAGGAACTCTTTGCAAGGCCAAACATCTCAAGTGAAATACTTAATAAAGAATTTGAAGTACTAAAGATTTGTTTCCCATGGAATTTGGATTTTTATATAAAGTGGAAAAATGAGTTGCACCCTTCCTATTTTATGTTCTCGTTTAGCTCTAGAAAGCTATTTGTTACGAATCTAGCTCCAACCTAGCTCCAACCAACTCGAATATCACATGAAAGCATCATCTGCTCGATTAGTCATTGTGTCACTCAACAAACTATCGAACATCATCCAACTTGAAAACACACCTCTCTTGCATGCACCAGTGGGGCTCCCCTCATTGTTGATTCTTGTCTATCAACTTAACTAGAAACAAAGGAATGCTTAAATGTTGGATTCTAATTATGGCATATTGTTTTCCACAATAAAAAGCAACACCCATATATAGACAAAGGGCCAAGTGCATAAATGATCTAATCACATTAATACAATGACATGATATTAAAGATAAGGAACACTTGAAAAAGATACTCAAAATGAGACATAACAACACTAACATGGATCCTACACAATCTAGACCCAAATCCAAATCCAAATCCAATACTTGAACTACCACCCAGAAGACTCTAAACCAAATTAAATCCCAATCAAGTATGACGTCTCCAAATTTGAATCCATGTATCATGTCAATCGCACGCAACACTCCCAGGCTCATGAGGGGAGGCTCTTTGTATGTGGTTAGTGCCTTTCACTACTCTCCACCGTTGAAGTTGAATCTCATTTTGTGAGGTCTCATGATGTCTTCCTTGCATTCCGGATCCGTAATACCATATTAATGTAATCCCCTAGTGAGCTCTCTCGAGCAATGTCAAGCCCTACTCTATGTTGGTGATCATTACCTCACCTCCTTGTAAATTGTAGGGTAGCTTTTCCCTTGTTTCCAAGGTCACATCTAATGATATTGTCAATTGCTACATCCTCCTTAATTGTACACCCATGATAGGTTATTGTCAACTATCTTAGGGCTTTCCCGTGTTGCTAAATAACTTTGCCCTGGCCAAAAGCAAGCAAAATCCTAGACTATATCTCGTTAGTGGTCACATTATATCCCAAATACAATGTCACCATAACATGCAACTATCTTAAAAAATCATACCCAAGGTACATATTGTAATTGTCTAAGTTATTCACTGCAAAGTCTATAATGCCACTCCAACATCCAATGTGCATGTAGATTGACCTAGTCATTCATACTATCCTATGGCATGGGCATTCACCATCTTCAATCAACTCGTTAAAACAATGTCATACTTATCAAGTCCTTGAACAATTAGCAAACATGATAGCGGGCGTCAGTGTCTACTGGTGCACACAAGACATGCTCACCAATATGTTACTAGTTTTGAAGGTAGTAGTGTTTCCACCAGCATCACATTTAACAATTAAAAAGGTATATCTCCTATATCTTCCTCTTAAATACTCGGTCCTACCTGATTCTCAACCAGACACTCTCAAGTGGTAGGTCTCACTATAGATGTAGCTCAGCTCGAGGGCCCTCATGTGGGTCCTCTGTATTTACTTTTGTGGTAATCTACAGGAGTCTCGCTATAGATGTAGCTCAGCTCGAGGGCCCTCATGTGGGTCCTCTGTATTTACTTTTGTGGTAATCTACAGGAGTCTCTAATAATGGGATTGGATCTTGCCACATACCATCGTCTTATGAGTTTGGCCAAGGCCTCCTTCTGTTGCCAACCCTTTCATTAGACTAAGTGTTATCCTCAAGTCTTTACTCACTTCTCCTTGGTCCTATAACATTCTTATTCTCTCCTTGATAGTTCCATAAGCCAACTAGGCTCTCAATAAAAGTCATAATGACATACACACCCTGTATCTAATGTTGATGAATCTCCTCCATCTAGACTCAATATTGTTAATCATGATTACCTCATCGTTTTTTTTTGGTTGTCCAAAGTCATATCCTTAGTCATCTCGGTTCATGTTACTACATGCCATCTGCATTGGTGAACAACAAGAATTTTAGCATTGGAGCGATTTTCAGTAGAAACCTAGACAGGAGATGGATGAAGGTTGACAACTTGTCATCAGCCAGAGCAGTAACATTGACACTCGAGATTTGTTGGACAAGCAGGTTGACCAATGATTCTTCCCGGTGAGGTTTGTCAGAAAAGAAGATCGATAAAAACCAATCGATTTTCAGTACTAAAGCACACCGAGCCGATTTCGGGGACCCCTATGACTTTCATTTTATATAGCAGAATATGAGGGGTTCATATTCGTAGTTGGAAACTTTTTGGATCAAATGATGCAATGGAGACTAAAACATTTGCTAGAAGATAAGATTTTTCCGACGACATGTTTATACTCGGTAAGACACGGCCCCACACCTTTCATTTTGGGTAGATAAAGTATAAGATCGCTTCATTTTGGTTGAAAAGACAACAAATTGTGGGCAACAATGTTAATTGGAAGTTTCTAAGAATTCAAAGTTTACCAATGAAGCAGTCTGATCGGGTTGTAAGCTTCATCTACAGCTTGAGATTTGATCCATATAAGATCTCGATTTACAAGAATAATCATACTAAAATAAGACTGAAAAATCTATATTGCCGATCGAGTGAAAAAATTTACGTATTTTTGGTTCAATCGAAACATGAGTAATGCATCAAATCCTCTGATAATACTATATCATGGGTCGAGTTTCGTCCAACTCGAATCCTCTCGAAAGCATCAATCATCTTCTCGATCCATGATGGTATTGCCATCATGACTACTTATGGAACAACCAACTCGAAAGCATACCTCTCGTATGCTCCAGCCAAAGAGTTCTCAAATGTTGTACTCTTATTATGACGTTCGTTCTCTACAAAAGGAAGAACCATCCTTATATTCACCAGGCGCCAAATGGGTGACACAACACTAATTGCTGAGGGCACTTGTGAAAGATACTTCAAATGGGACAGAATGACATTAGGACCTATGCAGTCTAACCCAAATCCAAACTTAATACTTAGATTATGACCCAAATGACTTTAAATGAATCCAAATGATTCTAAACTAAACAAATTCCATATCAAATATGGTGCCTTGAAACCCCCCAAATCTGGGATCAGGTACGCCGGCTCTCTCCTTACGATGGGCGCCCTTCGGCCGATTCTTTCTATATTTAAAAACCAATCAATTTAGTAACTGTAGACTAGTTCAAGATGTCATTTCCCCGTGGTAAGAAATAAACTGAAAACGGGTTTACATAAAATAAATATCTTCCTACTCAGACGTTAATCGCTCCTGCAAATGGGGGAAAGGGGTCAATTACTTCAACAGCGGAATCTTCCTCTTCCTCCAATTGGACTTGATTTAGTAAGTCGATGGATTCCAACAGAAATTCATTGAGAAACCACCGAAAAGTTCCGTGCCTGTTCTCATCTCTCTGGGATAAATTCGGATTTCTGAAGTGCTAGCTTCGATCTTGACTCCGCTCTCCGAAGATGGGTGGAATCAGAATCGTTTTCGGCCTTCTTACTTTGGTCACCATCGGCATGATCCTTGGTTGGTTTCTATGATTAGAATTTCTCTTTTTGTTTTGGGATTTTGATTGTTAGTTTGATGATGAAGTTCATGGGGAGATCAATACTCAGCGTTTTTCTCTTTCTTGTTTTTCGTAGTCTTAGATAATGAGCGTCTTGGGCTTCTTGGTTTATGGTTTTGGGCGACGAAGATTTTGGACGGTGGTGGCTTTGGTTCCTGTTTTTCTGGTTGCAGCGTGGCGAATTGTCCAATGTTACCATTTTCTCGCACTTTTATGTTCTTATACAAGAATTTATATCAGTTTGATGGATTTTTCGTTCACAAAGGATACTGAATTCGGAGTCGTTTCGGCAGCATATATTTAGGTGCTTCTATGTGGGCATTGCCTCTGCGAAAGAAATAGAAAAGGTTTTGCCGAACATCTATCAGTAATAGCATGCGATTTCCTGATGTCAATTAGAGATTAGACGTTGAAGTTCCTTAATAAATCGAAAGAGAGCTTGGCTCGTAGACTATGCATAATTATATAATAAGCTCTGAGTATATTTTTTCTGAAGGCTTGGACTAAAAGCTTGTATTTGAAAGTTGAACATATCATTTAACTTTTACATGCACGTATTTATCAGTTTGTTATGCATTACTTGTGCTTTCCTGTAGGGGCGTTGTTTCAGTTGGCATTCATTTGGAGGCTAGAAGAATCATCAGGTTCACGGTTTCCTTTTTCCAGAAGGATGAGTGAAGATCAGGCTGAAGATCATGCTCGTTTACCAAAAGGTTGATCAGATTGAATTGAAAATTCAGTGTTGAAATTGTTGTGGCATACCTAACATAATGTTTGGTGCTCTATCATGCCTGTTTCTTACTCAACGTCCCGCCCCATAAGTTCTAATTTTTGTTTTTTCGTGCAAATTGAAAAGGATGAAACTGAGACAAACAATGTAAGCAGTTATTGACCATTAAACTATTGCATATGCCAAGATAATAAGTTGATCTTTATTAATTTACTTTGAGTTGTATCCATACAAGCAACTTAAGTGCTCATCAGTGCATCATCAGTTACAATGTAAGCAGTTATTGACCATTAAACTATTGCATCTAGTCTCTCGTAAAGAAGCACTAGTGTATGTGGGATAATCAAAATGTTTATACTTCATGCAGCCGGTTTGGTTGCGTCCACAACCTTGGTTGATTTTCTTCATTATTTATGCTTTATTGCACACAAGATGGGCAGTTCTTCCTGTGATGCTAGTTTGTGGGTACAGAGGTGTAGTTCAACTGGATTTGTACTTGCTCATTTTCTTTCATATGGTTCAACAATTGCAGAACGATTCTCAACATCAAAAGCATCTATGTGGACCGTATCTTTGTTGACCCTTTGACATGGATTATGATTAGTTCACATCTCGATTCCAATGCATTTTGTTAAATTGGCACAGATGTGCATTTTTTGCATGCATGCATGTGATGCACCAATACATGTGAAAGTTCAATACATTTTTGCACTGTTACAATGTATTTTTGTCTTTATTATGCAGCATACGCCAGATTTTATATGATTTACATATTAATAACTGTAGCCATGACTTTCCCATTTTTGATGTTGTTATGTCGTTTCTTCTTTGGCTGAAACATTCGTACATTCAGGGTTAGCTCTTTGGGCAAATGATGAAGATGCACGCATTCTACGGCTTGGATTGGTATGCACAAACCCCTTGGCTGCTTGGTTTTTGATGTTTAAGTAATTTATTGACAACTAGTTTATTGTTTCTTTTTTGCTTGAACTTTCAACTGTTACTAACTCTACTGTAACTTGGTTACTTCTTCACCTCTCTATGTACCACCTGCATTTTCTTTCTTTCACTTTTCTGTAATCAAACATGTCTGAGGGTAGAATGATATTCTAATCATCTCAGTTTCATATGTTCAAAGATATTCTAAAAGCAGGGATTAAAAGAATCTTCTTAGTTCATTTCTTTCGATAGTTATACTTACTTGATGAAACTTCTGTCATGTATATGTTGAATCAATAGTGTTGTAACATGTGGTGTGTATCGCACAATATGTATCAATCTGTCTCATGTGGAAAGAAATTTTGATACAAAACTCAGCTGTATTGCAACAATGCGAAGTATCAGTGCATATCTTACGATAAGGACTGATACCATATAATGCAGCTGTATCATATGATACACTTGATATTGCTGTTTTGGATGGTACCGGTGCCGATCTTATGATACAGATCAATACAGCACAATACAGCCATATCATATTATATACTCGATGCGGTTGTTTTGAACTCAAATTATTTATATTTTTCAGTTTGTTTTCAAGTTTTTTATAGTTGATTAACCTTTCCTTTATTTTTAAAGTTATTTTGCTGTTTAGGGCTTTAAGGATCTTTTTTGTTTTTTAAGGATTTTTTCAACATTTTTTGGATTTTTTGAAAAAATGCGATATAGGCGATACATTACGATATGTAGGGCCATCTCGCTGACAATACCGGTTATCGATTTTTATGATAATGGTTCACAAGGGTATTTGATGTTATTGGGAAGTCCTTGAAGAATTGTAGAAGAGAAAATTCAGCGGAAGTGAACAGTCAGCTTCATGTGAATAGTTTCGCACAGGTCAATAGCCAGAATATTGGTGATTCTCTGAGGATTACCATGCTAAGCTACATGTGGGAAAGGCATATGTTTTAAACCTTGGCATATTCTGCTTATTCAGTAGACAATGCGTTTTGGAGAAAATCTCCTGAGTTCATAAACTTGTGTGAATTTGCAGCCACGGGATTCTTTATAATTGGTACCTTCTTGTGATTTGTGTATACAGTTGGTTACCTTCTATTTTTCCTCATTAACAAAATGAACCTCTTAGCTTCTGGTTTGTTTAATGTAGTATAAGTGGACTAGAGAATGTCTCTTGTTTAACACAATGAACTGGGAGGAAAAATATTAAACTTATGCTTACATTTTTGTATTTGCTAATAGATCAAACCTGCGGTGATAAGCTGGTCACCTAGGATTACTGTGTTCCACAACTTTTTGAGTTCAGAGGTACTTGATCTTGTTTGTTCTACTTGTAAGATTTTTTTCCTTGTTCATTTTATATTACTTGGTTTGTCTGAATATGGTCAATGTATGTTGTATCATTAACCAACTATTTGCTCAAAAACATTATGAAGGTAATAAGAGGATCAATTCTTCTTCTTCTTTGAGATGTGTGGTATAAAGAATGGCAGATATTCCATGTATCATTGTTTTATAAAAGATTAGGATGTTAGAGAATAATTGACGTGAGAATCCTTAAACTGCTACATTAGGGTATATCTAACTCGAGTTTTGAGTTTCACTTTGTTCAACATACTTGTCTTATATTGACATCCATATATAACAATGACAGCTTATTTCTACTTCTTGCATCATGAGTTGCAAGGAACTCCGGTGCAAGTTTTCATCAGATGGTCTTCTATTAGCGACCCTTTTAGTCATTGTAGAAGCTGGGAAAGATGGAAAACATTAATAAGTTGGAATGCGTGGCCACTACCACACTTTACATCTCCAACCAGATAAAGCTATGGACATACGCATGTCCAGGGGGGATTGAACCTTGGGTGCTTTCAGCTGAGCATCTTTTCACATTGCCATCTCACAAGCTCATGATGGTAGTTCAGATAGTTACAGTTGTCTTCCTGTTTCACATCTTAGATGCTGATACTTATGAAAGTTATGCATGAAGCGGAGAAATCATGCATTGAAGTTCCAAAACTTTTAAGAAGTTATACCAGTGAAGTATATACTCATCAGTCTGGAAAAGTACTTTTTGGCACACAGAAGCTCGACTGTTAAAAAATAAATGATCTTGGTGATAAATATCCAATCTTGATTGAGGTTCTTGCAAGATCTTGAAGAAAAAAACCCATGACTGTGAGTCTTGATGCTTCTTGGCTGACTTCTTGCTAACATTGGCTGATATTGGCAAGTTTTAGCTTCTTTTGTGGGATGGCCAGCTGGGAAATTTGTTCTTCATCTGGCAAGGAAGTTAAACTTGTTTGTTCTTGATTGTAGAAATCAACTTGCAAGGTTGAAGAGCGACTCAATTAAGAGAAGAAATTAATGGAAGAGAAAGGAAGAAAATTGAGAACGGAAAGGGAGAAGATAGTTAAGCTGAGCTACAACAACAACAACAACAACAACAACTAAGCCTTTTCCCATACTAGACGGGGTCGGCTACATGGATTCTTTGTTTCCACATAGCTTTATTGTTTTTGATACTTTCCAACAATAAAAAACTGAGTTGGAGGCTTTATTGTTTACACATAGCATGGATTCTTTGTTTCCCATACAAGCTGAGCTACATGGATTCTTTGTTTCAACATCAACTAAGACTTTTGTGGTCGTCCTGTACCTCTTTTAATACTTTCCAAATTTAGTTTTTGATACCTTCTTTTAGGTTTTTTGATTTTCTTTCTATATGTGTAAACCATCTTAAATGATATTCTCTCATTTTATCCTCTATTGGTGCCACTCCTAATTTGTTTCTAATAACCTCATTATGTATACGGTCTTTTCTTGTATGACCACTCATCCATCTCAACATCTTCATTTCTGTCACAGACATCTTTTGTACATGTTGATGGTTAACTGCCCAACACTTAGAACCATAAAACATGGCAGTTCTAATTATTGCTCTATAATATTTACCTTTTAACTTTAATGGTATCTTCTTATCACAAAGAATACCTGATGCTCCTCTCTATTTTAACCAACCAACATTAATTCTATGCGTAACATCTCCATCAATTCTTCCATCACTCTAAAAAATTGACCTTAAGTATTTAAAACTTTCCTTTTAGGGGATGCAATGTGTGCCAATTTTAATTTTTATGTCCTCTAAAGTAACCAAATGATCAAACTTACATTCCATATATTCTGTCTTTGTTCTACTAAGTTGGAGGCCTTTGCTTTCTAATGTTTCTCTCCATAGTTCCAATTTTCTATTAACTTTTTTCTTAGACTCCTCCACTAACACAATGTTATCTTCAAATAACATACACCAAGCTACTTCATCTTGAATATGTTTCATTAACTAATCAATCACCATTATAAATAAGTATGGACTTAAAGTTGATCCTTGATGTAACCCAATATTAACTTCAAAGAAGTCTGTCATTCCTTCATGAGTCCTCACACATGTTTTTGCACCATCATACATGTCTCTTATAAGGTTAATGTATGTTAATGGGATACCTCTTTTTTTCAAGATTCTCCAAAGAACCTCCCTCGGTATCCTATCGTAGCTTTTTCTAGATCAATAAATATCATGTGAAGGTCTTTCTTTTTTCCTCTAAAATGTTCCATAAGACATCTCAAAAGGTGAATCACTTCAACCAGTGTTGTCTGACGCGTATCGTATCATACTTTAATATTAAAAAAATTAAAAAAATCAGTGTTATCCGTATCGTATGATACGGTGCGATACGTATTGTATCGTGGGAAGCCATGATACGATATGATAACATGTATCCTATGATAAAGGTCATCGCACCTTATCGTACGATACTCTCCCAAAAAAAATTCAATTTTTTTTTTCCAATTTTTTTTGCAGGTTTATGGCCTCTCTTCGTCTCTCTTCACTTCCTTCCAAGACATCCTCCGATATGCTTGTTTGGGATTGCAAGTTGTGTATGTAACATGTAAATTTGGGTTTATAATTTCATTTATTGAATAAGAATAATTTATGAATAAATAAAAATTATGACAAAATCATTTCCCTTTTTGTTGCCAACTTTTAGGTATATTTCTACTACCAGTTTATAATTTCATGAAATCGCAAACAATGAAAAACAATTTAGTTGTCTTGGTTCATTGAGTGGCATTTCACAACTTCAGTATTTTAGGGTTCACCTTACATGACTTCCATTGAGTTGAACATGATCAACGTGTGTGAGGCTTAACTCAGTATATGAAGTGAGAAATGGAGTTCAAGCATTAGTTAAAAAAGCTTGTCTCCAGTAAGAGAAAAAGGGGATATCATCAAGTAACAATATCACATCACTGAGGTGTTATGGACTCAACTCAATAATCAAAGAAATGGAGCTCATCGTTTTGCTGACATATGAAAATTAGCAAATATGACAACTACATGTACAAAGATATCAGTTTGTTAATTTTGATATATTAGATAGTGAATTATGAAAGATAACGATGAAAATGCACTCCTAACAAAAGAAGACATTACATGGATTAATTTGAAAGGAGTGCAACAACATCATGAAGGATATGAAGATTTTGATTTTGAAGCAAAAGGTGATGAGAAACTTTGAATCTTCATTAAGGAGACGATTAAGATTATTTAGTTAATGATCTTGATAAGCTGATACAAATTTATAATATGTAAAATGTAAATGTATTTCATTTTTTCTTCAAAATATGTAAATTTGGATGCAATTGTTCAATGTTGAATGCTAAATCTGTACTAAACTTTGTATTATATGAATTTAAAGAAATTATTTTTTTTAAATTTTTACTAATTTTTCTTAAAATTTTAAATAATGTTTATATTTTTTTAATATTAAAGTACGATACGGGCGATACGATACACCTGTATCGTGGAGCCCAGCGATACGCGTCAGACAACATTGGAAAAAATATTTAAAAAATCAGAAAAAAAACATTAGAAAAAATCAGGAAAAATCTAGTAATTTCTTTGAATTCATATAATGCAAAGTTTAGTACATATTGAGCATTCAACATTGAACAATTGCATCCAAGTTTACATATTTTGAAGCAAAAAATGAAATACATTTACATTTACATATTGTAATCAGGATTATCAACTAAATAATCTTCATCTTCTCCCTGCTGAAGATCATGATCATCATCACCACCTTCTACTTGAAAATCAAAATCTTCATCTCCTTGATAAGGTTGTTGCGCTCTTTCCAAATTAATCCATGCAATGTCTTCTTTAGTTAGGAGGGTGTTTTCTTCGTTATCTTCCATAATGAAGTCTTCTAATATATCAAAATTATCCAAACTTATTGGATCAAATTGGCTTTCTTCTCTATTTATCTTTTTCAATTGCCTACAAGAAAGAAAGATAAGAACTGGAAGTTAGTAAATCACATTAATAATTGAAGTCAAACAATATATTGAATTGAATTTTTCAGTACTAAGTAGTAAGTAATACAAGATTACCTTTGGCGAAGCCGTATGTTACAACGGATGAAAACTAAGTCATTGAGCCGCTTATGTTCCAACCTGTTACACTTTTTTGTATGGATGTGTTCAAAGACACTCCAATTCCTTTCACAACCCGTTGCACTACAGGTTTGGCTTAGAACTTTGATTACAAAATCCCTAAGGTTTGGGCAATCACTTCCAAACCTATTCCACCAAACATTCGTAGAAAAAGGCAAACATTAGGGACATAATCTATAATAATATAAGATTTATTGATTTAAGAAACTTAAATACGAAAATAAATAATTTACATTTTACGTGGATGCATAGTAGTGCGGTTGCGAATTGCTACAGGCAAACCCATCAAGTGAAGAGCATTATCATAGATCTCCATCTCTCGATGTATAGCATCTGCCCTACTATCATTAGGGACTAATATGTCTATACAATCAATGATGCCTTGATTAACCTCATCGTCCCTTTTGAAGCTTGGTGAGTACCTTAATGATGGGTTTAGATAATATGTTGCTGCATGAATAGGCTGATGCAATTGTTTGTTTCATCTATTATCTATAATTTTCCACACTGGCACATAATCCCTTTTTTTTCTATTAAAATTATTTCTAATGGCTTCTTTTGCCCTATCCATGGCTTCATAAAGGTAGCCCATAGATGGTTTCTCCTCGCTATAAGCTAATCTCAAAACCTTCACCAAAAGATATGTAATTCTCAACAATCTAATACATGTATTCCAAAATATACTCCTGAAGACTGTCTCTAAAATCTCATTCAACTTTCTATTTTTTTTATTTTGAGGCAACTCTTCAAATTGTTTCCACTCATCTGAGGAGAACATTCTCTTCAATTCTTGCTTTTGTCTCACAATACTCTGTATAGATAAGAATTTGGTGATATCTTGGCAACACTCAATTGCTGCCTTTATCACATCCATCTCACCAATATCCTCAAGGATGAGACCTAAACAATAGGTTGCGCATGGTGTCCAATAGAAAGTCCCATAAGTATCTGCTAACTCCTTCCCTACTGTTTTATAGTTAGCTGCATTATCTGTAATGAATTGGACTACATTCTCTAGGCCAACCTCGCATATCACCTTATCAAACTCTTGCCTTTGGATCTCTATAGTGTGCCTCTCCTCTGACATGTCGAGAGATCTCAAAACATAAGTCCTTTAGGACAGTAGACAAGAAAGTTTAACAAGGTCCTTCCTCGCCTATCTGTCCATCCGTCTGCCTTGGTAGTACATCCTGTCTCCTTTCATGACTCTTTCAAAGTCGAACAATATTCTTACACTTCAATAACGATCTTATCTAATATCTTTCCTCTCAACTTATGATAAGAGAACATCTTCTATCTTGGACCAATATTAGCAATTGCATCTGTTATTGCTTGAAAATGAAAAATGTTTACTGCATTAAATGAAATGTATGCATCATAAAACCATCTACCCACTGCAAGGTCGTTGAGCACCAGGTGTAGTGCTAGGAGGAAAAAAATGAATGTATGCTAGAAGCAACTCTTCCTCTACTCATTCCTGAGCTTCCTCTTCTACCGTTTCCAAAATCTTCAGCAACCCTCTTTCTCCTATTTAGTGGTCGAGAATTGCTATTACCAATCTCTGTTCTGGTATCTGAAGGAATACTATCAGTGAATCCAATAGCATCATAATCATCTTCTTAACATCTCCAAATCATCCTTTTGTTGTCTCCTCTCTTGTATGCTCTTAATCATCTGAAGACATTATCATTTAATGCCTTCTGGAAAACTTCTAACTCTGCCCGTGCAAGGAGCAACTTCTTTCCTAGTCCCTGCTAGGTGGTGTTTCAACCGTGAAATTCCACTACTAACCACCTTCTCACAAAAAAAACATCTTATGTTCAATCTAGAACCCTCAACTAGTGTACCCCACTACGATGCCGGATCATAAGACCGAGAATGGGAGTCTCTAATACCCCTTCCTGCTATCTCAATTGAACACTTCAATTGAATCAATAACCTGAAAATAAAAACACTTCATAAATCCTCAATCTTCACATAATACTCAAATAGAGTGTCTCCCACTTCAAGAATGCAATAAAAATCATATACACACCCTTAATAACTTCATATTTTGTCATTCAAAAAAAGAAAAACACAAATAACACCAAAAAACAACAAATACAAAGATTTTTTTTTTAAAAAACACTCCAAATATACCACAATCCGAGTTAGGAGGCTTGCACGGACACCGTAGAAAACTTTTTTGGGAGCCTTGAACACCAAGAGGGAGAGAACTACCGAAAGAGTGTGTGAGAAGCTCCCAAAACTTAACAGAAACCCTTTTTATAGCTCCAAAAACTTTTTTGGCTAGGGACCCTTTATACGGGTCCCTAGGTATATCGCCTGTATCGTACGATACAACACGATAAGTTGTTATTTGTGATACAGTTACCTCTATCGTATCGTATCGATACGGTGCGATACGGATAACACTGGCTTCCATAGTAGATGTGTCTTGCATGAATCTAAATTGGTTCTCTGTTGTACTTGATATTTGTCTTAACCTACGTTCGATAATTCTTTCCCACAATTTCATAGTATGGCTCATTAACTTGATACCTCGATAATTCGCACAATCGTGAATGTATCCCTTATTCTTATATATGGGTATAAGTGTACTCGTTCTCCATTCCTCGAGCATCTTTTGGTTTCTCCATATTTCATTAAATAGTCTCGTGAGCCAAGTGATTCCTATTTCTCCTAGTATTTGCCAAACTTCTATAGGAATATTGTCGGGTCCTACCGATTTACCACCCTTCATATGTTTAAGAGCCTCTTTGACTTCATTCTTTTGAATACGTCGATAGAAATTGTGGTTTCTATATGTTGATAGTTAAGCTGAGCTCAATTTAATTAAATGGGAAAAGAGAGAAAGCTTACTAATTAATTTAAATTATTAATTTTTTCATTATTAACTCTGCCCATGTAAGGGATCACCCTTGCATTGTCGGTCCCAAGCTCGGATAAAGGATGAGAGTTGTGTTAGACATCCGACAGCTAGCGTAAAACTTCATCAGATTTTTATAACATGGATTACAAAAATTATGAGCATTGCTTTGGGGCGTCCCTGCCTAGCGATGTGCTGCAGAGTCCGAATGCAGTAATAAGTAAGCAAGGGCCACTACATTTTCGCTCGAATGTAGTGAATCAATTGAGAGAGGGTTCCCACATCATGGACGGGTGTGGGTAAGGAAGTTAGTCCTGCTATATTGTCGCTCAAATGTAGCGAAAAATTTCCAAAGAGGGTCTCTGCATTTTGATTATGGACGGATGCAGGGGGGTAAGGAAGCTAGTCCTAGATAATAAGATTCGTATTGGTTCTTGGAATATCGGAATATTATCCGGTAAGCTAATAGAGGTGGTAGATACTATGATTCGGAGAAAGATTCATATTCTATGTTTACAAGAGACAAAATGGGTTGGAGAAAGAGCAAAGGAGATAGAGGATACATGTTTTAAATTATGGTACTCAGGTAAAGAAAATGCTCGAAATGGAGTTGGTATTATCATAAATAAAGATTTAAAGGATAGTGTAGTAGACATACAACGATATGGTGACCGAATCATGACGTTGAAATTAGTGTTAGGAGCAGAGGTTTTGAATATAGTTTGTGCTTACGCACCAGAAGTAGGACTAGAAGATAGTATAAAGACAACTTTTTGGGAAGAGTTAGATAAGGTGATTCAAAAGATTCTACAAAGGGAGATGATTTTGGAGGAGACTTAAATGGACATGTTGGTAAAGAGGCATTAGGATATCAAGGGATTCATGAAAACTTTGGTTTTGGGGATATAAATGAGGAAGGTAGGGAGATTTTAAATTTTGCTATGGCATTTGATCTCTTTCTAGTCAATACAATCTTCAAAAAATGAGATGAACATTTAATTACTTATAAGAGTAGCTTATCACAAACACAAATTGATTACTTTATTTGTAGAAAAAAAGATAGAGCGTGTTATAAAGATTGCAAGGTAATTCCATGAGAAAGCTTAACCACCCAACATCGACTTTTAATTATGGATTTACAAATAAAAAAATAGACAAAGAAGAAAAGAGTGCATCGAGTTATTCGGACTAAATGGTGGAACCTCAAAAGCGAGAAAGAAGATATATTTAAACAGAAAGTCCTTCAAGGAGATGTTTGGAATTATGTTGGTATACCCTGTGATATGTGGAACAATATGGCTATACATATTAGGAAAGCGGCGAAAGACGTGTTAGGGGTATCTAAGGGAGGTGTACCGGCACAAAAAGAAGCTTGGTGGTGGAGTGAAGTAAAAGCAAGGCAAAGAGGGCATGTTACAAATTACATTATGCTAAGAAAACTAGTGAAACTTTAGAGGCTTATAAGAAAGCAAAGAAGAAAGCGAAAAAGGCTGAGAGTGAAGCAAAAGCTAAAATTTGGGAGGACTTATATAAAAAACTGAACTCAAAAGAGGGTGAAAGAGATATTTTTAGGATAGCTAGGGCTAGAGATAAGAAAACTAAAGATCTTAATTATGTTAGATGCATCAAAGACGAGGATGAAAAAATTATAGTGGCAAATGATGATATAAGAAATAGATGGAAAAACTATTTTTATAATCTTTTTAATGAAAATAAAGATGTTAGTATTAGCTTAGGAGAGTTAGCCAAATCAGAAAAATATATAAACCACAATTTCTACCGACGTATTCAAAAGAATGAAGTCAAAGAGGCTCTTAAACATATGAAGGGTGGGAAATTGGTAGGACCAGATAATATTCCTATAGAAGTTTGGAAAATACTAGGAGAAATAGGAATCACTTGGCTCATAAGACTATTTAATGAAATATGGAAAAACCAAAAGATGCCTGAGGAATGGAGAGTAAGTACACTTATACCCATTTATAAGAACAAGGGAGACATTCAAAATTGTGCGAATTATCGAGGTATCAAGTTAATGAGCCATACTATGAAATTATTTGAAAGAATTATCGAACGTAGGTTAAGACAAGTATCAAGTACAACAGAGAACCAATTTAGATTCATGCAAGGTAGATCTACTATTGAAGCGATTCACCTTTTGAGACGTCTTATGGAACATTTTAGAGCAAAAAAGAAAGACCTTCACATGATATTTATTGTTCTAGAAAAAGCTTATGATAGGGTACCGAGGGAGGTTCTTTGGAGAACTTTGGAAAACAGAGGTATCCCATTGACATACATTAACCTTATAAGAGACATGTATGATGGTGCAAAAACATGTGTAAGGACTCATGAAGGAACGACAGACTTCTTTGAAGTTAATATTGGGTTACATCAAGGATCAACTTTAAGTCCATACTTATTTATAATGGTGATGGATGAGTTAACAAAACATATTCATGATGAAGTACCTTGGGGTATGTTATTTACCGATGACATTGTATTAGTGGAGGAGTCTAAGGAAAAAGTTAATAGAAAATTGGAACTATGGAGAGAAACATTAGAAAGCAAAGGCCTCCAACTTAGTAGAACAAAGACAAAATATATGGAATGTAAGTTTGATCATTTGGTTACCTCAGAGGACATAGAAATTAAAATTGGCACACATTGCATCCCCCAAAAGGAATGTTTTAAATACTTAGGGTCACTTTTTCAGAGTGATGGAAGAATTGATAGAGATGTTAAGCATAGAATTAATGCTGGTTGGTTAAAATGGAGAGGAGCATCAGGTATTCTTTGTGATAAGAAGATACCATTAAAGTTAAAAGGTAAATATTATAGAGCAATAATTAGAACTGCCATGTTTTATGGTTCTAGAGTGTTGGGCAGTTAATCATAAACATGTACAAAAGATGTCTGTGACAGAAATGAAGATGTTGAGATGGATGAATGGTCATACAAGAAAAGACTATACATAATGAGGTTATTAGAAACAAATTAGGAGTGGCACCAATAGAGGATAAAATGAGAGAATATCGTTTGAGATGGTTTGGATATATAAAAAGAAGATCAAAAGAAGAACCTGTAAGAAGGTTAGAAAAACTAAATTTGGAAAGTATTAAAAGAGGTAGAGGACGACCACAAAAGTGTTGGAAAGAAGCAATAAAGAATGATCTAGCTTATTGTGAGTTAACTGCTAACATGGCACACGATCGGGATCTTTGGAAACAAAGAATCCATGTAGCCGACCCCGTCTAGTATGGGAAAAGACTTAGTTGTTGTTGTTGTATTAATTTTTTCATTATTGCGCAACCAAGTCCAATTTATAGGATTGGTTCTTGTACTTTGACTAATGAGGAGTTCAAATAGGAAATATGGTAGGACCATAGGTCACATTGGAGATCAACTCTCAACCCTCTTTCACCATCTCTCTCTTTCCCCATGTCTTCTTTTATCTATTCGATCACCAAATCCACATCTATACACATAATAAAGTCAATAAAAAACTAACCTGCATTGTTTCAATGAGATATTACATTATAGAGTTTCAGAACCCAATACTCGTGCATATCCTACAAAATGCCTAAGATAACAACATGCTTTGTGGATTAATATAGAAGTTTTTGCTTCAAAGGATCAATTGTCAATGCTTCTAGAACACATAAATGTGGATGCAGAGTAGTCTTACAGGCATATATGGACAAAAAGATTGACATCTATTGACACCACTGTAAGAAGATTGTTGCTGTTTTTCTATTTGTAACTTTTGGAAGATCTTTTATGCCATAATATTATCGATGAGTGTTCTAACAGTAGATGGTTGGACATCAGTGCGGTGATGGCTCTCTTATGAAATTTTGAATGCCATATATAAGGGTTTGTAGAATGTGACAACTTAGCTCATGTAGTACCCATGTAAAATCACAATAATCTTACTAATTTAAGATGATGAACTTGGTTGCACATTAAATTTAGTCAAAAAATTGGTGAGTTAGGTCAGTGCAGGGTGTTGTGCTCCAGGAAACAACAATAATATTCCATTACATTGGAATGATAACATGTGGCTACCTACATCCTTCAGAACACTCCCTTTAAGTTGGACAAAAGATATTTCGTTTTCTGAGATTTGTTTGAGATAAAGTCAATGATAATCTCTCATTTTATCTTAATTTAAAGAGATTTAGAGAAAATACCTATGCCAGAGCATAGTAGATGTATGATATTGATGCTTTGCCATGTTTATAGAGTTGGTAAAATATTTGATCAGTCCTTTCTTTAGTCACTTTGAGAGTATTCATTGTTTACATTAGTTTGTGTTTTGAAGCACTTGAAAACTCATGTCTTTCAGGAGTGCGACTATCTGATAGCAATTGCACGACCACGCCTTAAAGAGTCCACAGTAGTTGACACGAAGACAGGGAAGGCATGTTCTACGAGACCTGATAATTTTTTTTTAACCTCTCATAAAGATGATAGCTTTATTTTGTTCTCTGTTTGATTCTATCTGAATAATCACTGTCTATGAAGTTATATTTTTACCTTGATTAAGTATCCATTATCACTTAGGGATTGGATTACTGACCCCGTACAACTAATAGATGTCTCTACAACGAGCTATGATGATTCTTCACCCAATAAAAGGAGCTGTGCTAATTTCCTGTCTATGATAGCACGTTGTAGCTTTTATCTGGGATCTGAAAAACTGTAAAATCAATTCTCTAGCTGCTTGATGATGGAGAAGTTATGTTGCAGTTATTGGTGTCATTTCCTCAAGTTAGTGGCATCAAGCTTTTAGAATAAATAACAATGGCAACTACTGAAGAAACTTAGCATTAAGGAACTGGGGATGCAAGTAACTTGCAAATTTAGATATTGTGAAGATATAGTGCAGAAGCAATGTATTTGGGTTGATGTGGAAGCTAATAAAAACAATAAACTTCTGATTTCTTTTCCATTTCCACCACCTAACGGTATGTTCTCCATGACTTCAAGCGTAGGTTTATCCATCCAAATGTTTTACTATTTTGAATGCTGAGCTTCAACAACCCTCAGTTCCTCCCAATTCAGTCACTTGTGTAGTATTACTTGTTAAAAAATATGAATATCTGCTATTTTTAATATCAGTTTTAGTATTTTTGATGTTTTAGGTATTATTGTAATTGCCCGTAGTACTAAGGGTATTTTGGTCATTTTGTACCTAGCAGCCCATTATATAAGGGCTGAATATGATGTATTAGGGTTAATAGAGTAAGATTAAGAAAGAGAGAGGGGGGGAGGTGGCCTCCATTGGAGGGTTGCCCCCTCTTTCGATCTCCATATTTTCTCTTCATTTGTTCTCTCGTGTTTGTGACATTCGATCTCCGTTGCGCTACTACGTTTTTAAATATGGTATCATAGCAGTGCCCACTTCGTTGGGTCGATCTCGAGGGGTTTTCCACTTCTCGATAGAAGGAATCATGGATTGCTAGTCAATTTGAGCAGGAACTCGAAGAATTTAGGCGGTTTCATCCTCTGTAATTTTGACGTTATTATTAGTTAGGGTTCAGGGATTTGTCGGATTACGGTGGGGAATTAGGGAATGGTCGGTCAGGATCAGAGGCTTAATGTCGTCCCGACGGTGAGATGCTAAGGATCACAAAGGCTCTCCTCGTTGGTACCACAATTATTCATGGACACAAGTTTTGTCAGAGGTTTCCATTAATGTCCCAGTTCTCTCTGGTACGAAGTCCAGGTTAGTGATATGTGAAATTAAGAGAAACCATTTGAAGGTGAGATTGAAAGGACAATCACCTATCATAGATGGAGAGCTTTATATGCCTATTAAAGTGGATGATTCCTTCTTGGGCATTGAGGACTAGAAGGCTATCTCTATTCTCCTAACTAAGCACAATCAGATGAAATTTGGAAATGTTATCAAAGTGTTTGATGAAATGTCCCATAGAAACTTTAACTCTGCAGGACTAGTGTCTGATGAAATATCCAAGAGAGATGTTTACCTGCATATCAAGTATTAATTGAAATGCTCAAAGAGGGCTGAAAATAAAAAAAAATATTGGAGAAGATTATGAAGTAGTACTTATGATTGTCTCCATTGAAAAAACAGTAGAATGCACATAGAAGGAAAGATAGAACGTAAAAAATCATTATTTTATTACATATGCATGACAAATCAAATCATGAAAGAGGCCAGAGGGTATGTAATGTGGCAGTATCACCCAGAAGCATGAAAATTAAAATCTTGAGTTGTTGAAGTAAAAAAGTCAGGAGGGCTGGAAAAAGCGGTTGCAATCACTATGTAAAGGAGCACAAACCGACTAGTATGGGTAGATGTGTGTATTTTGCTATTTGAGTGGTAGAGAGAGGACACCCAACCAACACACCAGCAGAAGCCACCATGTGAAGAGGCGCAGAAAAAACCGTTTGAAGTGTGTATGTTGGAGATAATACCTCTTACCATAAAAATCAATTTTTTCAAGAGAAGAAAAAAAAACTTTGAAGTGTTGTTGCCTAGTTACTTTATTGGGAAGAAAGAAGAAGAGAAGCGGCCAACACCCATAGAAGGGTCGTGCGCTACCCAAGTATGATCTTAATTATTCAAGTTGATTTAGAGAAGCCTCATTTGATCATTGGTATAAGTGTGGTGAAGAAAGAACTCTTTAAGTTTGGAGTTCGAAGTATCTCACTCCTAACTTGAGAGGGGTGTTAAAGAATATAAATATGTATTGTTTTTAATATCAGTTTTAGTATTTTTGATGTTTTAGGTATTATTGTAATTGCTCGTAGTACTAAGGATATTTTGGTCATTTTGTATCTAGCAGCCCATTATATAAGGGTTGAACATGATGTATTAGGGTTAAGAGAGTAAGATTAAGAAAGAGAGAGAGCGGGTAGGCGGCCTTCATTAGAGGGCCTGCCCCCTCCTTCGATTTCCATATTTTCTCTTCACTTGTTCTCTCGTATTTGTGATATTCGATCTCTGTTACGCTACCACGTTTTCCAACATTACTAAGTGTAGTTCTGCAGCATGCCAATTCAAGTGTTTCAGATATAGTATGACATACTTTGATCAGATGGAAAGGTGTGATCCGATCATTATCTATGTGATGTGGATAGTGTTTGAGTACATTTGTTAGTTAGAATAGTCACATATGAGCATGGCAGACACCGGTCTCTCTCTCTAATGCACACACATGCATGCACACATACATGTTACATGTAAGCTAACTGCTGGAGGCTTTGTGCTTATAGTTTAGTATCTGGCCATAGTCCAATGAAGAGTTGCTTAATAATACTAAAAATGTAGCAGAAGAAGCTACTTAGTGTAATGACTTGGCTGGAAGCCTCTCTGTTGTGTATCAAATGCTCTGACCTGGCTATGACCAAAAAAAAATGTGCACCACTTCCAGAAGATTATAGCAAGTACCACCAAGTATCCTCTCACCCATTTTGCATCAGATTGATGGGATTTATCACAAGTTTTACTGTTTTAGGATCCAAAGTTTGCACAGAGAGGCATTATAAGCTGATTCCTCAAAGCCCATGGGTTATCTATAACTGCCAGTCCAAATACTCATAACGGTTCAAATAATCCATATGTCAAACTTCTATCACATACTCATGATGATGTAGGTAGGGGTGCCCTTTACATAGGGAGTACGTCTTTCTTTGTTTCCCATCCTCTTTTTGGAAAGGTCGATGCATTCTTGGATGCATGAACCCCAATATAGACAAATCTTAATAAAAAAGACTTGCTCTTGGCATGATGACTGTGGAAGTGAATATTTGAAGAAAGATTGAACCTTGATGCCTCTGTGAAATCTTCTTCGGGTTCTTGGTGGATCTTGCATTTCTTGGGTTCATTCTTGACTTTTTCTTGATGCTTCTTTTGAGAACTTTGATGGATCCAGACTAAATTCTAGCAATTCTTGGTAAGATCTTCATTCAAGTTATTTATTGGCAAGATAGCCGGCAATATCTTGGGAGATGGAGGCTCAAGAAGATTACGGTATCAGCTGTTTGATGCCTCCAGAAAAGGTTCTTAATGAGAAAGGGAAATTTTTGGGGAGAAACTCATGAATAAAGAGGCAGATGGGAAGATCTTGAGTGATGTGGGGAAGAAATTAGATAAGAATGAAGCAAATTACCACTGAGGGAAGATGGAAAGGAACATTGGGAAGAAAATTTATTAAACAACTCCATAATTAGATTGGGTCAGCTGACCCCTATTTGGGTCTCACTTGGTTATAATTTGACAAATATAATCCTTCCGTCCTTTCCCAGTTTCATTTGAAATTATCAAATAAATGTTGACCTTCTTAGCTAGTAACATTTAATTAAAATAAAATGCTTAACAAATGCAAATGCAGATTTTTTTCTAAATGGGATGCCCAATGGCATATGGGGCGATTCTAGGCATCATTCTCCGCCTTTGTAGCAGCTTCCTCATTGTTAAAATGAATTTGGTTCACCCATTTAGTCTTAACATGTGGATCTCCCTGTGGACCTATATCTTCTTTGCTTGAGCTTCTTGGTATAGATCTTCTGGTGGATTGGATCATGATGCAGATTTTCAGTCTCTTGATGACTGTCATAATATCTGTTTATTGTTTCTTAACCAGACCCTGTGAGCTCCGCTGTATTTTTCTTTCTTGGACCCAATCTCTCACGTTTAACTAATTTGCAATTATCTTATATCCTACTTAACTAATCTCAAGGCCTGCCAAAAACTGGCCCGACTCATTTATTCAGCCATATGAGCTCCAGACAAGGCTTAGCAGGCGATCCTGACTGATTGGGAAGCTGCCTGTTATGCTACATCTAAGTGCATCTCAAAGCAATGAATTTATGGGATCTTCATGTTGCCATGAAAAATATTTCTATAATTTGTTTAGGATACACACACATAAATATGTATGCACCTTAGGAAGTATCTTGTGTAGTCGAGTGCAACCCACAGGCCAAAAACAGGCATAGATTTATTTTCAGAAAATTTCATAGGAAGCAGATGTGCCTGGAAGAAACTTTTGGACGTATGAATCAGGTTTTATGAGCAAAAAACCTCTTCAACTGTGAATCATTATCAAATATGATTTATATAGCGAAAAGTAGGTGCAAATGGTAAATTTTACCCCTAGGCTTTTGGATATGGAGATCACATCCATATTGTTAGCCTTTCGAGAGAAACAGACTTTCTGTTTGTGTGCTGGTTTGTGTGCACAGACAATTTTAAGTGTCACCTTTGGAGGACTTCAGCCTCAGCTATTAGGTTGCCACTATTCTTTGTGAGAGAAACCATGGTGATTATGGACAGTTTCTTTGTATAGAATGATTCATCTGTCTTTCTTCAGTTTATGGACTTAAGGATTAAGCATTATTTTCTTTGCAAGTATACGTCATTATAATGTCCTAGCAGAACTGAATAAGTTATACCACTTTTTGTAATTTTGGCTTCAAAGGCTTCATTATCCATGGCCTAGCTTTTGATTTTCTTTGTTCGATTTGGTTTTATTGTCAGGGGATTAGGAGTAATGTTCGAACTAGTTCTGGGATGTTTTTGAGTTCAGAAGAAAGGAAGTATACAATGATACAGGTGTGTATTTCGATATCTTATGCACATGATGGCATGCAGCAGCCCTCCCATGTAGTTTGAAGTTTGAACTGCTTGTTTCAAAAAGTTCTTTCGTTTGCAAGCTTTTTAGTTTCTAGTTTTCTACAGTAGTTGTAAACATGCGATATCTTTGGTGAATGGTAAAAGGTGATATTGATAGACTTGCCTATGAAAATTTAACACTGCTCTAGCAAGAATCTGTGTATCTGACCCCAGGAAAGGGTTTGGTTGTCGTTGTTGCTCTAGAAAGATACCTTCTGGGATTAAACGAACTAAGGCATACACTCACCAAGTTATCTTATTCAAATAAATGATCTTTAATTATGATTTATGTGATGCTCTCATCATCTCTCTCAAGATCAATACCAGAGCCACAGGGGCATGAGTTTGGATGGCCTAGGTGGTCATTATCACATAGAAGGCTCCTGGTGCCTGCAAAATCTGGTAAGAATAGGAGAAAAAACAAGTTACAGCATTGAGGAAGCATCCAGTGCATATGATTAGATTTTTATTATATTTCGTCAAAACCACATAAAAATTCTCTCCAGATATCACCCAGGAATATCTTACAGATGGTATATTTTGTGATGACATGCAATAAAGTTCATATTGAAGCTACAGCCTTTGAGAATCTGTTTTCAACAAATGGAAGATGTTGCTTGGGCTTTTCGTTTTACTAGTGGTGGGAAAACTGTTTCTTGGGCTTTGCGTTTTACTAGTGGTGGGACAACCTGCTTTTGTTATCTACCTCAGTGTTGTTCGATGTGTATCGTATCGTGTATAATTTTGGTCTATGATACGATACGTATCGTATCGCCCCGTATCATTGTTTAATACTAAAAAATGGAAAAACTTAGAAAAATCACAAAAAATTAAAAAATCACATAAATTAAAAAAATTCATATAATGAATAAATTGAGTACATATTCATCAATCACCATTCAATTTTCAATGTATAAAGCATTTAAGTAGTATATCTTTAGCAAAAAAAAAATTATAACTTTCATAATTGAAAAAAGAATTATATTTACGTATTATAATCAGGATCAACTAAATAATCTTCATCTTTTCCTCCTTGTTCAAGATCATTGTCTCCTTGATGTTGTTGCGCTCCATCCAAATTAATTTATTGAATGTCTTCTTCATTTAACTCCGCTCATGTAAGGGATCACCCGTACATGGTCAGTCCCAAGCCCGAATAAAGGAGGAAGATTGTGTTAGGCTTTCGACAACCAGCGTAAAACTTTGTCATATTTTTATACCATGGATTACACAAATTATGAGCATTGTGTTAGAGCATCCCCTCTTAACGACATGCTGCAAAGCCCGAATGCAGTGAAAAGTAAGCAAAGGCTACTACATGATTGCTCAGATATAGTGAATCAATTGTAGAGAGGGTTCCCACATCATGGATGGGTGTGGGTAAAGAAGTTAATCCCTGCCGCCCAAATGTAGTGAATAAATTACAGAGATGGTCTTCGCATTTTCAATATGGATGGGGGAGGGGGTAAGGAAGCTAGTCCTAGATAATAAGATTCGTATTGGTTCTTAGAATATCCGAACATTATCCGGTAAGCTAATGGAGGTAGTAGATACTATGATTCGGAGATAAAAGAGACAAAGTGGGTTCGAGAAAAAGCAAAGGAGATTGAGGATATAGGTTTTAAATTATGGTACTCAGGTAAGAAAAATACTCGAAATGGAGTTGGTATTATCATAAATAAGATTTAAAGGATAATGTAGTAGACATACAACGATATGGTGATTGAATAATGACGTTAAAATTAGTGTTAGGAGTAGAGGTTTTGAATATAGTTTATGCCTACGTACTCCAAGTAGGACTATAAGATAGTATAAAGACGACTTTTTAGGAGGAGTTATATAAAGTAATTCAAAGAATTCTACAAAGAGAGATGATTTATTTAGGAGGAGACGTAAATGAACATGTTGGTAAAGAGGCATTAGGATATCAAGGTATTCATTAAGACTTTGGTTTGGGGGATATAAATGAGGAAGGTAGGAAGATTTTAAATTTTGCTATGGCATTTGATCTCTGTATATAGCCGACCCCGTTTAGTATGAGAAAAGGCTTAATTGTAGTTGTTGTTGTATTTGATTAGTCAATACAATCTTCAAAAAACGAGATGAACATTTAATTACTTATAAGAGTAGCTTATCATAAACACAAATTGATTATTTTATTTATAAGAAAAAAGATAGAGCGTGTTATAAAGATTGCAAGGTAATTCCAAGAGAAAGCTTAATCACCCAACATAAACTTTTAGTTATGGATTTACAAGTAAAAAAGTGGACAAAGAACAAAAGAGTACATCGAACTATTCAAACTAAATGGTGGAACTTCAAAAGCGAGAAAAAGGTATATTTAAAAGAAAGTCCTTCAAGGAGATGCTTGGAATTATGTTGGTACATCTTGTGATATGTGGAATAATATGGCTATACATATTAGGAAAGTGGCGAAAGATGTGTTAGGTGAATCAAAAATGTGGAATGTAGTAGCAGACTATAAAATTTAAGTGCAGGCAAGCTCAACACCGAATGGAGAATACCAAACTGAATTCATTTTCTTCACTATCAGCACAGAGTCTGTGGTAGAGCCCATCAAAATTCAGAATACATTAAAAGAGTTACGAAAAGGAATACCAAGTAATCAAAAGGAGTACCCAATAATCATATGACGGATAGTGTATATACAAATGATACGACTTTCATATTAAAATTCATATTCTAAACACAATATCTTTAAAGCTCAATACATTAAGTTTCAAACTCCAATAGTCTCGATCTTAATATTTCCTTCACTATCATCTATAAAAAGGACTGCTCCCGTATTTGGTTTATGAAGAGACAACAATGCAACTTCAAGAATTTATGCTCTCTCAAATGGATCCCAATCATCTCTACCAACATCCCACATTTTTGTCTCACCTTGCACGTAAAGAAGACGAAGGTTTGTATGAACAAAAACCAAATCTTTACTTCTTTGAGTTTTCAACTTATTTTTCTATAAGAATAGATGAAGGAATATGTACTCTAATTTCTTTCACAGCATGAAGACGAGTATGGTTGCGAAAGAAACTTTAAAGCGATCGTTTGAAGCTTGAGAATTGATGATCCATGAATAACCCACCATTCTTTTGGAGATAAACTTCTTCTATTTTTAAAGTAATCGAATTGTCCAATTTCTTTTTTATTGCTTGAGAATTTCACAAATTCTTCTATCACTTCTACTCTTTCTTTTGAATCTTGAAAGAACCTTCGAAGACATTTATTCATTCTTTTACAAATTTCATTATTTGTGTGGGAAAATTCTATTAGGAACTTCTTCAATTCATTGCCTTTTATAATACCTAGAAATTAAAAAAACAAAAATATCAAGTATCAACATAATAATCAAACAAAAAGAAAGTTATTTAAATCATAAAACTTAAAAGAGTTTACTTCAGATTTAGAGAATGTGCCACAAAATAAAGTGGTGTGTAGCTTTTGGTCCATCTATCAATGAGAATATCATATACTACTTTGCAGAAAGTAGAATATTTATTCAAATCTTTGTCTCTATGTTGATAAATAATTGAATTTACTTGCTCAATCATAGAGTCTCATTTCTCATAAACCAAATGAAGGACTGACTTATCGGTATCATATAGTCGAAGCATATCATAAATAGCCTTTGTAAAGTTTTAAATATAATTAATCTTATCCCACTAAATATCATTCAAAATCATATCTTTCACAACTGCAGCCTTTGAAACATCATCATCTCTATAATGAGATCACTGCTCACTAATAACCATTCTTTGAAAATCATGCTTGATGGTTCTTATCCTTTTTAACATAATAATCATTAAGCAAATCTTGTTTCAACAACAATAAGTAACTTTAGATGCACAAACTGGTTATACATTGTTAACCTCATGAAACGATTCAATATAAAAAATTTAATAGTAATGGCATCATCAACAACATGTCTTATCGAATAACACTCGTTATAAGGAACTTCATTATTTATAGAGTTCTTAGGTTGACAAATATTTTTCAAAGCAAGGTTTAATGTATGCACTACACATAATATCCAAAAAACTTTAGGATAAACTGATTCAATAATCATCCCAGCTACTCTATAAACTGGTGCATTATATGTTATAACTTGCACAATATTTTGAGATCCAATCTCATTAATAACTTTCATAATTTCATCCACAATAAAGTTCTTAAATTTCACATCACCAAAGGAATCAATAGACCTTAAAAACGTAGGCCCTGCATCTGAAATAGCCATAAAGTTAATCAAAGGTCTTCTTTGTATATCAATCCATCCATTTGTAACTATGCTTACTCTCTTTTCTGGCAAGTATCTTTGATAGGTTGAAGCAATCTCATTAAATGAGTTTTCTCTTTCTACAATAGTGTAGTCCTAATAGCATTGTAACTAGGTGGAGTAAAACCTGAAATTGAGGTGTTCGAAGCATATTTAAATGCACTAACATAGTAAGGGTTTCTTGCTACATTAAAAGGAAAACATGTAGAGTAAAATAATCTTGTTATTTCACATGTCAAATGATCTCTTGCTTCTTTGTTAAATGCTCTTGCCAATTGGCTTTCACTTGCTCTTTTTCTCTTACTTCCATGAAACGATTCAAATGTAGGTGGATTCAAACTTATAGTTCTAGTAGGTAAGAGAACTTGCAATTGTCTAACTTTTTCATGTGCTTCTCTCTCAATTTGTCGTCTTTAGACCGGCCATACAAGGGTGATTCCTTACATAGGCGGAAAAAGTGGTAAGGAGGAGGGTTGTGTTAAGCTTCCGACAGCCAGCGTAAAACTTTGTTGGACTTAACATAGATTCTACAAAAAAAAAAACAAAGAATCCATGTAGTTGACCCCATCTAGTATGGGAAAAGGCTTAGTTGTAGTTGTAGTTTCTGAAAGATATTGATCAGAAACAGCAGAACAAACAACTATGTCATTTCCTTTTTCCTTTAATAAGTGACACTTCACTCTAAAATAAGAACCTTTGTAACTTAAACAACCACAATAGTTACACCGCCAACTTGCATTTCCACCTCCTGTCTTTTTATCTTATAACAAGGATACATATGCCTGAAGCAAAAACCTCTTTTGGGTCTTCCAAATGCAAATTTACTAGTGATAGAAGCAGACAAACTACTACCACTAGCAAACATATTAGACATCTGAAAATAAATAATATTTAACTATCAATAAACAAAAATAGATTCACAAGTATTAAGCAAAAATATTGCATGATTCTTGACTTGCTAATTGCTATTAAAGAAATAAAGGAAATATATTGCGCAAACCCTATTTATAAGGAATTTATTCAATATATAGTCATATACAAATTCCTATGTCAGTCTAGTTAATCTTTTACCTGATCATCCGAACAAAGACACGTTCAATTAGGATAGGAATTGGTTCTTGATTCGGCACAGTTACATTGACCATGAAATATTTGTAACGGATCCAATCAGATTAAGCCATACAGTCCATTTTCATATAGTTAGTTGCTAGTCTACCCACACAAAAACGGGCTCAATTAAGAATGCATCTTGATAAAACACGTTCCATAGGCCATGAAATATTTTCTACCATTCAATCTTATAATTGAAGCAGAGTCCATCCACAAAGGAGGCAGTGAATGAAGCATGAAATGATAGTCAGCAAGCAACATTGCACGAGGCACCACCGTGGTTCCTGTAATACAATTGTTCTACCCCATGTGATACCACACCTTTAAACGATCGGTAGAATTGGCAACATAACACTGCACTATTTTGATAAAACACCAGCCAATAAAGATGTGATAAGCAACATGTTACATAAAACGACACACCTAACTAGGATAGATGAGACCCAAAACCAAAAAACATATGGTTTTCAAAGGCTATTCCATCATGTTATGGTGACGACTAGGGCTCGCCATGGTCCCCCTCTTTTGTATGGTTCCACTTTCATGGCCAGGCCCAAAACCGGCCACCACCATTGACGTTTGCAAAAAAATGAGAGGAAAAAGGAGAAAATCGTACCCGAGAATGTGGTAGAGTAGAGTAGAGAGAGACGGCTGAGAATGGCCATGTCGCAGAGAGGGAGAGGCACAACCACGCAGGGAATGGGGTAGAGGAGAGAGAGAGAGATGACTGAGAATAGGTTAAAAATGTTTTTATACGTGTTTTTGGATTGCATATGGGTCGATCCGAATCCAGTATGTACCCGATACGGGTACTTGACATACTTGTATTGGGTACGTGTATCGGTACATGTCTACACGTATTGGTACATTGTATGTGGTATCGATACGCGTACCAGTATCGAGTACGCCAACCAAATTGACGTACCTGTGCAACATAGCGAGCAATTAATCATAACATGTAGAAAAGATGTATGTGACAGAAATGAATATGTTGAGATGGATGAGTAGTCATACAAGAAAAGACCGTGTACATAATGAAGTTATTAGAAACAAATTAGGAGTGACACCAATAGAGGATAAAATGAGAGAATATCGTTTAAGATGGTTTGCACGTATAGAAAGAAAATCAAAAGAACTTGAAAGAAAGTATGAAAAACTAGATTTTGAAAGTATTAAAAGAGGTAGAGGATGACCAAAAAAGTGTTGGAAAGAAACAATAAAGAATGATCTAGTTTATTGTGAGTTAATTGCTAATATGGCACATGATAGGGCTTTGTGGAAACAAAGAATCCATATAGTTGACCCCGTCTAGTATGGGAAAATGCTTAGTTGTTGTTATTGTAATGTCTTCATTTAGAAGTGTATTTGCTTTACTATCTTCTATAATCCACTTCTCTAAGATATCAAAATTATTCAGACTTAATCAAATTGGTTCTCCTTCCTATTTAACTTTATTAATTGCCTATAAGAAAGACAATTAAATAATATTAATAATTAAATAAAATAAATTATTGAATTGAATACTTAATTAGTAACTAATCCTTTATTACCTTTACTGGAGCTGCATGTTGCAACGGATGAAAAATAGGTCATTGAGCCGCTTATGTTTCAACCTATTATGCTTTTTATACGGATATATTTGAAGACACTCCAATTCCTTTCACAGCCAGTTGCGGTGCAGGTTTGGCTCAGAACTGTTATTGCAAAATCTATTAGGTTTGGGCAATCACTTTCAAACCTATTCCACCAAACATCTAATAGAAAAAAGGTAAACATAAAGAGTTATTTCATAATAAATATAAGATGTAAGAAACTTAAATATTAAGATAAATAGTTTATTTAGATGCATATTATTACGGTTGCGAATGACTATGATCTCCATCTCTCGATGTATAGTATGCTCTACTCTTATAAGGGACTAATATCTTATTAACTTCACTATCCCTTTTAAAGCTTACAGAATACCTAAATGTTGGATTTAGGTACTAAGTTGTTGCATGAATAAGCATCATGAATAGGCTGATACAACTGTTTATTCTATCTGTTATTGATAATATTTTATACGAGCACATAATGTCTTTTTTTCCACTAAAGTTGCTTCTAATAGCTTCTTTGGCCCTATCCATAGCTTCATAAAGATAACCCATAGATGGTTTCTCCTCTCTGTCAGCCAATCTCAAAACTTTTATTAAAGGACATGCGATCTCATTCAATTTTACTAATAGTCTAACACAGGAGTTCCAAAATATACTCCTAAAAACCGTCTCTGAAATCTCATTCAGTTTTCTATTTCTTCTATTTTGAGGCAAGTATGCAAATTGTTGTCACTGATCCGAGAAAAACACTCTCAAGGCTTCCTTTTGTTTCATAATACTCAGTTGTTGGTGTCACCTCATTCATCTCTCCGATATCCTCTAGTATGATATCTAAATAATGGGTTTTAGTTGGTGTCTAATAAAAAGTCTCATAAGTATTAGCTTTACTCTTTTTCAGTTGCTTTATAGTTAGTTGTATTATCTGTAATTAATTGGACTACATTCTTAAGCCCAACCTCTAATATCACTTTATCAAATTCATGCCTTAGATACTCTTAGTATGTCGTTCCTATGACATATCTAGAGATCTAAAAAACATAATTCTTTAGGACAATAGACAAATAAGTTTAACAAAATCCTTCTTCTCATATCTGTTCATCCATGTACCATGATAGTGCATCATGTCTCCTTTCATGACTCTCTCAAAGTCGAAGAGTTTCCCTCTCAAACTTTTGATAAAATGATATTTTATACCTTAGACCAATGTTAACAATGGCATCTATCATTTCTTAAAAATGAAAAGAATTTGTTGCATTAAATGGAATGCACACATCATAAAACCATCTCCCACTTTAAGGTCTGTCTAGTTATATAATTACTCTAAAGCCATAGCAGCATGAATTCTAGATTAAGCAATAGGTATATTACTATGAAGAAAAAAAAGATTGTATGTTATAATAAGATGTTCCTCTAGCCCTTCCTCTTTTACCACTTGCAATCTCTTAAACAACTCTCTTTTTCCTAGTTGACGATCGAGAACTACTACTAACTACTACCAATCTTTGTCCTAGCATCATAAGGGATGCTATCATCACTACCACCAAGTCCAACATCCTTGTATCTTTTTTTTCTTACTTCTTAATTATACTTTCAATCATGTAGACACTACCATTTAATTGCTTCTAGCACTCTCCTAACTTTGTTTGTGCAAGAAGCAACCTCTTTCGTAGTCCCTATTAGGTAATGTTTCAAACAAGAAATTTCACCACTAATCACCTTCTCACAAAAAATACATTTTATTTTTAATTTGTTTTCCTCAACTACAGTACCCCACTGCTATGCCGGATCATAAGACCGAGATTGTGAGTCCCTAATGCCCCTTCCTACCATCTTAATTTAACACTTCAATCTTAATACACATAAAAATAAAAGCACTTGGTAAATCCCCAATCTTCACTTCACAAACCACCAAAACACTTAAAAAGAGTGTCTCCCACTTCACAAATACAATGAAAAGATATTCACGCACTTCATATATTGTCATTAAAAAAACAAAATAAAATACCAAATACATGAAGAAAAAAAAGTTATACCACAACCACCATATCATTAGTGTTATCACTGTTGGAGTGATCGTGACTTTAGAAACCCTTACAAAACCGTTGGAGATGCCTCACCCAAGCTAGAATTCGCCTTGGAGCAGTTGGAACCCACAGACGGAAGCCATAAACACCGTAGAAATGTGGGTTTCTGTTCGGTCAAAGGCTTTTTATAAAGTTCAGGACGTATTGTATGATATATGTTGTATCGTATGATAAAGATCAATAAGTTTTGTCATGCGACACAACATGGTGTATCGTATCGTGGAATCCTATAATACGATAACACTTATATGCCTTCCATGCAAAAATTGGTTCTTGGAGAGTTGAATAAAGTGGTTAAGAGTTGCATATGGAAGATCTATTTTGAGTCCCACTCTTGAAATGCCAATGTTGTAGCTATATACCCCCTCTTTTGAATAGGGCTGTTAAACAAGCCAGGCAGCTCCATTATTTGTCTTAGCTGGGCTCATGGTTCCAATTCACTTTGAAAATTGCATTAGAAATCTATCTTCTAGTTAACTCAAGTAAAAACAGCAATTATTTCAATGCTTTTATACAAATCAAAATCTCTAAAAGTTCTTTAAAAAAGTAATTATTTAAGAATAGGTGTTTGACCCATCAGCTTGGCTTATGCTTGTGTGCGGCTCATCTTGTTTAGTAGCCATATTTTTGAATCTTAATGAGGAATGCTGGTTAAGCATTTGTCTGGATCTTAATTTTGGTACATTTGGCCTTTGAATTCTCTATTTTCAAATTTCCTCACTAGTTGTAAGGCTCATTAGATGCACGTTGGTGTTGCTTGAGCCACTTGTGACAAAATCAGTGTCATACATGTCTTTATATGGACCAGGAAATTGAAAAGCGCATTGCTGTCTTTTCTCAAGTGCCTGCCGAAAATGGGGAACTCATCCAAGTTCTTCGGTGAGTTATTAAGCTTTCCTGGATCTATTTGTTCCACAATTCTTGTTTAATTTGTTTTTAATTGATGACAAAGTTTCACTCAGTTGTAACCTTCACAAAAGGACAGGTATGAGAAGGACCAATTTTACAGGCCCCATCATGACTATTTTGCTGATACAGTAAGATTTTCTTTGTCATACTTCAGTTTTAATTCAGCTGGTTTATCTGAGCATTCTTACACACTGATGCAAAATGTCATACTATTATCTATCCTCCACGTGATTCTCTAAGTCTTATATCCCAAGTCTTGCATTCTAAGCGTTTATTTCTCTAATTTGTAGTTTAATTTGAAACGTGGAGGCCAGAGAGTTGCAACAATGCTCATGTATCTCGGTGATAACATTGAAGGGGGTGAGACGTACTTTCCTATGGTATGTCTAGCTCGTGGATTCTCTCTTTATTGGAGGTTCATTTTCATGTCTACATATGATGCTCCTAGGAGCTTTTGTTTGATGTCTTGATTAATTGAGCCTTTTGGTTCCTTTCTTGTCTGATTCAACCTTTCTCTGTTTATTGACACGTGCGCGCGATGTATCACAAGAAAGTGGCATTGGTTTGTAGATAAATAACTATTCAAAACAACGAACAGGATCATGACTTGCCAAAGGAACCCTAACTTGATATATGTAACACAAGATAAACGACCATATACATGTAGACTATGATGTGATATATGTAAGACAAAATAAATGACTCTATGCATGTAGACTGTGATGTGATATATGTGAGTCAAAATAAACAACTATATACATGTAGACCCTGTGTTTCTCGGGCAGGGTGATGGATGGGTTGTTATGTATGTTTACTATCTTTAACCTTTCATTGGAGGTTTAAAATCCAAATGCTGTAAGAGTAGAATCTGATGTTTAGTCAACGACTTCGCCACAGGCTCAATGTATACGAATTCCGGTACTTGCATTTAAACGAACTTTCAGAATGTTTCTTGGGGAGGGTGGTAGATGGGGTTGTTATGTATGTTTATTATCTTAAAACCTTTTATTGAAGGATTGAAATCCAGGTGTTCTGAAGAGTAGAATCTGATGTTTACTCAGATACTTTACGACAAGCTCAATGCTTACGAATTCCGATGCTTGCATTTAAACGAACTTATAGAATGTCTGTGCTAACAGAAAATAATAAATTAGGACACATCCTTCAAGGCGTTGACAGTAGCCGTAGCTGGTAGGGTTTATGAATCTTATCCTGTATCATGTCAAACTTGTAGCTTACATTCACTTTTCTGTTACAACTACGGCGACCATCCCTAGAAATACTGCTGTAATAGCCGAGAATGTCGTCCATATTTTTTTTCCTTTAAAGAAAACGAGAGAATTTAGTTGTTTGTCCCCAACCATAACTCTCTAGGTAAGTAGGCTTGCCGACACCTGTCTGCTGTCTCTGTTGTGTCACTAAAGGCATGCTGCTCCCTTACCCTTTTTGTTAATGCTTGGATCTTTTTCCCTTTCGGAAGATACAGGAACAATGAATGCTAGTAGCATCTAGGTGCCAGCACTAAAGAAAATTTCAGGCTATAAATGCTCAAGAATATTAAAGGAAATCACTTTTTTGGTAGTCTATCTTAATGAGTTAGTTAGGTTTTCAGTCAAAATGATCTTGTTGGTGAGACGTCGTTTGAGATGTAGCTAGAGCTTAGGTGGCAGTCTAATGAGTAATTACCCTAATCATCATGCTGGAATTTATGCCTATTCTGATATTTTGGTTGTCAAGCCAGTCTTCGCAATCCACCATTTTGCATATTTTAATCCATCTTGCTTAATCTTTTCACGCACCCAAATGCAACAATTTTGATCTTGTTGCTGGTATTCTGTGATTGTTACTGAACAAACAGGCTGGAGATGGCGAATGTAGCTGTGGTGGAAAGATGGTTAAAGGGTTGTGTGTGAAACCAAGAAAAGGAGATGCAGTTCTCTTCTGGAGCATGGTTTGTTTTCTTCTCTGCTTGATTTATGATTATAATGGTTCTCAGAACGAAAGGTTCTTTTATCATACTAAACTGAAGAAAAAAAGGCCTCCGGTTGATGGTTCTACCCTTGGGGTTTTATGCCGTCAGGGGTTTGACCAAGTTTAGACAACCATTTACTGTTCCGTTGAGTTACAAGTTATAAAAAAGTTCAAAGCATCTTGAATAATCTTCTTCCTTGAACCTTTGTTTTCTACAGGATCTTGATGGATCATCAGATCCAAAGAGTCTTCATGGTGGCTGTGAAGTTTTGACTGGGGAGAAGTGGTCTGCTACAAAATGGATGAGACAGAAAACCAGCCATTGAGATTCTCTCTCTCTCTCTCTCTCTCTCTCTCTCTCTCATGGCGCCCCTTTCGATTGGGCTTATAGTTGCATCTTTTTTTGTAAAATAATTTATGGTTGTTTTGCACTATACAATTGTTTTTCATAAGAATTACAGGAAAAGAATGTCAGTCACATTAGAAAAGGTGTATTCTGGTAGTAGGTAGACACAGCCTTTCAACCTCCCAACTTTAATTTTTACCTGATTCATGCGCCTGCTTTTTCTCTGCTTTTCCACCTTTTTGCTACGTAGCATTAAACATGGAGACTGTTAGAAGCTCGAGTTTTAATCCCTTCCATAATTTACTCATGCGTCTCTTACCCTTTCCTTATCTTCATTTCTGGTACCTCTCTCTGTCTCTGTCCTTTTGCTTTGTTGCGCATGGCTCTCCCGACTTGATTATGTGTGACGGATGATACTTATGGGTAGGGCTGTTCGTGGTCAGGTGTGGTTCGGTTCTAGACTCAAACCTCGAACAAAATCAATCCAATCATTTCTCAGTCTTGAAGAACCAAGCAAAACTATTATAAGTTTCAAAGGTGAACCAGACTCCACCGTCACTTCCAGTTTGGTTCGGCTCAGTACCATGGTTCGTTAGCTTTAACATGCCAAAAAATGCGACCTAGTGTATAAATATATGATCAATCTGATGACAAATACTTAGTGAATTTATGGAATAAGTCATAACAAGTGTCACAATTAAAAAATACGTATACTAGATCAATCACATATTCTAGCACGCACTTCAACAAAGTAGTAGAAAGAAAATAGCAATATTTTCTAGCACGCTATAACGAATTCACTACGATGAGATAGTGAATCTAGTATACGTATGTTCATTCTTTCTACTACTTTCAACAAAGTAATCAATCACAATTAAATATATGATCCTGCAAGAGATAGTGAATCTATTCACATTCCATGTGTGAATCCATACACAAGAAGTTTGCAGAGAAGCCTGAAGCTGACGCTTAAATTGCCCAAATTCAACATGGACTTTCTACTCGATGATGTTGGAACCTTGAATAGGTGTCTATGCCCAACTCTAACTTCCCTGTTGGTGTTCGAGTCCCACTGATCCTAGACAACTAAATATATGATCCTGCAAGAGATAGTGAATCTATTCACATTCCATGTGTGAATCCATACACAAGAAGTTTGCAGAGAAGCCTGAAGCTGATTCTTAAATTGCCCAAATTCAACATGGACTTTCTACTCGATGATGTTGGAACCTTGAATAGGTGTCTATGCCCAACTCTAACTTCCCTGTTGGTGTTCGAGTCCCACTGATCCTAGACAACTTCATCATGTCTATGTATGTTCATTATCCATGCATTCAAATCATAGTAATCATATTCTCACTATATTATATTGATTTGTTCATTTTCTTATATGTGCTGATACAAGGTTTCAAGAAAACTAGACCTTGACTTTTTCTGCTCTCATCTCTAAATTTTGAAGTTCATCAAAATACCGAACCCATTGCTCTTTCATAAGCCCAACTTGAGTCAAAAACATCACAAGAACTGTTGTTTGAGGGCTTTGCACGGAAAACCAAACACCTACTTCTCTATCGTGTTGTTATCTCACCTTAACAAAAAAACCTTCAATCACGAACCCATGGTTCCTTAGAACCACAATTACAAGCCCATGTGAGCTTGGGCCTATAGTTCTAGTACCACGGGCCTAACACTGCCAACTGCTAATGGTTTAGCTTGGGTTTTACTGGTAACAGTTTTTGTGATCTAAACAAGGCCCAGTACGCTAGCTGACCCATTAAGCTATACATGCTGAATAAAGAGAATGCATGCTGGTTTCAGCTGGACTGACATTACCTCACGTAGTTAAGCATTTGGTTGCTTGTAAAATTTGAAGATTTCAGTTCCAAATCTATGGTTAGGATCCTTAAGTCAAAAAGCTAAAAAGGTGTAATAAACTTTTCGAGTACTTTTTCATTTTTGAATTAAAGATTTCAGCCATCCATCTTGTTGATCACACTGTTAAAATCTTTGAGTTTTTTTAAGCATCTAAACATAAACATATGAGTGCATACTAATGTCTCTCTCTCTCTCTCTCTCTCTCTATATATATATATATATATATATATATATATATATATATATATATATATCAAGCCATTCAATCCAACCAATTGGGTGGGTATAATGTCATTATAACTGAAATCTTCAAATTTCACAAGCCAACTGTATTAAATTGAATTCCGACTCAAATTTCAATTAATGTTTCTATTCCAAACTCTATGTGAATACAACTTAAATTTTTTGAGGAACTAACATTCAGCTCATCTCAATTCATTTTGGCTCAGAATTAATTAGCTAATAGACCTAACATGGCCACAATCTTGAGTTGAATACCAAGCGATGACCACAGTTTAGATCGGCTCCTTTATTCAGATCTTATTTCTCTAACCATATTTCATCAAAACCCAGATTCATTTCTTACTCGAACCAAAGCCAATCCGTTAAATCACCTCTCAAGTGTTTGTAATTGTAAAAGTTGGACGTCGTCACTGAAAACCTGATATGACGGAACAAGAAAGTCTTCATGTCGACCCAAGTGACAAAAAATAGCCTTCCGATCAATATGAGTTGACAAAATTTGACATGAAAAGTGACACGCGCGAAACACAAACTGGTTATCTATGCTCACTCAGGTTTTTGACACGATGGACGAGTCCATACTACGACACGATCACGACCCGAAATATAAAGTCACCACCACACACTGAAACAAACTTATTCTCCAAGGCTTATGAGAGAAAAGGGAAAAACTTGTTCCCACGTCCCGACGACCGCGTAGAGAAGGGGAGCCCCAAAACGTGAGCACGGCTTCCCTAAGCGCATGATTTGCGGCCGAGGGGCGTGGACCTACGAGGACCGGTAGGTGTCAGGAAACTGGAAAAGAGTGGTGGCCTCTCTTTAATTTTCAACCGACCCTACGCATAAAGGGAGCGTAGGACGTGGTGAGCGTATTGACGGGCATGCCCTACCCTAGGGGGGCGGGCTGCCCTTAACTGTAGGGGGCGTAGGGTAAGAGGTGAAGGACAGCGTCGTCATAATGAAGAAGTTGGGATGAAAGGCCAAAAAGGCAGCTTGTCTCGTTTCAGTTGTCCCTGTGCGCCCTCTTTCCCGTCCATTCATCGGGGCCGTGGTCCGACCCACTCGATCAGCCACCTGACCTGCTTTCGATGCGACCGCGCGTGGGTATTCGTGGACCCACCCTCACATTTTTACCCTTCGATTTCCTTCTAATGACGATAGGCCGGCGTTGATATTACAACTTTAAATATATTCTCAGATCTTTTTGCTTTTATCTGTTCTTCCACAACGACTGACCAAAGCCGATAGCAGCCTCTTGGAGTCGATTTCGTGGCCTGTCTGGTGACTAACCTTTTGAGAATTATATATTCTTCTTTTTATATATATATATATATATAAATATAAAAGAGAGTTCATACACACATTTAAAGATTTCAATCAATCGATTATTAAAATCTTTAAAGAAAAGCAAAGTAATACCAAACTATGAAAAACTATAGTCATACTTTTCTTAAATTAAAAACTCAACTCAACTGCATGCACTCATTCATGCTTGAATCCAAGAATTTTTATTGTTCCATTGATACCATCGATCAAAGAAATTCAAAAAGTATTTAATGGTGTATTAAATATAAGTATAAATATATTTTTAAATTTAAATCTCTATCATTTATTATGTGATTGGAATGACGAAAAAAATATCCCACGTAAGCTTAAAGGATTTGAACACGTACATGCATATACACTTTTATCATATTTTTCTCTTTTATACTCCAAAACTCTACTCAAATAAAGGATCATTCTTGTCAAAACTTATCTATCATGAATCCTACAAATTATGATAGAGTTATATGGAAACAAAGAATTTATTGAGTTGACCCTATCTAGTATGGAAAAAAATGCTTAGTTGTAGTTGACATATATGCTCTAAACTAACAAAGAAAAATATCTATTTCCATGTTAAAACCAAAACTAAAAGCCAATATCCATATTCGGTGTCATTTAAACGGGAAGGCTGAAGCCAGGTAGGCACCTCCAGGGAAATGGAAATCACGACTATCATCTTGTGAGTCGAACCTCCTTCCCGATTAGCTAACGCCTGTGGTGGCCGAGTGCGGCGGAATCTCTGAAAGTGAAAACGAAAGGGTAGCCGGAAGCTGCCGGAATGAGAGGGGCGTTTCGGTAAAATAAGTTTAGCCTTTTCCGCCCATGTTCTTCTTTTCGGTTTTGTCGCAACTAGGGATAGGGTTTCGAGAACTTTAGCGTGGCTTTTGTCTCTCCTGCACGACTGAATTATCAAAAGGCACAACTCCTAGTTCGATACCTTTCGCTGGATGCCACTGAACCGTGGAGGTCCATTAGTTTTAGCGGCAGCCATGGACAGTGCCCAGTGTTAGGTCTGGTCCGAGTTAGTCTACTGGTACAATACTGACTCAGTTGCTTGTTCACGTCTGCCTCTCTCTCTCTAATAGGTTTGGCTGACTGACTTGGCTGCACTTTGGGTTTATAGCTCATGGAGCGATTGGTTTGGTGATTGTGGTTAGGCTTCGTGCCAGGCGCGAGGCCCAAGAATAGGGAAAGCGTGGATGCGAGCCTTAAATGACGGAGGCAGGAAGGGAGTGAACGTCAAGAGAAAGCCACTCTTACTTTTCTTTCCCATCTCATCTGTAGCAGCTGTCCTTGACTGAGAGGAGTAATAAAGGAGCGGAGAGACTGAAAGTCTTCTGAGTCACACTAACTCTCCACATTCCGTTCTTTCCTCGTCGTGTCCCTTATATAAATAAAAGACCCAGCTCCTCCCGTCTACCTTCCCGTCTTCAATCTCTGTTTCATGGAGGTAATCGACATTCATCTCTCTCTCTCTCTCTTTGTAGCTTAATGGAGTTTGTGTGTTGCAGATGAATCAGGAGGTATTGTACATTCATCATTTTCCGGCGTTTGGAAATTGGGATGCCAGCGGGGACATGCCCATCACTCAATACTTCGAGTCCGCTCGACACGCTGGCCTCTATGCTCGCAAGCTTCACCATGAACCAGCCCTTCCTCCGTGGGACAATCAATACTCCCCACTACCACCGCAGACCTTCTATCACGTCACCCACAAGGTCAGATTCGAACCCCGAACCTCCTCTAATGTATAATCCGAAACTTGCCTTCTCCTTCACGCTGTCTTTATATTTGTGACTTTGTCATCTCGAGTTTTGGATTAGATCCTGATCTGACAAACGGGATGCAGCTCGCAGTAGTCACTTTAGGCTTAAATTCCATGCGTCTATGCAGAATGTCAATTTCAAATCACTATAAGACATCATCTGCCATTTGCTTTTGCCACGCGGGATGTACGTTATGGATTTGAAACGAGCTCGACTTGATACGGCCTTTGCTTGTTCTTTTTGTGGGTTTCTTTCTTCACGTATCGTGTTGCAGGGAAATGGGACACAGAAACGGTTCCGGAGTGCTAAGGAAATGAAGAAGCCTTCACGGATATGCGACGTAGCTCTCGAGCTGCCGAGCCCGCCGACTCAGTCGAAGAGGACTCCCAAAGCGATTGATGCAGATTTATACGAGATACCCCCCGAGTTATTGCGTAGGAATCGTCGCGTAAGACTCCATATCCCTTTTCTCTGTTCTATGACCCATTTCTAACACATCGTGTTAGTGTTTGGTGTTCTCTATTTGTCCTGCATGGTTTGATGATTTATGGTGGCTTGATTTCTCATAATTATCGAACATGGTATTATGTTACAGATGATTTGAAAGTTTTGTTTTGTTTTTCTGTGGTATAATGGCATGATGATTTTCGTGTACCTCGTCCATATTTCCCGTGGGGATTCATCATGTTTCATGAAGTCTATCTTCATGATGATAATGCAATACCTTTTCCTTTACAGCACAAGCTATTCAACTTGTTCTCAAGGATTATTCGTCTCCGGTTCGTCTGCTACTGAAGATTGCTTGTACTTGACACAGTATATACGTTATTGGGCAACTGTATGGAGATCTGCACGCGGTTGACTAGTCTGCAACCGACTTTTTTCTTCTCGAAATCTCTTTTAAAGTGAGATTCTAGAGCGGAAGTTTTACACCCATTCTCATCTCTCCTCAGACTAATGTCTGCTTTTTTTTTACTAGAAAGATTACGTTGTAAAGTTCTATATGTATTGAATCACAAGGCAACTATGGCGTTTTCTTTGTAATGTCAGATGTGTGTTTGACTATGGTATTTTGGTTCTCTTTAATTATCTTAATTAATTTTCATTCTGTAGAATGAGATTCGAAAGGTTTGTTCTTTTTCGAAATTTCATCTGTACGATTTAAATGATTCTTGCTGTTCTTGCGGACCGGACGATTTGTGACCTATTTGATTAATGACGACTAACTTTTTTCCACGGAATGTTTCTCAGTTTACACGATGAAATTTCTGTACTGTCTCCGTTCCGGATGGTGTAGATTCCTTCTATATTGGGTGATTCAGTTTCTAGGTAACCGTTCAGATGTGTACCACAACTGGTTTATCTACGGTTGGTTCAATTTTATGCCATCGAACAGAACAATCGCACCTCAGCGCGGCCACAGGTTCGTCAAGTTTTATACCATGTTTAGGCTTTTCAAACTATTGTAGCAAAGAGGGTGGAAGATACCTTGAAGGTAAGGTTCCTGATTTCTGTGACATCTCTTCTGATCTTTAATACCGTCTCATTCCTGGCCCACCATATTCTCCATATTGTAAATTCGTAAGAACCTATCGTTTTCTGTCTCCACTGCTTTTCTTGTGTCCTGCGACTTCAACTAATCTACATACCATGCATGCCTCATCTTGAAGTCTTGCCTGTGTTAATGGATAGCATTTATTTTGTTCTCTTATTACATTTGAAGGCACTACGTAAAAATTCTCGTCTTTCAAATCCTTAACCTTACATCACCTTGAGCTTTCATCTTCGTCATAGTTATTCAACTGATCCAGTTCATTCTATTTTGTTGGTCTACCCGAAAGTTACTACAAGTCGTGAGTTTCATCACTTGGACCCGCGGGAGGTTTTAAAAACCCATCCAAAGACGGGCAATCTGAACTCATCGATATTACCGCAACTTTTTTTCTTATAAAAAATCTCATCCCTAGTGTGACTTCCATTTCCTCTTTTGTCACATTTAATGCTTATATGATTCGTTATGTTGTCCCAGATTTCCAAGGTATGTGTTGCCAACCATTTTTCTCTGCCAATTTAATTCTCTTATCAACAAGCATGTTTTCACTATAGAATACATTCAAGTCGGCTTTGTTAAGAAATGATTCGTCAACTACCGTTTATTTCTGCACCTATTTGAGCACTGAACAATTTGACCCGAATAGAATTTGGGGTTTTCGACATTTCTTGTTAATAATTTATATCTAGTTTTTTGGGTGTCCTCTACAGGTCTCCACATCAATTAGCATGTTTTTCTTCGTTGTTCTGTGCGCCACTCGTCTCGTATCAACTAGAAATGAGTTTTGTTTAGACAAATGAAGGTCTCACCTAGTTTGTATGTTCGTCATCTCATGACACAAACATGAACGGCGCTTTGGATCTGGTCACCCCAATTCATCCATCAATGTTTAGGGTTTTCTGTTTAGTTGCTTTACTTCATTCTCGGGCGTATTGTTGGACTTTTCTGTTTGCTGGTTGGCCGCGGTTCTTTCCTTGAAGTCACTCCTTCAAGTTAGTGTTTTACCTCTTGAATCTTGGCTTCACTTTTGATTCCACTCTCAGATTCTTATCTTTAAAAATGCATTAAGATAAGTAGTATATTAAGGATTGCAGCCTCCACTGGGAGACAATCCTGTTAAAAGCATGGCAATAAGAGAGATCAGTTGAGTTATTTGATAGACGATATTTGTTTAGGTGAGTTTATAAGTAGTCATGTGCAGTAATTGTCTTCTGAAGCACATCGAATGCATCATTTGTCTCTTTAACATATATTTTGCCTTTACATTTTTCGGTCCTCGTACCATCTTTTTTCTTCGGACATTCTAGCTTTTATTGTGTTTTGTCTTTCGTACGGATTTCTCTTGAAATGTTGACATCTTTGGTACGATGGGTTCAACCAATACGTTTGCTTCTTAATTTATATAGACTTCGATTTGGTTGAGCTTATTCCATTACATCTTCTAAGATATATGTTGATCATTCATCATATAGCGGCCCATATCTCCCTCTTTCATCAACTATGCCTCATGTACGATTGATAATGATTGGTTACAAGAGCCTTTTGGAGATCTTGAGATATGTTTTGTGTCATGTCTACTATTTTATACATTTTAGGTTGTGAATCCTCAGTTTTAGGTCGTGAATCCTCAATTTTATATTCAATTGTGTCATGTTTACCAAATTAACTTTTCATAATCGTCCCTTTCTCTTGACGGGGAAGGGTTGATTCTTATGTTATAAAATTTCTACTTAATAAAAAAAGGAGATTCTTATAAATGTGAGCGATTCAATTTTTTTGGTTATGAGTGTAAAATAGATATAGCTTCTAAATGGATATGGATAAATCCTAAGAAAATGATATTCTATTTAATTTTTTGGATAACCTAATTAATGGCAATCGAGGTTTATGGATTAAAGGAACTTGATGTGTTCAAATACATATTCCAACTTTAACCAAATTAATGTATGTATGGCTAAGAAATTATGAATCTTGAGGGGATCAACTAAGACTTGCAATGGTGTAATATGCTATGTTCATGTTAAATAACTAAGGCTTTAATATAGATGAAAGAAATAAGAACTAAGAAGGGTTAATAAAAAAGTCCAAAAATTAATGGATTAAAGGATTGAACTCACGAGGTTTGATCGAGGGTGCCTAGTCGTAGTTGATTTCCTTTGGTGATCCTCTCTTGGTGGCCGACCAGCACTTGAGTGTTAATTGTAGTAATCATCACATAATCCAACAAGAGAGAAAAAGGAAAAGAAATAGATAACCCGAATTTTGATTTTTTCTCCTCTTTCTCTCCTTTAGAGCGACAATGAACATCCTACTTATAGTTTTTTTAAGGTGTATCGAAAAGGAAATTTTGATAAACATTTCTGACTTTGAAAAAGCAAAACAATAAAAATTTAGAGTCTGAATCTTTTGGTATTTGTATGGGTTGCTTTTTCTTCTTGAGCATTTTGCAAATGATAAGTAAAGTAAAAACTCTTGGCTACTCCTTTTTTGACTTTTATTCAATCCTTCTATTCTCATGCCACTCAACTTTATGGGGGAGTTACTTTGATGATCAATCTTTAGCTATATACATTACATATATAGCTATATATTACTTGATATGATTAACATACATGAATATTATACCAAACCACACACATACACACGTACATATATTATATAAATTCACACACACATATATAAGGCAAATACATACATGTTTTATGAAACTACACACAAATATATTATGTATATATATAAGACCAATGTTAAGTAAATATTTATATATATATAGTTTTATATTTTGAATACAAAGGTTAGTTTTTCAATTATTACTTATAAATATATTTATATTACATTCTTATACATGTAAATATATAACATATATGTAAAGCATGTATGGCTTTTCATAATAGTGCTGGAATTTTCTTGAATGGTAAGGGAAGTGGATGTTGTAACTTTCTCTTTCCTTTTCCTTTATTTCCTTTTTGATATTTTCTAAATTATCTATAAGTATTTTTTTTGTTTCGTTGAAAAGCATATTTGGACCCTCTTAACGAATATCTTATGATCGAAGATTCATATAATCATTTCATCTATTCTAAAATTTGTAACTTTAAAAGCAATTTTTCTTAGCTAAAACATATTTTTTAAGAAAATTTTTGGGTGTGTTGGAGAAGTTACTGCTCAAACTTCATTCCATTGATGATTTTCGGCACCTATAGAGGGAACCAAAATGTTTCAGAGTCATCCATAGCTCGAGAGCCTAACTTACACTACAAATGAGTCGATACTACTAGGTGACATCTTTTCAAACACTTATTATTGCTTAACCTTTTGCTTCCTCGACAACATCTAATATATTGGGGGTTGGGGTGCTTACCAAATGCTAGAGGACACATCCAAGATCTCATCCTAAGGTTTCTCTAATCACTCCAAGCTTCACGGCAACTCAAATGATGGTAGATATTCTACAACCGATATATCCACTAGACTTTGGACCTTCGGTTCCTCCACCTCATGTCGCATGTCAATGTGAAAAATTGTCAGTCCAACCTCATTAGGTATTGTTTCCACCAACAAACTTCTGGTTTGCGTTCAATAATCAAATATTGAATCAACCTATGAAATTAGAAGATGTTGTAATAAATCAAAATAAGGTTATTGACATGGTTCAAAATGTTTTTGGAATAGAGCTACAAACTCTTGCTATTGAAGTAGATCATAAGGCATATCTCGATTAGTTCAATAGACTTGTGTCAATCCTCAGGGTTTTCAAAGCTAAGTTTACTACTTTTTGGGAAATCACGTTAAATATCTAGGAGAACACTTCGCTCGGTTCACTATCAAGTGCAGGAAGCTGGGTGACAAAACTTTTCCTCTTCCCTTATTGGTCAAGCCTATACTTGATCCCTATGTCTATCCAAACATGGGATGAGTTAAAGAAAGCATTCCTCAAGTATTAGAACAAGATCCATCATCAACCAACACTTACAAATTTAATGAATCTTCACCAAAACGTTGCGGAAACTATAGAAGTCATTTAAGAAGTGCCATGAGTTGGTCATGTGTTGTTAGATACAGTTACGTCTACAAAAAGATTAAGAAGGATTTAGTAATACATTTCTATTTAACTCTAGTTCAATCAAATCTTTGATTTGATATAAAAGATTAGTAAATCATTTTGCTAAAAGGACATTCAATACCATCATGAGACAAACCCAAGAAGATGTCACGATAGTGCAAGTTTACAATCTGATGTCTCATGACATAAATCAACATGTTAAGTTCTGCTCAGTCGTACGACAAGTTGTTAGGAATAGACATCTTAAGTTTTCATACAAAAAACTTGAAACTGATGCAAATTTATTCTCACTTATATTAGTTGGAAAGGAACAAGATCATGTATTGTTACTATGCACTATCACAATGAAACACGGACAACAAACTCGATTCACTTCAAGTGAGAGAAAACAATTGTTGTCACATATGTTTCCCATCCAAACGAGATCATAATACATGTTAAAGTTGGTGACAATAAACAAATGTGATTTTCCCAAACAAGTTCGCTTGTTGAAGTCGCCCCACATACCAAGGTTAGGGCCATGTCCATGAAAAGCTTTGGTATCACCAAGTAAAACTATGATATAATAAGGGGTTTCACGTAAGGCCACATCACCAATTTTAACATCAAAGCGTTCACCCCAATCAACGAGAATGATAACCCATTGTTCGTGATCCCGGAGTATTCTCAGGAGAGAAAGCTATCTCAAGAGTTTCATCAAGGTCGTTCACACCCCCTCACACCATTGAGATCTAAGTACCGTTCACACCCCCTCACACCATTGAGATCTAAGTACATGACGATCTAACTTCGTTGGATATTTCATGGGATGGAAAAAGAATGTACAAAGCAATGCAAGAATCCCAGACAATGAGAGCCTCAATTCAAGAGTAAGAGGAATCTCAGGACTTGAGAGATGTACTGGTGAAATGTTTGAATTAACCCTCGTAATGCTCAGATGAAATTTTTTGATGTAGGACATTAAGTTATACTTTGTTGGATACTGAATTGAATAAACAAAGCCATTAGGGTTTTACTGTTAAGATGTTTGAGTAGAAATGAAGCTTATATGGTGATGATGACTCAAGTTCATGAAGGAATTTATGGGGTTCACTGTTTAGGACCTAAAGCGAAATGGTTGATATATCGACATGATTATTATTGGCTAATTATATATCAAGATTGTATTAATTATGTAAGAGGGTATCAAAAGTATCAATATTTAAGTCTCTTATAAAAGCACCTACGATAGAACTACATTCCAACATCAAACTATGCCCACTTTGAGGTTGAATTATGTACTTAATTGAAAAGATCTATTTGGAATCTTTGAAAGGACATACTTTCATCATAGTCGTAAAAAATTACTTCACTAAATGGGTTGAGGTACCATTGAAGGTAGTAACCCAAGACGAGATTATCAAGTTCATCAATAACCATATTATTTTTTAATTCAGGGTTCTACTATCAATTATGGTCATTCAAGGGACGTTGTTCATAAGAGAAACGGTAATGACTTTTCTTGAGAGATTCACTGTTAAGTTGGTCCATTTAACCTTTTATTATACACAAGCAAATGGTCAAGTTAAAGCAACCAATAGAGTGATTATTGATTTAAATAAGAAGTCCCATAAGAATAATCCATGAAAATGGCATGAGGTGTTACATGAAATCCTTTTAGCATAACAAAACTCTAAAGCCTCGGCAACTGGAATGACTCTCCTTTGGATTATATATGGACAAGGTGTAATGTTACCAATCGAGATTAATGATGTTAGATATTTGCTACTAGCCAAGTAGAATAATTTACAACCCAATGAATATTTGCGCTCATTGATGACAGAGCTTGATTTAGTGGATGAAGATCATTTGATAGTATTAGACAATTTACTTATTAATAAGCAAAAAGTTGCTTGAGCATACAACAAAAATGTTTGAGTAAAACAGTTCTGAAAAAGAGATTTAATTTGTAAGACCATGGTGTCAATAGCCCCAAAGATCAACAGTTTAAAAAGTGGGCTCCTAATTAGGATGGAACATATATAGTATTGAAGGTTGTAGTAAGAGGGATGTATACAGTGGCGGAGATCGAAGGAGAAGAACATACGAGGAGTATAAATGGCTAGTACTTGAAGAAGTATTATCCTTCAGCTTCGAAAGGAAAATTTATTTGAAGAATTTAATGAATATAAGTATACATTCTTCAAAAAAATTATAATGAATGGAAGAAGAGAGAGCCGATTATTTATCCAGAGATAAATGACTTATCAAAGGCATAGGTGGTTCTCAATATGGCCAATTTGCTTTGGACTACAACCATCCAAAATTTCTCATATTTTGGTTCTAGAGCCCTAACATTCTCGATAGCTAAAGATTCTTATTTTACTTGGCTCCTCAAGAGGGACTATAGGTAGGCTTTTTCCAAATCTTATAGTTTTCATTGTTCCTTTTTGTAAGCTTCAGTCATAACTATTACTTCCAAGTAATGTAAAGTTAAACGATCATTGATATAGTTTTCATCGACCTCATTTTTTCTTAGAGAACAAGGGTTAGAGTTTCCCGACATGCTCTTTTTCTTGTGGCATTCTAGTTGCTTGTAGCTTATTCTACCATTTGTGTGGAGCCATCACTTGGGACGACGACAACACTAAATGTCATTCAAAATATTTTTGCGAGGATTCTCACTGCCACTAAATCTATAAATGACCTTAGCCTTAATGCAAGATTAGAAGAAGTTTCAAAGGGGTAAATGAAGAAATAGTTAGATTAATTTGCCTGAAGATATTATCTTGCTCTAACAAATGTAATCATTAGTTAGATAGGTATTATTAGTGGGAGTTTGTTGAATGGTAAAATTTCTCTTGGTGAAAGAAAAGATGTGAGTGCTCGATTCCCGTTAGGCCATACATACTTTTACTCGTAGAAATGCAGAATAATGCATTAACTATTGCCCATATCCCGATTTACCTTTTTAAAATGCTAGGTGGGGCCTTTGTACAATTCTTGACAGGCCCGAAGAGTACCTGAATCGTCGAGGAGCTATTTTGACATTAAATTTAGCTCTATTTTTATCTCTAGTGTTAAATTTGTCAGGATCTTGACACTGAAATTCTGGTAAAAGAGATTGCCATATTGTTGTCAAGCTGTATTATTCTACATATAATCTTTCACAAGCTATGTTATCTCTAGTGTTAAATTCGATCAAATTTAGCACTTTCTTTGGTACTCAATGCAGCCTTTGGTAATCCCACTTGCCTTACGAAGAAAAAAGAAAAACAATTTACACCTTTTTTATTGAAGTTTTACAGTTGGTTCATTTAATACTCGAACATTGGGAAGAATGAGAACAGAAGCTGTTTGGTCGTCTGTGGAAAGCCATTTAATGTGTACATTCTCACATCAGAATGTTACGGCACCCTTGCAATTATAATTATTTTTGTAATTGTGGTAATTTATTTGTAAAAAAGATAATTTGGACTGAAGGGATTGGTTGCAGAGATGTCAAAATGGTTCTGATCCTAAAAAATTGCAGAACCCGGTCAGATATTTCAGGCCCATTTATGGAGGATGGCCGAACGGCTCGGCCTGTCGAGTCCTGGTGGCCGACGTGGTCTGGACGGCCCTCAGGGCCAGATGTTATATATATATATATATATATATATATATGTATATATATATATATATATATATATATATATATATATGTGTGTGTGTGTGTGTGTGTGTGTTGGCTAGCCTTATGGGCTGGAACGGCCCGTATTGACGTCTCTGATTGGTTAATGGACGTTCAGATTAGAAATAGATGTAGCTGTTAGAGGCTCTTCGAGAAAGGTACGAGCCTCGAAGTTTCAGAGTTCTTCGAACAGGAATATGCAAGAGCGACTTCGTTCGTTTATCTACCCTAACAAGCACACGCAGACAGATTCGAAATTAAACTTGAACCAATCCATATATATTCAGTTCGTGTCGTGCCATTTGGTGTTTGTGTCTAACACAGGTCAACGAAATCGACTTAATTCTTTTGCTCTCGTGTCATTTCAGAAGGACATGAAAAATGACTTTTCAAGTCATGGACATGCCGCAGTTTCTTGTTGGGTGATGTTTGTGTGTGTTATGTCATGTTTATGAAGAGAACAGGTCAACTTGAACACGACCCGACCTTTTTGAAAATGTCACTGTGGATGAAGAAAATCATAGATTTTTCAGGTCATCTTGTGTTGGTTTTTCAGGTCTGTCTGAAACTGCCACACAATTTTATTCGAATATACATTTTCATGGTGGTTACAGTGTTGGCACATCTTCCCTCAAAGCAAGGAGGAAAATGGGTAGGACTGTTCTACTCAAACCATTTTTAACTTAAATAATACCCTAATCTTTAGGGTATTTTTTACCAAATTCAGAACTAGTTCATTATAAAATGGGAATCCAGGCCTCTGAGAAAAAATTCGGGTTCACAAACAATAGGATTCTATGTTAAGTATAAAACTTAAAGAGGCTTAATATCGTGAGGGATTCTCCACAGGTTGCATGAGTTTGACCCGAAAATAAATAACCATGTCCTCTCTCTCTCTCACACACACACACACATATATATATATATATATATATATATATATATCAGAGCCTGACCGATCATGTACTCGAATAATGTCGCATCAAGGTCCTGCACATTTATATTTAGAAACTCTTAGCATCTCACTCCATGGGTTCGTAAGCCATGCCAGACGGACTAACATAGGGTTAATTGGAAACAAGGCTCGTGGACCCGCATGGCTGAGATAGATAAGGTCTCAGCCCATGTTTGATTCATGTACACAATGAACCACTCATATGAATGAGCTAGGACAGCATGAACTAAACTTTGGCGAACCATGAACAATCTTGGTTCATTTCCAGCCTTATGTATGTCAAGCGTGACATATGTTAAGATTCAGAATCCTGTTTTGTCCAACTGCTAGCATGAACTAGCTTGTATATTACGGATTAAATGGTTCAAACCCAACCGTACTCCACATGTAGTGAATAAGGTACTGGTCCAATAGCATGGTGGACTTTATACTAGAAGGGCTCAGTCAAGTCTTAAGATGCAATTATACAAGTAGGAAAGGAGCTTTTTGGATGTTGTTGTTGCCGAAATGGGTTGTCTCTCAGCTGGCCAAGCTCAGATTCGAGTTATTCTAATTCAGTCGGAAAGTGGATGCGACAAGCTTTCTAGACATTTAGGAATCGGAAAAATCAGCTCAGAAATAAAATTTTAGTGAATTTTACAATTATGATAAAGTGATGGTTGTGAGTCTGATCATGCAACCGAATCCCAAAGACTAAACAATTTTTGCTGTCAAATATATGGTTAGTAGACTAATTGATGGTTTCAATAGATGCTAGTTGATCTTTTTCCCATGCTTAATGATTTTGGTAGAGTTTTGAGATAGCGACCTTCCTTGTAGTAAGAAAACAGAAGATTCTGAAGAAGAATAGATACATATGATTTGACGATACTTCTTAATAATATTCTTATTAAGAAACAACTCTTTTGCACCAAATGAAGCATTGAACCCTTAATATTCTTCCCTTCCTCTCTTCGATGCCCTCAATTTTATATTCCTCTTCAGTCATTCACGTCCAATCTAAGCAAGAGTTATTCAGAACGTGTCCTAAGTAATATATTATTGTTCTCCCCTTGGTAGAATATCTATGACAAATATAGATTCCTATAAATGAGAAACTAGTCTTGGGGGTGAGATAGCATCTGACCCTTTCAGGAGTTCCTGTTAAGCCTTTATTTTGGATGCTACGTGGTGTTATTTAACATGATCTATTGATATATATTACGGATACCAGACCTGATAATTTCTTTAGTGTGGACCCTTTCTTCTCCATTCTCTGTGACATGAGTGGAAACGAAATATAGGTCGAAATTACCATCTTTGCCAGGGCCATCTTCTACTGTATGGGTTGCAGTGTCTTCTCTTTCCCTTGGCATTTCTTTTGGTTGCTAATTTATCATTATTTTGAGCAAAACATGTATATATATATATATGTGTGTCTCTATTATATATATATATATATAGAGAGAGAGAGAGAGAGAAAGATAGTGGTAAATACATACATCTCATTCATCTTAAAAAACATCTTTAAACATCTCAACTGTTCCATTGGCGAAATCAATGATTGAAATTTAAGCAAGCACTTGGTATTATTTTGCCTTTTACTTTAAAGATTTCAACCACCATTAATCTTAGAGATTGAACAATTGTTAAGAAAATTTTAGTATGGAAAAGTATATGCATGGACTATGCTCTCTCTTTATATATAGGAAAAAGGATTAAGGTAATAAACGTTCTACAAGTATAATGCTCTTATGTTTCTACATTTTTAAAAATATAATATGCTTTGGACCGCTGGTTGATTGGCAGTTCCTTGCATGTAAGTATGGGAGGCTTCCAGGCACTATCGAATGAAGCAAAATGCACCAAATATATAGCTTCAAAAGAAATGGGCTTGAAGGAAGGCGACATATATAAATAATATGGCCTGCCGTCACCTTCCTGGACAAGAAAGTTTCCCGCTTATCTCTACTGTACCTGACTTTCTCTTACCAAAGCTATCCACCACATCCACCCGGCCCCATCTCTACTGTGCCTATTAATTTTCAACAGGGAGCCAAATAGTGGCAGTCCTTTTCAGGTTTTATGACAGGAAAGGTATATACAATGCCTCTTTCGCGTTCAATACATAGTGTATCATGTGGATAACGACGTATACGGTGTTGGACTTCAAACTGAATATTCAAGGATTTATGATAAGACCTAATAGAATCCTGACTAGTTACATTTGATTTTGCTAGAGAAAAAATCAGAAAAAAGAATGAAAAAATGGTTTGTCAGCAAACTAGCTCCATCCAGTTTGCTTGTGAACCGGTTCGAATTGGTACCGTGAAAACCAATTCGGGTTCAGATGTGGGCCTGTTCTTGGATCTTGTTGTGTTTGCTTCTTGTCGATATGATAGTGCGCGAGACATTGATAATTTGTTCAAATCAGTTCGAGTTTGGGTTCTCGGTCCATATCTAAATCTTTAGAACTAAACAGAATTCGAAAAAAATGGATGGCATTTTGATGAGTATTATTATAGCCATATTCAGATGTAAACCAGATCCATTGATATCCATACTCGTGAAATATGGACGCCTCCAGTAAAGATAGGGATGGCAATGGTGTGCCAAAAAGGTTTCATATTCATCTTTGAGAAAGAGCGTGGATGGGGGTTAACATCTGAATTCTGTAGTTCATCACATGGAAGAAAGGAAGGTGTCACGCAGCTTTTCAGTAAAAGACATGCGAGTGGAGGGTGGGAGAAGCTAAATAATTCAATTCCCCAAATTAACCAATCACCAATATCAACTGTACATAATATATGACATAGTGTTACAGTATTGAACAGGAAAGATTACACACAAAGAGAGAAGGCCATGATAATAACACCAACACACATATATAGATACGTATGCACGCAAACAAACACATTATTGCACAAGCTCTTGTTTTCAAGAGCAAGACAGACATTTCATCGTCTCTCTTTATATATCCTTGATTTTTATGAGCAACTTGTTCATGTTGTGCTAATGATTTAATAATTATCTTGTTAGCTCGATAATATTCATGATCATCCCCACCAGCATATATATATATATAATCAAATGATAGAGATGTTTAAGTAGACTTGAACACTAATAGGATTTGAGTGTGTGTGAGTGAGAGGCATAAAAACACACAAACATACACACATGTGTGTGAGTGTGTGTGTGTGTGTGAGTGAGTGGATGATGTAGAAAACAATCGAATCCTAGTATCTGTAAATTTGAACTACTGGATCGAATTAAAAGCAAACAAGAGAAAAGCTTCATTAAATGAAATACTCTAAATATATGCAAGGATGAACCAGCTGTATGCTTTATCCTGCTTTTCTCTTTCTCCATGGACGCGACATCCTTGTCGTGTACAGCACGAACTCTGCGTTTATGGTCCATATCAAACCGGCCCCATTGTAACAGGGAAGTCGGACCCCTGAAGTGGTCTTGTCCTGGCTTGGATCTCTTTCTCTTAGTGGATGAATTTGTGGGTCATGAGCACAATGACCCGTTGTTCATATCGGTTTTGATCTGTTGACGCTCCAATTTACTAACAATTTGAAAAACAATCTCAGGTTCTGATCGGATCCGCTGTGAATAAGAACCAGACAATTTTGGGACACACAAAATCAAAGAGATTACTTGGGTCTAACTGGTTTCAAACAGGTCCGGCAATCTCAACCGGAAGCTAACCGGTTGGAACTGGAACCAATGAAACCGGACTTGGAATTGCAGACCGCCTGGTTTGGTTTTGCTTCTGCCTTCTATGGAACCAAAATCGATAAAAAACCAGAAGCGAGTTTCAAACCATGGTTCCATTATATATATATATATATATTGAATTTCAAAACCCTTTCACAATTTTTTTGGGATTTCGAATGGTTTAAGCCTCAAACCAAAACCAACTCGAAACTGATGGTTCTGGAACTGTGATCGAAACTAGAGCAGGACTGGATCTGTTCTAGTTCTAGGTTCTAGGGTAATCGGAACCGACAATGTCTAGCATGGGGTTCATGCTGTCAGCAAAATAGTTTTAAAAATCGAATCGAACCAGGACCCAGACCCATGTAACAGGCATGTGTGAGAATGTCTTGCCCCTCGCACAAAAGCAATCATTGGAAACACAAGCTTCAGATTCGAATAATGACCTACGCAAAAGGTGACGATGATGTTCACCTAAATATCAAAGTCCAATAGTGTTAAGTAGGTTTGCCTTGACGTAAAAGTTTTTATTTTTCCTTTTCTATTTTTGTTACAAAAAGGATTGTTCATGTCTTCATGCTAACCAAAGAACTCCACCAACTATGCAAATCGGATCCTCAAGATTTAACCATATTGGATTACTGAGCCAGCTCATATGAAAGTGTAAGTTCCTGGATAAACTTGATACTACGATTTGTTCCATAATTATATACTTCCATATCTAATCTCTCACACGTATACTGAATTAGATGGACCTGGTAAAACCAGATCCAGTGATATGATGGATACTGGATTTGCACGAATCAGCTTAGGGGTGTTATGGTCGAAGCAGTTCTCTACATTAGACGTGGCGTGTTTTTATTAAAGAACTTCATGGCGAAGTGCCCCCAAGAGAGAGAGAAGGCAGGGGTGTTACAGTTATTTGCAGCAAAGGGCACGTCTTTGGGGGACATTGTCACGTGGGACGGTGTCTTGTTGTAACGTTCTTTCAGAGGGACACGTGTTCGCCTCATCGCCGTCATGGATCTATGTCCCTCTACGTACCCTTAAGCGGTCAGCTGTACCAGGAAATGGTGACACAGGTGATCTTTTGGCACCGTTCGCCACATGATTTTAAGAGCATAATTCATGCGTCCAACTCAAATCTATTTATCGATCCATTTTTAAGTAAAAAAATAAAATAGTATAAAATACAATTAATATAATTTTAAAAAATGCAGTTATATTTTTATATTTTAATTTAAATATCAATCATTAATTTATATAATCGAGTAATTAAAATCTTTAAATATGTTTAGAAACAAATGGGATGTATGCATTTGACATGTTCTAGATTATTTTGGCATATAAAAATATAGAGAGAGAAAGAAAAAGAAAAAATATAAAAAAATAGACTCGTTTACAGACACCATTGGTGTTAATTTAAGACCATCGTAAGAGAAATGTATAGTCTAAGAAAAAAGAGTAAAGTTATTTTTTGGGAACGGCAAAAAATACAAAATACGTCATATATTGTTTCATTATTTTTGTTTCTTTAATTGATATTAACTATTAGGTGGGATGAGAATTTAACAACTCCTCCCTCTCCCTCCCTCTCTCTCTCTCTCTCTCTCTCTCTCTATATATATATATATATATATATATATATATATATATATATATATTGTTTTATTGACGACTACTCGGTTGTTCATCAAAAGGAATCAAATGGTATGAATAAAAGAATATATACTCTCAAAAGGAATTAAATAGTGTGAATAAAAATATTCTAAAAAGAAACTTTATTATTTCTTATATATATACATAATAAAATCAATGGACGTGACCGAGATTGACAGCGAGCTTCACTCTTCCATAAAGTTCAGTGAATCCAGTTCATCTTAAAAAGTTCAGTGAATCCAAATCCATAAGGTTTCTGAGATTGTTCATATAAACTTTCTGCAAGTAGGGGTATTGACATAATCTCCTAGGAATACTTTGAATATGCCTATTTTAGTGTGTAGTTTCCCAATCGAATATCGATTGTCAAACTGAAATCTTCTTTTATGGCGCCCATGAACAAAGGGAAACGCAAAATTGTTCACTTTGAACCACCTAAATCTTGTGTTGCGGTTGACGTCACACATGCTTCTTTTATGTAATAGAAATATTTTATTGTTTTAATAATAAACAATTTTCTTTATAAAACATCATCAAAGTATATGCCTCTTCATAATTTTTTTTCCTTTTTGACAATGGAAAGACTGAAGCCAGGTCCACTTCTCCCCCTCCCCCATGTCGAACACATGACCTTCAAGAGACGACCCCTGGACAGGTGAGTTACTGCTGTTCATGCCCAGTGCTTTATGCATTTTCCGATCAACCTGAAAGCATCTATCAAAATGGCAAATATTGAATATTCAGCTCATCCTTCGAAAACGTCTGAATATAATATTTTATTTTAAGATCCTTTATAAAGTTTTTTTCTTCATTCAGTATTCAGTATGCAAGCTAAAAAGGTGACCAAAAGGCATGTGGCTGTAAAAGCGGCACTGCCAGCTAGACCAATTTTTTTAAGGGGTACTTTCGCCACTTTGTTTTAGCCTTTTACAGCAATAATGCGTCGTGTAAAAAATAATAAAGTATTCAAAAAGAAAACCCCCTGCTTCAGTTCTTCTCACCGTGTACATATCCCCGCAATAATTCACTGCACACAGAAAGGATAAAATTAAGAAAACAATAAATGAAACCCTAAACAAGTTGAAAACACAGTCGTACGTGCTTTTGCCACGCTGTGATGACCGCATCGCAGAAATAGGTGATTCGAACCGTGGCAATTTCGTGTTGCGATTTGTGCTGCCGCCATAAACAAATGAACTCCGATAGGAGGAGCGACTTTCTTCGTGTTACGTTGGGAGGATGTGAGCACACGAAAGAAACTTTTCAGGTTGTGTTCAAATCAGATTCTAGTGTGGTATATTATACTGCCTACCCCGACAGCCTACCCTGTGGTTCAAGTCGTGTAACTTCGTGCTCGTGTCAAGTCAGCCAAATAGGTCATTTCTTTACTATGTAGCTTCACACAAGTTGAGGCCTAAAGCGACACTCTAAAATGGGTTAACTTCTAAGCGGTTGTTGATGTAGTCTCTTTACCCATGAGCCTCTCCTGTTCTCAAGTTCGATCAAGGGTGTAATTGAATCAAGCTGCTCGCCAGCTACGGGATCGATCCGATAATTACTAACATATGACAGTTTTATCGAGTTTAAGCGTAACTCAAATCAATCTTGACGAACGAACAAACCGAGCTTGTATTAACTACCACTCGGCTCAAGTCACATGTGAGCTTAATCGAGCTCTATATACATTTATAGATAAAAACTATATAACACCCAAATTAAGAAAATCCCACTTGACCTGAACTCGATTGGGTAAAGCACAAAAAAGAGACGATCCCACTGAGCTGAGCTCGAAATGGTCAAAGATAGCACAAGACGAGCTCGAGTATGGAGATCAAAACTAAATAGAGCTCAACTATGAGCTTGCATTTCTTAAACGAGCCAAGTCACGCATTCTGATAGCGGTACTCCTTTCAGCCCGACTACAGATCGTCTTGACACAAACATGATACCATGGACACGCTGAGCACCTTGGGGAAGTGTCGTGTCTCACACTGTCAGTCATATATTCTTCTTTTTGGGTAGGCAATGCGATCTGGGGATTCCCGTCCTGCGTACGTGGAATTGCAGCTGGCAAAGTTCCAAGGAACAAGTGGACATAGCTGGGGCCCAGCCACCGGCCTTCCTCTCTGTCGCGCACAAAACACCACGAAGGATGAAGAGCCGAGGGATGAAGGAAAAGATCTCCACGTCATCTCCAGCGTTGCTTTGCAGCAGACCCGGTCCCACCGCGGCCAGTCCTTTCCACGCCTCTGTCCCCACCATGCTCCTCCATCCAATCATGGTTCTCCACGTGGACGGATCGGCTTTCAGAAAAGCAAAATGACTAGAAAGCGGCAACCGACGAATTCTGCTGAAAATTAATAAATACTTAAAAACAAAATTCTGAATGGAAAAATATTAATTTCAAAAAATGAACAAGGTGAGAGGAAAGGGTATATAAATAGCCGGTAGTTCTTCCCTCTAGCTCATTCAGAAAGCTCTCTTCCTCTCGAAATCCACTCCTTCCGCCTTCTCTCTCTCCGCTCTTCCTTGTTTGTTGTCTCTGTCTCCATTGATCACCATGTCGAGCGTTGAGGTGAGAACCTCTGCGCGATCTTAATTCACTGTCATTGGTCGGTTGGTGTGGTGCGGTGTGGTGCTTCAGTGATCTTTTCCTTTTTAAGATTTACAGTTTTCTTGATGATTCCTGCTACCTTGAAAAGATCCAATTTCTGACGATCACTGTTCAAGGAGTCGAAGTCCCTCTTTAATTTGTGTTGATTAATTGTTCATGGTACCATCGAAGATGGAATATGTGATGATCATCTTCATTCAGTATAGAGATTCAGCTTTTTCTTGAGGCTTTTACTGCCATGAATGACGATCAATGATGATCATGCACCATTCAAAAGCTTCCAAATGGTTTTTTATTTGGAAACTTATGCTTTCATGAATGTGAATCAAGACGACCATTATTCAGTCCATATATGTAAACCTCAAGTAGTTGTAGAAGCCCCGCAGTAGCAACAAAAAATCTCTAGCTAGCCGTCTATCTATTATCTATCTATCTATCTATCTATTTATAGGTATGTATGTATTATGTACATGTATGCACGCATATATGTATGTATAAGCACGAACGCATTGGGATCATGAAAGCTTGAAATAGTATAATTAATTCATCTTAAGTAAATGTAGGTCTATCAAGTTACTGCGCACTACCTTCAGATTTGCATGTTGACGGGATTATTTGTTTTCAAATGCTCTTTGTTTTGCTGTTAATGTTTTATTGCAATCTAACTTCTCACAAATGCAGCATGAGAAGATGTTAAGAAAATCTCTGATCAACATTGGATCATGGAACACTGTAATGCTGGAAATGAAATAAAAAAATCCATAGATAAAATATATATTTGTATATGTGATGAAAATGATTTCGTAAACGATCTTAATATGTTGCAGGTAGCAACACCTGCTGTTGAGGTGAGCAAAACCCCAGAGGAAGTACCGGAGCAAGTAACGGTGGTGGAAGAGAAAGAGACCTTAACTAATGTCGTAGTCGAGGAGGCTGCCGTTGCTGCCGAGACAACAGAGGCTGCCGTTGTCGCAGTGGAGACAACGGAGACGGCCGTAGAAGAAGTCAAGGTGGAGGAAGCAGCGGCAGAGGTCGGAGAGGTAGAAACAAAGGAAGAAGAGACGGCAGTGCCAGTGACCGAAGAGAAGAAGGAAGAAGAGACTGTGGAAGAGACTACAGAAGCTGTAGCAGTGGAAGAGGTGACGGAGACGGTGACTGAGGAAAAGACTACGGAGGCTGTGGCTCCGGCGCCAGCAGCCGTTGTCGAAGAGGCTACACCGACTACAACAACCACGGAAGAAAGCGTTGAGGTGGCCGCAGGGACAGTTAAAGAGCAGGTGACTACTGTCGCAGCTTAGACAGAGAGAGATTTTGGAGTTTCAGTTCTGGGATTTGTGGAGATTTTTAGCAGATGAAGGGATGAATAATCGTATTAGGTCATCGTGGTTTCTGGTCAGTCAGATCTTGGTGATTTTGTCATATGTAATCTTTGCTTGATATGATGTTGGTGGTTTTGGGGTCTTGATATGATATGCATGATTCAAAGGAGGATTTGCTTCCTACCCTTCTGTTTCTTGTCTTTTGAATTATAATAGTTACCTTTGTTAAGGAGTATGACTATTGTTCTCTCTATATATACATGTATGTATCTGTGTGTGAAGTTCGAAGCAAATTTGCGTGGATGGAGGGGACGAGAGGCATAGACATTGCTGGAAACTCGGCTATTGATTCTGTTTCAAATAAAGAGAAGCAAACATCTGTTCTGATTCTTTTGTAAGACCCACAGAAGTACCATCTTCAATGCTTTAAATGCCGAACCTTCTCTGTCGCCATGACAGGGCATAATTAAAGTAATGCCCCATTTTTAAATAATTAAAGCTGTTCATTTCCATAATAGAGGCCACACACGTTAAAAACTTAATTTGATTCCATATGTTGATGCTCACATGAGCTTCCTGAATCGATTCAAGATGAGAACTTATGGTCCTAAGAATTCTCAAGGGTTCCCGTTATCGATCCCGTAGACAATGATGTGCTAAGGTTTCATGTTGCGAATTCTTGGAAGTCATGGAAACGATGCCTAGTTGCTACTCTTTGCACCTGTGCGAAAAATTGACAATCTCAAATTAGGAACTAACGAAACGCAGAACCCATAGCAATACGCTGGATGAATTGCTAGCATGCAGGATCTTGTATGATATTAACATTTAGCTCAAAAGGCAAGATCTTTGTAAAAATATGATATTGCTTTTAGCATCCTCTTTCAAGACCTTTCAAGTGTTTACTGATATTTTCACATATCCAAATCATGTTGTGTCTCTCTCATTTTTTTTTTCAGTTGTATGCAACCTTTTTTTCTGTAGTGTCGTGATTATGGAGTTCCGCTTTCATTGTATGACCACACCTGCCTCAACATGTTCATTGCTGTCACTAATATCTAATATACTCACAACTGCCAACCCTTGAAATTTCCGATGTCAAAGGTTGGGAGAGCCTCTCTCTCTCTCTCTCCATACATGTATATATATGTGTGAGTGAGTGTGAGTGTGAGTGTGAGAGAGAGAGCGAGAGAGAGCGCATGGGTGCGTGCTGGTGAGAGTCTTCTGTCTGGTGGATGAAAAATGCTATTGACTTTTCAAATATCTATATGGAGAGCACCGATCTATCACCCCAAAATTTCATAATTTGCATTAGGCGGTTACTTGGGCTTCACTAACCCAAAATTCAAGTCTGCACCACTATAAGACAGACCTCCACGTCTTGTGGTTTTCCAAGTTTGAGCGTATGGGGGAGTAACATTCTATCATACAGAGCTTGTGCTTTTCAATGGATTTCTAGCTCCAAAGACGAAACCATCTAAGCCTTGGTGACATTCTATTTTTCTCTTCTTATTCATTAATTTGTTGATTGCTCAGTTCCTGTATTCCATCTTTTCATGCATTTTCCATCATGAATATCTCGTCCAGGCAAACCACGGCAGGTAGAAGGGCACAGTTGTGGCATTGCCCAGGTAGTAGCTTGACCCCATTAAAGTTTTCGAGTCTTTATTAGTAAACATTCTTCTCTTGGTTACAGCCTTTGACAGCCTTAATGATAAACTTTACTGATTAAAGTTTCTCACTCCTTTGCATGCTCCTTCCACTCTCTCTCACACACACACAATGCCATCAAACGTCAGTTTCTTTCCATCAACCTTTTCCTTTGAGGGGTGACAGACTAACAGTGTTCTCTTCCAACAATATTTACCAAAGGTGTCGTGGGATTGTACCCTTCTGTCTGGATTCCTTCCCAGCATCCAATGCTGGTGTGAATTATTCAATGAACTGACTTTCACTGTATACCCACGTACTTGCTTTCTTTTTCACCGGAAATTAAGGCCAGCACAGAGAGGACGCTCTCGAGGGCTCCCATGTTTTCAAGGGAACAACGTTGCTTTAGCTAGTGCCTTAATGCTTATTGGTCAAAAGCATCTATGATTTGCTATAATTTACTGCAAATTGTCTTCCGTTAATTCAATTTGCTTGTTATTAGGGGAAAAGATCCAATTATGGTTTGCCATCACGGTACAGTGGCGGGACACATGCTGCTCAGTGATGGAGCCAAAACCGTCGACAAAGGCCAAGGAAGACTTACAAAGTGTAGCAATCAAATTATCATATGCTCTTTTAGAAATTAAATAAAGATACTCCTAAGATAAATCACCGCGATAACTAAATTTGCGGCGCTTGATTTATGCGACTTTTGAAGGGTTATGACCATTTTATATAGCTTTATATGATTTCCCTATTTTTTATGCCCCCAGCCATTACCGGGACAACTCCTTTATTTTTTATCTACATTTTCTCCGTGAACTATAGAAGAAAGAAAAAGCATGATAAACTACGTTTAATTGATGTGTAGTTTTAAAATTGTGAGGTTTGCTCTTTCTCCTAGGCTCCAGCAAGGCTAGGTGGAACCACTGACTTCATTAAGAGAGAAAGAGAGAGAGAACAACTTGGTATGCGTAGGCAGGACTTTGCATATATATATATATATATATATATATATATATATATATATATATATATATATATATATATATATATATATATATATAATATATAAATAATGGATCCCCAGCTAACAATGGCTAAACTTTTCCCCAGGGAAGAATCACCATTTTCAAATATAAAAGGTATTTTCCTTGAAGGAGACAACTTTCGAATCAGAAACAAAATTGCCTTGTTTCCCAAGTATTCAATAATGCGGGAAACAAAGAATGACGTTCCACCTTAGCACTCTGCTCAACAAGTTTCTGAAAAGCAATGTGGAGATGAGTAAATCTGTCTCCATGAATACACGTAATGCAACCGCATCACCTATATTGCTAGCTAAAATAATTAGTGGAGCGTAGTTTTTATTAGATGTGATCTGGGTGCACAGAAGCCACGAAGTGTTCAACTATTTCAATAAGTAAAATCAGATTTTTGAAGGATGTAAAATCAACATAGCAAGCTTTTCTGGTTTCTATAAGTCGATCTATGTAAGAAAATATATAAGCAGTTGAATCTTAGTAGTTTTCGCAATCTAAAAAACTACTGTACAATCAGTTTCTTGAAAACGCCACACACATACAGAGATTCCGTATCATAATAGAAGTAAATTAACTAAGTTTTTTCAGCAAGTGGAAACCTTACTTTAAATAAAGATGAATATGCTTATTACAAGTGCCTTAATGTCCCGGTGGACATGCTTGCCTTTGAGATTCAGTAAGTTAATACATCGACCAGAAAAAGAAAAAGAAGTGGTTGCTACTTAGCGGATTATTTGATTGCGAGAAACCAAAACTTAATCATTCTTATTAACAGAATTAAGATAAGAGAAAGATGTAAAACCTGCAATTTAGGTCCAGAATTGGATTGAAATAGGAGTTGACTGCAAATCTGCTATTATTGCTAAGTAGCGCAGGTATCGCTTATGATTACGCCAAAGAAAAAGGTCATTATCTGAGGGTGATAGCTAGTCTGCTTAGTGATTCCCTGTCGAGGGCTCCCATGAAACAGAACAAGAAATCCTGCCTCAGTGATTGTCCGGGGCGTTTAAAATAAAGAATATGGTGAAGAGAATCAAGTTGATACACATCATGCATCCGAAAAGTGAGCTAATTCAATTGTTGTAGTTCAAACATCATGTCAAGATAACATTAAATGAAAAACAGTCAAGTTAAACTCGTAAAAATTTGGAAGATGTTTCAACTAAAATAGAATGCAGGAAGTCACAACCAACTCTTAAGATGTTGAAAGAGAAGATGATATCAATGAGTAAAACTAAAGCCAAACTGAAAGATAAACCTCATCTGTATATATATATATATATATATATGAGAGCTTAAAACAGAATCTATTGGTTTTATCTGGAGGTCTCGTGCATCATCTGTTGTATTCCAGCAATGAGTTACTCCTCATCTAAAATGTATATAGATGAGTGAGCTTTTAGTTTTTTACATGGATGCAGGGAGATTGGTTTGTTGCGTCCCAGTTACAGCCCCTCTCTTGAGTTACCCTGTTCGCGTGATACGAGATTGATAAATGAGAATCGGTGACGGTGTCTGTTAACCACAGAATTTTGGCTTTCTTCATGGTCTCCCATCCTTCATGATACTGAATTCTTGAAGTACCAGTGTTTGTTATGAACAATTTAGAAGAAGAAACTTTTAATTATTGGTCCTCTGAAACAGATTCTAAAGCCGAGAAACCCGTTTCATTATGCAAGTTTCATAGCAGAAACGAAAATGGTTGTTTCTGAGTGTGGACGATCCAGATCTTCTGTCATTGGTGTGATGACTGCTATTCAAGTAAGCGACCCGATCAGATCATTGTGGATCCAGCATATGATCCATTTCTTTCAGGTACGACAGGGAGGCCGAAGCCAGATGCTGCCACAACCCTCGTGGCGCGATCCGTGCTTGGCGGGGAGGTAGGGTAAGGATTTTGTTTTAGGGTCTCTTGTTTGATCAAAGTGGAGTCATTGTAATAAGAGGATTCATAACCCGCATTAGAATGTGTCCAATTGAATCCAGATCCTTGTAATAACGGGTCAAGAAGACCTGGTTTCTTATGTAATTGAGCTCGAGTCCTTTTACGGGTCAGATCCTTACGATTTGAATCCATTAGGTTGTATTAGAGTCTCGATATATGAACCCTTTTTCCATTGTAAACGAGTTCAACCATTTGGAATAAAATCTATCATGGTCTTCTTCCTCTTCTCTTCTTGCTCTCTTTCTCTATGTAAGGCAACGATCATTCTCGGCAATTCGAGCACATAAATGGTTGGACCGGCCATCCATCCAACCGTTATCTGTGGTTAGGTTACGGAAATAATGGTCGTAACGGCCATACAGACCGTTACCAAATGACACGGTATCAGTATGGATACAAAGCAGCGCAGTCAAAAGAAACAATACATCAGAACACCGAAACCTAGACTTCTCCCTAGGGAAACCCCATTGAGAGAAAACATCAAACAAATAAACCACATACCTTTTGTTCTTCGCTGCAAGCATACCTCAGAAGAAAGACAATAAGGAATCAGAGGTCGACGAAAAAGAACTAGAGGTCGATAGAAGCCAAAAACCAGAAAGAAGACAACCGGAAACGCCATCATCTGGTATCAGGGCCTCGTTTTTTACTTTGCAAATAGGTACACGTTAGTCTACATAAAAAAAACTAAGAAGAAGAGGAGAGCTTCTTATATTTTTTTAGTGACAGAGAACTCGATTTGAGTCGAGACAGGGCAAAGGGCAACCTTGCCTAAGTCAAGACAAAGCAGAGATCAGCCAAAAAGGAAAAAATACCACAACAAAACAACGGCAAGGGCCGTGGGTGGTAAAAGCCCAAAGGACAACTGCAAGGGCCGTGAATGGCCAAAGGCCAGTAGGCCAGAGGATAGCCAAAGTAGAACAGCAGCAGGTGGCCAAAGGTTAGGAGGCGGAACAATGGAAACCAGCGATAGAGGGCCACAAGCTAGGAGGCGGAACGTCGGGCCACCTTCTCTCTCTATATTTTTCCCGCCTCTCTCTCCTCCGCGCTTTTAAAGCGCCTAGAAAATTGTCAAGCTGTTTTAGAAAACCATGGGCAGAAACTAACGGTTTTTTAAAATTGCTCTCGGTTTTAGAAAATCACGAGTGGTTTCTCGAAAACCACCTCGGGCAACGAACTAAAAAGTATGTTTTACCCTGACCATTTTTTAAATTTTACAAGACTGCCACTGAACACAATTATGAAAATATAAAGATATTTTGGGGTAAAAAGACTATTTTGCCCTTAATCAAGTGAAAAGTCAGTTTTACCCTTCGATAGTTTATGAAAATTATGAAATACTGGGCTATTCATTTACATTACTACCTTTCCCAATTAAGTTTATTACAGTACTGCTACTGTATCAAAAGACAAATTTGTCCCTCTTCTTTTGAGAAAATTCTCGATTCGGATTGAGGGGCAAAATTATGAATTTGCCCCCGATCAATTAGGAATTTTATAGAAATACCAAAAACTAATTTTACTATACTATCATTGGTCTTTTCTAAAAATTACAAAAGCGGATAGATAGTTAAAATTACTATTTTACCCCTGGTATTTTTGAGAAAATATTAAAGGCAGAAACTTTTTGAGAAAATTATGAATTTATCTCAGGTTGTTTATATATTAGAAATGAGTTATTTTCAGCTTATTTTTATGATATTATGCATTGTTCTAACCAGATTCAATGCGTGTTTTGTTGCTTGTTAAATGTTTCCTTTTTAGACCGTCTAATTGTTATAATTGTCAAACACATAAAAATAAACTTTATAATATGTGTTGGACTGACAAAAACTGAAAAATTAAACGGTCTAAACTTCTAAACATGGAAGAGAAAAATTTCGCTTGGTCTAATACTTCAGGGTGTTGAGTATGTATTAAAGAAAACTTTGCGTCCTCCACCATCAGATGCAACTGAGCAACAGATAGAAATGTATAAAATATTTCTAAAGGATGACATAATAGCAAGAACGGTAATGTTGACATACATGAAAGATGACTTGATCAGGGTCTTCGAAGAATTAGAGATCACCAAAGAGATGTTCAATTCTATAACACCAAATATGATACAACTGTCAAACTGCATGTTAAGTTGCTACTACAGAAATACAATTCTTTCAAAATGAAAGAAGGGGATAACGTAGTAGAACATGTAAACCACATGTTGGTAATGGCTAGAGATCTAGCTGTGGCAAAATCAGTCATCTTGGAACCGATGCAGATATCAACAATCTTGAATAGTTTTCTCCTGTTATGGTACACGGTCACCACTGTCTTTAGATTAGGGCTAGAAATTAACCTTTCTGAATTGTCTCTGAAACTAGCAATAGATCAAGAACATATCAGTAAAAACAAAAAAGAAAAAATGCTAGTAGTATAAGATGAGATAGGATTAGCTCCAAACCCAACCAAAAGAGAAATAAATCAAACAAAAAGTTTGGCAAGAATAACAAAAAGGGAGGACAATTTAAAAAAAAACATAGGAAACCTCTTCTTGGGTTAAGTATTTCGGTTGTGAAAAGATAAGATACTACAAGAGGGATTGCCATAATAGGAAAGGTAGAGGAAACAACCCACAACGCGGACAATCAAAGAAGTATGATATAATTTGCGTAATATCATAATGTCTCTATATGGATTGCCCGATCACTGATTGGTAGATTGACTTTGAAACCATCAGACATATCTTGAAGACCAAAGAAGGGGCAATGGATCTAAAAGAGTATAAACTAGAAGAACATCAGGTGTACATAGGAAATAATACTTTCTCAAATGTTCTAGGTACTGGGTCCTTTAAAATTTTTATATAAGGCACATCAGTTGTATTGATTGATGTATTTATTGTTTCATCTATAAGGCACAATCTGATTTCGATCCTTGCCTTAGTAAAGAAAGGTTTTGAAGTCAGGTTTATTTTTAGCAAGGTGACTGTGGGGAAACATGAGAGAATATTATTTTCTTGAGAATTTGATGTAAAATATAGATTGTTCAAACTGAATGATAACAAAAATGAAAATCCTTCTGCTTATATTAACTGTGCCTTTAATGTTGATGTGAATGTATGGTATAAACGTCTCAGGCATATAAGTCTGAAAAAGTTGAGGAAATTATCCAACTCTAACTTACTGCAAAGATTTGAGGAAAATACTTTCAACAATTGCGAAGCTTATATACATGAAAAAATGACGAGGAAAGTTTTTCTCAGAGAGTCAACAAGGGCAAAAACCCCGTTGAAGGTTATTCATACAGATTTATGCAAACTATTTAGAATAAGGTCACATCGTGAAAAGATTTATTTTATAACCTTTATTGATGATTACTCAAGATATACATATTGATATCTCTTGGCACATAAATTTAAGGTACTTGAAGCTTTTAAAGAATATAAGCAGAAAGTTGAAAATCAATTGGGGCATTCAATCAAAGTCTTAAAATCAGATAGAGGTGGTGAATATACCTCTACAAAATTTATGAAATTTTGTAAAGACTTTGAATTCTTAGAAGATACTAAGAATGACATCTTGAAAAGTAATGATGAATATATTGACGATCTACTAGACCTAGATCAATCATCATATGAACCTATAAAAGATTTTTCTAAAACAACCGAAACTTTAAGTGGACATAAAATGCCTACGGTCACACCATCCTACTTAAAGGATTATCACACTTATCTTGCAGAAGAAGTATGTAATTTGGTAGATTTAGATGAGTTGACTGATAACTTGACTTATTAGCAAGCTATGAAGTCATCGAAAGCACAAACAAATTGGGAAAATGTCATGGATGGGGATAGTGAATCCATTGAGAAAAACCAAGTCTCAGAATTAGTTGATTTACCAAAAGAAAGGAAAGTCATAGGCTATAAATGGGTTCTGAAAAAGAAATATAGGGTTGATAGTTCAATCGACAAGTTTAAAGGAAGGTAGATTGCAAAGGGTTTTTCGCAAAAAAAGAGAATAGATTATGTTGAGACATATTCTTCAATTGCGAAATTTGTATCCATAAGAATAATCTTTGTAATATCTGTATATTATAATTTGGACTTACATCAATTAGATGTAAAAACAACTTTTCTAAACGAAGATTTAGATAAAATCATATACATGCAATAGCCCGAAGGATTTATAGTTGAAGGCCAAGAAGATAAAGTATATAGGTTAAAAAAATCCCTATATGACTTGAAACAGTCACCTCGCCAATGGTATTTGACTTTTCAAAATGTCATTATAGAACTTGAGTTTGTAGCTAATGAACTTGATCACTGCGTATATGTTTGGAACAGTGGGAGCCACTTTGTCATCTTATCATTATATGTAGATGACATATTGTTGACTGGGAATGACAATGAGATGATTGTCAAAACCAAGTCATGGTTAAACTAAAGGTTCGAAATGAAGAATATAGGGGAAGCATCTTATATCCTGGGTATAAAGATATCTCAAGATAGAGAATCTAAACTCTTATGCCTAAGTCAGGAGAGATATATTGATTATATCCTCAAGAAGTTCAAAATGGGTGAATGTAAGTTTGCCTTACACCCATTGCAGAAGGGGTCAAAATATATAAGGCTGATTGTCTCGGTGAAGGAGACGATAAGCCTAATGTTCCTTATGCACAAGTTGTGGGTAGCTTGATGTATACTATGGTGTGTACAAGACCTTATATCAGCTTTGTTGTCGGTCTTGTAAGTAGATATCAAAGTAATCCTAGATAAAAGTATTGGATAGTTGTAAAAAGGATTTTAAGATACCTGAAAGGAACAAGAGACTTGAAAATGTGTTTTCAAGCAGATAAACTGAAAGTGGTAGGATACTCAGATGCTGACTTTGTTGGGAGCAAGGATGACAACAAATCTACTTAGAGACAAATATTCTTATTTGGAGGTGTTATTTCTTGGGCATGAAAGAAACAGGGTTGTGTAGCATTGCATACAAAAAAAGCTGAGTATGTGACTTGCTGTATGGATGCAATAAGTGTCGTCTTAATAAACCGCTTTACACGAGATTTGAAGCTGGATATAGCCGATGAGGCAAGAGTGGAGAGCAAGCATATAATGGTTAAATACCACTATGTTCATGATATGATTACGAGAAAGGAAATATCCATCTCATACATGCCAACAAGTGATATATTGGTAGATCCCTTGACTAAAGGCATAACAAAGGAGCTTTTCTCAAAACATGTTGTGAACATGGGTTCGAGATATGTTTGATAGAGCAACACAACGGGTAGTGATTGCAATAGCAATCTTGACATGACATTACTAGGAAAACCCCACAAAAGTGGGAGAAAAACCAATATGTCAGTTCACTTGGCTCGAATGGCCAAGTGAGAGATGTACGGCAATAGCCATTTTCGACAACCCAAGCACAAAAATGGCTGGATTGGTCATCCAACCGTTATCTCTCATCGGGTTAGAGAAAGGATGGTCGTAATAGCCATAAAGGGCAAAACCATCGAACCGTTAGCAAATGATACGATAACAGTCCGGATATAGGGGCTCTTGAAGAGTAAAGTCCAATGGGATAAACCGGGAAGAGAGGAGCACGCATTGTTCTATAAATACAGAGGAGCGTAGTTAAGAGAAATAATACATTGGAATACCGAAAGCGAGACTTCTTCCCAAGAAAACCTTATTGAGAGGAAACCTCAAACAAATAAACCACATACCTTTTGTTCTTCCGCTACAGGCGTACCTAAGAAGAAAGACAACAAAGAACCGAAGGTCAACGGAAAAGAACTAGAGGTCAACAGAAGCCGAAAACCGGCAAGAAGACAATCGGAAACGTCATCACTCTCAACCCACGTGTGCATGTGAGAGAAGGAGGGTTGCAGCCATGAGGAGCTATTGGCAAAGTGGTAGGCTGGCTGCCAATGTGCATGAGGGAGAATAGGGCTGAAGGAGACTCCAGTATACCTCAAGTTGAGTCTCGCATAAATCAGTTGAGCAGTTAGGAGCGACTGCTGCCATCGCCGGGCGCTTCCAAGGGTGGAAACTGTTGGTCTAGTAGAGGGTGTGCTTGAATGATCATCTTTGTATAACAAAAGAATATTTGCATACGAGGGTGTGCTTGAATGTTCTTTGGATCCTAACTTATTTGTCTGACTTGGTGTGGACACTAGGAAGAGCCCAGAACAGATTAGAACTGTAGGGGTGGCAATTTCCCATTTCATGTTGTATTTAAGTCGTCTCACCAAGTAGTGTACCCGTTCTAATCAGGTCAAGCAGAAGACGCAACTTGATTTTTCATGTTACTTTGGATGGACACAAGCACCATGCTAAAACATGCCTACCTACCACAAAACACAAACTTTTGAGGTTATGCTCGTGTTAGGGTCGTTTTTGTGTTGTGTGTTTTATTTGCCAGCCTAATGGCAATTCTGTGTTACACGTCATGTTCATGTGGTCTTATTTGTGTCTTGTGTCATAACATGACCCTTTTTGTTCTACTTTGGGTGGACACGAACAAGACATGGAGCGTATGTGTAACAACCAACATGGAATTTAGTTTTCAAAACTGAAATCATGGACTTCTTGACCAAACGGGTCGCGCTTGATGCCTGACAGGATGGTACATTTCACCATTTTGGAACGGGTTCGAGTCCGGCATAACGCGAGTCCTACGTGACCCTGACCCACCGTAGCGAGCCTTGTAGGGCCGAAACTTTTTGATTAAGATAGAATCATCACTGAAAGTGGCTAAAGAAACAAGTAGAAAACAAGGAGAGAGCAGGGAGGGCGATCTCAAGTCTAGGGTTACCACTAAACGGAGAGAAAAAAGGGATTTCGTGGTTGATATGGGCTACAACTTTTGTTATGGGCTAAGACATTTCTTTGGCCATGAAATGAAATAAAACACACACAAGCATATATATATATATATATATCGAGAGAGAGAGATATTTCGTGGTTGATATGGACTACAACTTTTGTTCATCAAGTGTCTACTGTACAGGTATTACAATACAACAACAAGACTTGAACGATCCGATTGCCACGCTTTGGGAAAGGAACAAAAAGAAAAGTAAGGAACTATGTGAAGAGTATATAATACAACTTCCTTCCTACTTTACGTTGTGTGTATATATGTGTCTGTGCACATGCATATGCGCACAGACACAGCCGTAGGTAGACATAATAGGTTCGGATCCGGCTCAGCGGTTCGACCCAGAACCGAACCGGCCCAAGAACCAGATAAAACAGAACCCAGCGGTTCCGATTTCAGAACTGTAGCAGGACCCAGATAATTTTTCCATTTGAAAAATGGGCTTAGAGCCATAATCAGAACCATTGTTTTGAAACAAACGTCAGTTATAGTCCAGTTCTGAATCAAACTGTCAGTTCCAGGTCCGGTTCTGAATTAAATTACTAGTTTTGAGTATGGTTTCGAATCAAACTACCAGTTCCAGATTCGACTCGAAATCGAACCGCCGAATTTGATTCCAAAATTATTCATTCAAAAAACAAAACACAATCTGTGAGCATGCTGTTAGCGGGCGCCATGAGGTGTCGGCTGACAATCGGGAGACCCGACTACCTTGGCTAGTCAGCGAGTGCCATGTGGAGCTCGTTGACCAGTCAAGGCAACCGGTTCTCCTGACCATCAATATGCACCATGTGGCGCTTAAATTTTTTAATATATTTAAAAAATAAATTTTCAAAAATTTTAACTATTAATAAATAGTATTTTTGTTCTATAAATAGTAGTTTTCGAAAATGAAAACCACAAACTCAAGCTCTTGTTCTTCAACTTGCTCCAGTTATCCCTCTCTTTCTCCAATTTGATTCATTTGACAACTATATTTAGATAATACATATGGAAGGCACATTTTACTAGTTCTTATATTTTGTGCTCTATTTTTTCAATATAATTGGATTCATATTTTATTTATTTAATTATTCTTAAGGCTTATCGTGCTAATGGTTCACGCCTTCTTGCAATTTGTTGTTTTGATAAATCACATACTGTACAAAATATTTGTTATATATTGAAATTAGTCTTTCAAGAGTGTCAATTATCTTGTAATTTTTTTAATTTCACTTGATAATATTGCTACAAATACATATGCTATTTCTGAATTACAAAGAATATATCAATCGATTTTAGGCAGTAAATTTTTTCATATTCGATGTGCTTATCATGTGCTTAACCTATGTGTACAAGATGGTATGAAGATTATACAACCCGAAATACAATCTGTTAGAGGCACACTTAATTTTCTTTGAGTCATTTTAATGTTACAAATGAGTGGGTATATTTTTGAAAAAAAATGAAAAGGTAGAAGACCAAGAAAATTTTTGAAAGATGTTGGATATCATTAGAACTCGACTTATCAAATGTTATCTGTCACTATACCTTATATAGATTTATTGACGGAGCTTATGCAACTTTACTTTCCACAATCATATTTTTTTAATCTAATTGGAATGCTTGTACATCTCGTTTAAATTTCCTTTCTATTTTTAATAATTTTATAAATGTATTATATGGTATTGATTATCCGACTTGTCATTTATTTGTTTATCAAACTTTAGAAATAGTTCATTCGTTATCAAAATTTCATACTGATTCTTATTTATCTTATATTGTGCAAGAGATGACAGATAAATACAACAACAACTAAGCCTTTTCCCATACTAGACGGTGTCGGCTACATGGATTCTTTGTTTCCACAGAGCTCTATCATGTGTCATGTTAGCAGTTAACTCACAATAGGCTAGATCATTCTTTATTGCTTCTTTCCAACACTTTTGTTGTCATCCTCAACCTCTTTTAATACTTTCCAAATTTAGTTTTTCATACATTCTTATAGGTTATTCTTCTGATCTTCTTTCTATATGTCCAAACCATCTTAAATGATATTCTCTCATTTTATCCTCTATTAGTATCACTCCTAATTTGTTTCTAATAACCTCATTATGTATATGGTCTTTTCTTGTATGACCACTCATCCATCTCAATATCTTCATTTATGTCACAGACATCTTTTGTACATGTTGATGGTTAACTGCCCAACACTCAGAACCATAAAATATAGCAGGTCTAATTGCTGCTTTATAATATTTATCTTTTAATTTTAATGGTATCTTTTTATCACAAAGAATACCTAATGCTACTCTCTATTTTAACCAACTATCATTAATTCTATGCATAACATCTCCATCAATTCTTCCATCACTCTAAAAAATTGACCTTAGGTATTTAAAACTTTCCTTTTGGGGGATGCAATGTGTGCCAATTTTAATTTCTATGTCCTCTAAAGTAACCAAATGATCAAACTTACGTTCCATATATTCAGTCTTTGTTCTACTAAGTTGGAGGCTTTTGCTTTTTAATGCTTCCCTCCATAGTTCCAATTTTCTGTTAACTTTTTTCTTAGACTCTTCTACTAATACAATGTCATCTGCAAATAACATACACCAAGGCACTTCATCTTCAATATGTTTTGTTAACTTATCAATCACCATTATAAATAAGTATGGACTTAAAGTTGATCCTTCATGTAACCCAATATTAACTTCAAAGAAGTCTGTCATTCTTTCATGAGTCCTCACACATGTTTTTGCATCATCCTACATGTCTCTTATAAGGTTAATGTATGCCAATGAGATGCATCTTTTTTCCAAAGTTCTCCAAGGAACCTCCCTCGGTACCCTATCATAAGCTTTTTCTGGTTCAATAAATATCATGTGAATGTCTTTCTTTTTTGCTCTAAAATGTTTCATAAGACGTCTCAAAAGGTGAATCGCTTCAATAGTAGATCTGCTTGGCATGAATCCAAATTGGTTCTCTATTATACTTAATACTTGTCTTAACCTATTTTCGATAATTCTTTCCAATAATTTCATATTATGGCTCATTAACTTGATACCTCGATAATTTGCACAATTCTGAATGTCTTCCTTGTTCTTATATATGGGTATAAGTGTACTCGCTCTCCATTCCTCGAGCATCTTTTGATTTCTCCATATTTCATTGAATAGTCTTGTGATCCAAGTGATTCCTATTTCTCCTAGTATTTTTCAAAATTCTATAGGAATATTGTCTGATCCTACCGATTTGTCACCCTTCATATGTTTAAGAGCTTCTTTGACTTCATTCTTTTGAATATGTCGGTAGAAATTGTTGTTTATATACTTTTCTGATTTGACTAACTCTCCTAAGCTAATACTAACATCTTTATTTTCATTAAAAAACTTATAAAAATAGTTTTTCCATCTATTTTTTATATCATAATTTGCCACTAGAATTTTTTTCATCCTCGTCTTTGATGGATCTAACAAAATTAAGATCTTTAGTTTTCTTATTTCTAGCCCTAGCTATCATAAAAATATCTCTTTCACCCCCTTTTAAGTTGAGTTTTTTATATAAATCCTCTCAAATTTTAGTTTTTGCTTCACTGAGAGCCTTTTTCGCTTCCATTTTTGCTTTCTTATAAGCCTCTAAAGTTTCACTAGTTTTCTTAGCATAATGTAATTTGTAACATGCCCTCTTTGTCTTGATTTTATTTTGCACTACTTTACTCCACCATCAAGCTTCTTTTTGTGTCGGTACACCTCCCTTACATTTACCTAACACATCTTTCACCACTTTCCTAATATGCATAGCCATATTGTTCCACATATCACAAGGTGAACCAACATAATAACAAGCATCTCCTTGAAGGACTTTTTATTTAAATATGTCTTCTTTCTAGCTTTTGAGGTTCCACCATTTAGTCCGAATAGCTCGATGCACTCTTTTCTTCTTTGTCCATTTTTTTATTTGTAAATCTATAACTAAAAGATAATGTTGGGTGGTTAAACTTTCTCCTGGAATTACCTTGCAATCTTTACAACACGCTTTATCTTTTTTTCTACAAATAAAGTAATCAATTTGTGTTTATGATAAGTCACTTTTATAAGTAATTAAATGTTCATCTCGTTTTTTGAAGATTGTATTGACTATAAAGAGATCAAATGCCATAGCAAAATTTAGAATCTCCCTACCTTATTTATATCCCCAAAACCAAAGTTTTCATGAATACCTTGATATCCTAATGCCTCTTTACCGACATGTCCATTTAAGTCTCCTCCTAAACAAATCATCTCTCTTTGTGGAATCCTTTGAATCACCTTATCTACCTCTTCCCAAAAAGTTGTCTTTATACTATCTTCTAGGCCTACTTGGGGTGCGGAAGCATAAAAGATAACAAATAAATGGCTTAAAAAATTAGTTTAGTTGTTGTTGAATTAAATTTTAGATTAAAATTAGTAGGCTTAGAATTACTTTTAAATGTATATTATAAAGATCTTTCATTAAACGATCTTAAGGATATCAATAGTATAATTAGTAATATAAGATTAAATATTAACCAATTATGTGTCGATTATAGTTATGTGCATAGTCATCTTGTTCCACAAGTAAAAGAAGAAAGCAACGATAGTCATGCATCCTCTTCTCTTGGTTATGTGTAGTCCTTGCATAGTTATCTTATTTCACAAGTAAAAGAAGAAAGCAGCGATAGTCATGCATCCTCTTCTCTTGGTGGTAAGCTTTTTAGTCATATTTTAAAATTTAAACTTAGAAAGCGACCAAAATCTATAGACTCGACTGAGTATGAGGCATATAATGCAACTCATTATGATCTTCATGAATTTGAAGAAGATGAGGGTGGAGAGAAATTAGATGTTTTAAAATGGTGAAGAAGTATTAATTTACTTATCCAATTTTATCTTTAATTACTAAGGATGTTTTTGCTATTCTAGCCTCAATTATTGTTGTAGAGTAAGTATTTAGTGCAAGCGATAACATATTAAACGAACACCGTTCTAACTTACAACTTAAGTTCTTAAAAGCTCAAACTTAATTTAACGATTGGATAAGAGCAAGGCGTCATGCACAAGAACGTGGAAAAGTGTCGATTGACATAGATACTAAAGACGGTACTACTAAAGAAAGAACTAATACAAGTACTATTGATACTGATCCCACACAAGCATGGAGCGACAATGAAGATTAAGTTCATAGTCAATTACCTAAGGTAAGAGGTTTCTACCAAAAGGTAAGAGAACCACGGTGCCTTTGATTCCTCTCTACCCAAGAGGATATGTGTGAGGCATAATTAATATGTAAGTGAATTATGGTTAAAGCCCATTATTTCTTTTATTTTTTTATATATTTGTATCTTCTATAATTTTTTGTACATATATTATATTTTATAATATTATAACGTTAATATCTTATTAGTTTATATATAATATAATACTTATGTAATTATATTACATAATACATTATCATATACATGTAACACAATACTCATATATATTATGTATTATATATATTAAGTATTACATAATACATTACATAAGTAATGAAATATATATACTTTACATGTATAATGTAATATTAAGTATTACATAATATATTACGTATATCATATATATGTATACATGTAATGCAATACTCATATATATTAAATTAATTCATGAATGTAATACTTACAAGTTATAAGTTATAACTTATAAGAACTTATATAAATATAATTATACCATTTAATATATCATATATGTATGTATAATATAATATATTATATACTAATACTTATAATTATAAATTTATATAGTTTTATATAATTTATAGTTTTAGTTTCTTAGACTCTTATTGATCTTATAAATAGTTTAGATTGTTTAATAGTTATACTTGGTATAATTAAATTGCATCTGAAACCATTACAAACCTGGATTCAAAACCATAAAAACGGATCCGGATTAAGAATTGTTTTGAATTGGATCAAAACCATCAAAAACAGAATCTAAATCCACTTAAAACCGGATCCAAAACCACCTGAAATCGGAACCGAAATTGCTCTGAAACCAGATTCGAAACTGTCGAAAACCAGATCTAAAACCGTCGAACATAAACCGTCGTACCGGAAACCAAAACCAGAACTGGACGGTTCGGTTACGCCACGTAGATACACATTGAGATGCCGCGTCAATCCATGAGCCTGATTGGCTGAGTCATTCTTACTTTACGTGTGGCAGTATGACAATGTAATGTACTTTCTTCTCTTTCCCTCTCTCTCTCTCTCTCATATCTATATACTATAGAAAGAGAGAGAGGCTGTTGACATGGGCTATACAAGACATGTTCAGAGCAGCAATTCTAAGCAGCCACATCCACAAATAACTCTGGAATCAAATTAGTGGCTGTCAATACACCAAACCCGGCCCACAGACGGTACTGTTGCATGCATATGCACACCCGTGACTCTTCCCATTCCCTTCTCCGCCACTAACCACCAAAAACTCGGTCCGGCCCACAGTCACGGGCTTGTGATCCAACCAATCCCTCCTTATTTAAAGCCACGCCGAGTCCAACCATTGGACATCAACTCATAGCAGTAAGCTCGAGCAATGGAGTCCAAGATGATCAAGTTGGCTATCATGGTAGTGCTAGTTGCTCTGAGCTTGGGTGAAGCAGAAGGGCTCCGTCTGGGTTCGGTAGGAACCGAACCCAGCACCCTCTGCAACATGAGTCAAGATGGGTTCATGGCATGCAAGCCGTGGGTCACAGGCTCGCCTCCTCCCGTAAACCCATCTGCTGCTTGCTGCACCGCATTATCTGCCGCAGACTTGACCTGCCTCTGCTCCTACCGCAACTCCATGGTGCTTCCTGCTCTTGGGATCGACCCCAATCTGGCCATGCAGCTCCCTAAGAAGTGCAACCTCGTGCCACCTCCCCTGTGCTAAGGTTACACCACCAAATTTGCAGTGACTGGTTTTCACTACACACAGACACACCCCTAAATAGAAGCTTGTTATTTGAAAGAAAAAGGTTATAATTTATATGTGTTGCTTTTTATAATTTCAAACAAGAACACCGATACGCAGTCAGATCACACGATATTATAATGAACATCACGATCAAAGCACCTTGATATATATTGATCGATCATTTCCCCTATTTTTCAAACTGCAATGGCACTTTAGAATTGATAAACATATGAAGAAGTGCTGGAAAACATACGAGGGTGACTTTACCTTTCTGGAGTTAAAAGCCAATGTGGTATATACCAGTTTCGTGTACAGTGGCAGCTCAAAATCCATGTAACGGGCTACACTTGGTGTTTCCTCCAACCTTGTCTGATAATCTAAACCAGTCTCTCTCTACCTACCTATCTATTTATCTATCCATCTATCTATAGAACATATATATATATATATATATATATATATATATATATATATATATATATATATATATATATATATATATATAATGTTTTCTAACTAACTTTATAGGGGTCTTTTTGTTGCAGGGTGCCGTCACCAGGGGTGGAAGATCAGTTTTAGTTGTATCTTAAGAACAAGGGAGAAGATAACAAGAACATGAGAATGAAATTCATCTCTCCTGCTCACTCTGTACTTTTCCCATGGGGTTTTTGTTGTTTAGGTATCACTAATATTGTATGGTCAGATGTGTCTGGTTTAATTATGATGCTTACATTTAACTTTTGAAATTGAAATGTGCGTGTTGTTATGCTGCTAGCTCTTTTGACTAACTCTGGCAAGTGACAATATAACACAGGACATGAAAATTCAACCTCAACGTGACCATAGTCTGTGTTTCATGTCCATCTAAAGTAACGCGAGAAAAACAAGCCCGTGTTAAAAGTTGACCTGCTTTTTACACGAATGCAAAAGGACTCATCATGTATATAACACAGGGACTTCTACTAAAATTCGGCACCCGACACAGGCACGACCTAAAAAATGCAGATCGGATGACTTATAAAGACTTTTACCAATATTTGGGTTAAGTATTGGGACATTTTATTTTATTTATTTTTCAATCAAACAAGAAAAGCATGAAAAGAAAGATAAACATAAATGAAGCATGCAAACGAGATTGCAAATCAACCTTGGATTCATCTCAGGCTAGAAAATAGTTTAGGGTTGGAGCGAATCCATATAGGTACCCTACAGCGAGTAGGGGGGTTCACTTTCTCTTACACAAGTCTATTGGTCCTGTAGGGTCCACGGTCAGCGTGAGATGCTAAGAACGACTCCCTGAGTCAGCGAAACGGCGACCCAGTAAGTGGTCGCCGTCCCATCAGCCCTCTTGCCAGCAGCGCCGTGAATATACCTCTGCAAAAGATGTGGGAAGATGACTCTTGACTAAGCTGGTCATGAACTTAGAACCCTGTTCGTGCTTAATCGGGCACGGTCTACAAACCCTTGGTTCCTCTCCTTCCGTCGCTTCAACCGCTGACGCACTTTTGCACCAACTTTCACTATTATCCCACAAGTCAAAATCACTCGCCTTTGTTCAAAATTCTCTGTCATCATTCAAACCACCTAATTAAAAAGCTAAATTTACATAGAAAAGTAGTCTTTTAAAGCTATTTTAGATAGTTTTGATGATGATGACCAGGATTTCGACTTGTAGAGAGTGGTCTTGGGCAGTGAGAAAATGGTAAAAGGTGGTGAAAGATAGTGATTGGTGGTTGGAGTGATGAAACACAGCAAACCAAGAGTTATTACACCTTTTTTAATGGAGCACGGACTATGTTTCTCTCTCTCTCTTTCTCTCTCTCTCTATATATATGTGCAGTAGCCAAGCATTCTGCTGTTCCCAATGATGGACAAAAGAAAGTATTCTTGGTTAATCATAATTAAGTAATATGATCATGCATTATGGCTGAATTCTCAAGGTAAGAGCCACATATTTTAGCATAACCTATCTCTTATTCTATTCTCAAGTAAACCACGACCACACATACATTCTAATTGATATGACCAATTATTTTTAATATCGTTTAACCCCGTGAACATGACGACACAAATGAGTCCAAATTTTGTATCACGGGTCTCACACGATTGCTTCCTCTATTTAAAGGCATGAGCGGAGTGCAGAATATACCATCGGAGAGTTGATTGTTGCAATCAAACGAGAGCAGAGAAATGGAGATGAAGCTCAAGGCAATGGCTTTGGTGGTGATCATGGTGGCTGCGATGCTGAGTGTGAGCACCTCAGCTCGATCCCAGAGCTTCTGCAACATGACTGAGCAGGCGTTTGATACATGTAAGCCAGCGGTATCGAGCAGCATTAATCTTGCCACCTCGGCGCCACCTGATCCTTCGTTAGCCTGTTGCACAGCTCTAGCGGGAGCTGACATGCCTTGTCTCTGCTCCTACAAGAACTCCAAGATCTTGCCTGCACTAGGGATCAACCCTAACCTTGCTATACAGCTGCCGGCCAAGTGTGGGATTCCCCTGCCAAACTCATGTTAAGCTTCCTTGTAAGTGTCTTTTAAGCTTGCGTCTATTATTAAGCCTTAAATATATATTGAAAGCAGAACGGAGTTGGCCTACTTGTGGCAAGAAGGTCAAATCTACAGATACATGTGTGTGTGACGTCCGATGGATAGAGTATTTTGCTGCAGAATCGTGTCGCTGGAGGCCGGACGATCATGCTCACCGGTGAAGCTTAATTTTGTGCACCATGTTAGCTAGTTGTTTAATTCCTTTGTGCTCAGTTTGAAGTTTAGTCTTTTAGGGTTAGGTACTGCTTGAGAATTTTTACCTTCAGCTGTGTGTTTTTGTTGCTTCACTAAAGATGTAACTGTTCTCTTGTACCTCTAAGGCACATCAATTTAGCAAAACACTATAAACTGAGTCGGTGGTTAACTAGTGTGCGCTTCTTGAAGATGAAGATTGACTTGTCTACTACAGATCCGATATTCTACAGCAAAATGTTGGATATTGGAAATGACGATGCACATTCTTAAGCAGGACCAATTTTATGTTAATAGTAATACATGAACTAGATTAGCTTAGGCACTTAGTACTTCAAAGTTTGTCATAGCCGAATACTTTTTTCATTTCGTTACAACGGGAGAAGGAAGCCAATGGAAACCCTGCGTATTGAACTCATGACCTTGAACTTGTGAGTCGATCCCCCAGTTAGGTGAGCTATTGCTCATTTTGCACCTCTGCTAATAAAACGGAAACAGTGTACATTGGCTGATGGACACAACCCTTTTCCCCTCTATCTTGCTCGGGAAGTGTTGTTTAAGAGTTAACCCTCACCCAAGTGTGGTTTCTTATGGGCTTGTTACTCGTTAAGAAGAGGAAGGGTAACATTAAGCACGATCTTAGTGTTGACTCCCTCGTATTTATTCGGGCCTTTAGTTTTTCCAATAACAGTCAGGCATATTTAGGGCTAGCAGTATAGGACACAATAAGACCATCGTACACTACAAAGTACAAACGACCCTAAAGTGCTTGTTCTTTCCTACTCAAACTAATAAAAAAATTTGGATCTTGTTCACGGCATCACAGAAATATGAACAGGAAAAAGCAAGGCTGATATATATATATATATGGCGAGTGTAACATGCTTGCCACTTTTTATTTTCTTCCGTCCTTCAAAATTTCATTAATTTATTTTATAAAATAAATGATTGAATTCGAAGGCAGAAAGTATACCTTGCACTTTTTTTTACTTTTGACCACATCCTTCGACCTATAGAAAGTATCTTAAGCGACATGTCAATGAAACACTTTATGAAATCCTAAGTGGCTAAGCTAAATTACAGTAACGTAATTACTAGATTTGAACTGGCCGAGGTTTTCAAGACGGTCACTTGGATTTGAACATGAAAATTTTATGAAGAAAATATTTTCATCTAGGTGTTACGGTGACAGAAATCTGCAGGTCATTTTGGCCATCATAGCAGAACTAAGTTAATCATCAAGAAATTTTTCGAATAGAGAAATTTTTAAAATGTGAGTTATATGAAAACTAATTTAGCAAATATTCATAACTACTGTTCTCTTTATTTGGTTATTTTTGTTTTCACTTTTATATACTCCATACCTGAATGAAACCTTTTACCACACTAGGTTGGATGCATCAAGAGTAGACATGTTCTGTTCTGGGGTGGTTCTAGTTTGAATTTGGAGTCAACCAAAAACGGTTTATTTATTTGGAAACTTACAAATTATAACTTTTTAAAAAAAATTACAACAAATGGCAGTTTCAAACCGTCAGTAACAGGTTCAGCTGGTTCCTCGATGGGTTTGGTTCCAGTTGGAACCGCCGGACTGGTTAGGAACCAGCCATGTCTAATCTAGAGGGTTAAACACAAAGACTTCCTAAGAGGTAATCTGTCCTACTATATTCATCCAAAGCATACTTAACTCTTGTAATTGGTCACAACTTAGGGATGAGTTGGGCTTGGGTTTAGTATGTTCGTTATACAATTACCCTCTAATTCATTTGTCTATGTTAGGCAAAGTATGCTTATTACAAATAGGAAGAATAAAAAGGCCAATTCTAGAACAAATTCTCATAGCAAACTTATGAATGATGACCCTCTAAAGCTTTTTGAATAATGAGAAAAACTTAGGAGTGTTTCTATGATTTAGAAAAGTTAAGTCTGCTTTTTTACGTTATTTGCCGTTCTTGAATGTATTTTCACTATATACATATGTTAGGCTTGCTTTTGTTATATATATATATATATATATATATATATATATATATATATATATATATATATATATATATATATATACATATATGATATTACATGATACCCATACATTAGAGTGCTCGAAAGTAAGAAATACGAAGAGTTGTTCGTGCGGAATTGCTATATATGGTGGAACGTTGCTGCAATAAGATGAGATATGAGTCGTCATAAAAGGAAAACTAGATGTCCAAGACTTTTTTTTGGACTTGTTTCAAATTTGATGAATGTCGAAAGTTTATAAATTTGTTCTCTGAGTCAAGTTGGTACTGCGGCATTTATACGGAATCCAAATCTAGTTTCCGCCAGGATTCTTCTTTGCTTACTGGACCGACCAATTGGATCTATTTTGGATATGAGTCCAACCCATTGGCATCATATCTCCAAAAACAACATATGTGGAGGAAATGACATTTGTTCGTAGAGATCACCTGACAGCTAGGTATTTGTCGCTGCAGAATCTGGTTTGATAAATAAATAGTAACTGAGAATTATAAGTGTCCTTCAAGTCTTCAAACCACAGAAAACCAAATGAAAATATTCTTCATGAACTTCTCCCTTCAATTCGTAAAATGTATGAGCAAAATAAACCACAACGCCCTTCAAGTCTTCAAGTTTCCAAATCGTAGGAATTTGCTTATGAGAATGTACATTTAGCGTTTGACATACGCCTTTCAAAATAGAACATTGGGGTCATCAGTCAAATGAAAATGGCATATGAAAATGTAAAAATTAACCGATCCTAATCCTAGACAATTACAGAAACAAAACTACAAATAGGGTCGAGTGGCTTCATCCTCCTATGTACGTGCAGTTGAAAGATTGTGTTATTGGTGTTCCAGTAACAAATCGACTGCTTGCCCGAGCTTTTGTGTTGCGACCAAAGATCAAAAGATCGAGTCATCAGGTAAGCATCCTAAGTCCCTTTTGTTTTAGGATTATCGTTTACTAGCTGTACGCGTTCATGTATAATAAACTTATTCGATTTTAATCATTTTTTACATAAACTTATTCTATCGTCTTGTAAATTAAGAAGCCACGATCGGCTCTATCCTGAAGGAGAGAACAAGAAGGGCATAATTTCGTCATCGTGATATATTTTGTTTCACTACGCTTGCTTGCACGCATACATTAGGTTAGTGGAGATTCCTTCATATTGAATTGGATGATTTTCTCTTCTTTTTATGCCTTTACGTATTGAAACAGGATTATCTTTTATAGCATTATGTGGGGATGGATGTGTTGGGAAATATAGTAGAAATACATGCATAAGAAACCAATATACAACAATTATAAAGATGCCCCAATCAAATACAGTTGTAGATCCAAAGTAAGCAATAAAAAACATTACACAAAAACACAAGCAAACAAGAATTAGAAGAACTTATCTTTGTGAGTTGCCCTTGCGGACTTGCCTTGGAGAAATCGACTCTCCACTACCAAGTACGTATGGGTACATGCGTTTTCCTCATAGGATAAAATGCACACACAACTAAAAGCAATGTACTTTGATTAGAGTCGACTTCGACCATGCCTCAATCACCTTTGATCGGAGAGTAAGGATCGTAGGGAGCAATTACCATGAGCTAAGGGAGAATGTAGAGAGCAGAGGAGAAGAGAGAGTGTTATTTGCAGAAGTGCACATTAGGGAGCCTTAATCCCGTATTTATGGGTTGCATGATGGATCACGGATCCAATCCAAATGACACCTCTCTCTCTCCCATAACCGTTCTCCCGTAGACACACTTTTGATGGTTAGATCAAAAGTTTTTTCTGTAAAAGGGTAGACTGAAGACAATTCCTAAACTCAAACCTTACTCGACTTAACGCGCATCCGCACGTGTGGTCTAAGATGTCATTCTCAAACTCTTTAAACTAAGGTTCATGAGCTACCAACTATATAAAAGGATATGTGGATTTGTCTCATTCTTCAATATAATACTAAACTTTATCTTCTCTTGGTCTTCTCATGCACAAGTCTCACATGTGACTTTTTATACTAAAATATTTTTACATATATTAATGATGCATCAATTGAATGTTTAGAGGTTATAAATAAGAATTAAATGTTATTAATATACATGTGTTTAATTAACCCAACTACAATTAACATTAAAATCTAACAATCCCCATAAAGTCTTGAAGTGTAAAGTATCCTACCAAATAACCATCATATTATGCTTTCAGTAATAGTACCTTTCGGTTTAAACCGTTATCAAAGTTATCTAATATTACCCTTACAAGAACTAGTGAATATAAGTCTTCAACTTGAACCTTGAGTTTAAAGGTGTCTATTGGTAACAACATAATAAAAGGCTATATCGTGATCTTTAGGGTTATGCAATGGTAGTCATAAATCCATATCATATATCATGATTGACTTTAGAGAACAATTCACTTTACCTCTTCCTACCATCTTATCCTACGACTCTATGTCATTCAGAGAATAATATCTTGCTAAACATGCACTCATGATACTTTAGGTATACAGGGATCATACACACAAATACTTATATCTTATAATGCAAAATGTCATCCTATTCATCCAACAATTTGTTAGTACCACATTAAACCTATTTCGTACGATCTTCACTCAGTTAGGTTGGGTTGTTCGAATATAATAGTTGAGATACGAGAATATCACTTTCATTCTTATATAAAGCCTTCGATGAATCATATGGGGTTTCAACAGTTCTACAGTTTCTATATTCAAATTGCTCTAAAACTTTATCAATATAATGAGATTGAAAGATTACTATACCATCAATATGCCTTATGATTTTAAACCCTAATATCATATCAATCACACCTATATCATTCATCTCAAACTTACTACATAAAAATGACTTAGTATCATTTACTATTCTCATATATGAAACAAACAACAATATATCATCTACATATAGGTAAAGAATGATGAATTCATTATTGACGGACTTACAGTAAACACACTTACCGTAATCATTAAAAACGAAACTAAAAGATGATATCATATAATCAAACTTTTCATGTCATTGTTTAGGGGACTATTTCAAACTATATAATGATTTAACAAGCTTACACACCTTAAATTCATTCCCATAAGCCACAAATCCTTTTAATTGATCCATATAAATTTCCTCATAGAGGTCATTATATAGGAAAACAATCTTCACATCCATCTGATGGATTGTAAGGTCATATACTGATATTAGTGCTATAAGAACTTAAATGATGGTCATATAGAAAACTGGGAAATAGGTATTGAAGTAATATGTTTCTTCTTTTGTATATAAACCTTGACAACTAGTCTAGCCTTGTACTTATTGATTGTTTCCTCTACATTCAGTTTCTTCTTAAAAATTCACTTACAACCCACAATAGAACAAACAAGAGTTAAATTTTTCAATTCCCTAGTACCGTTAGAGAGAATTGAATAAATTTCATTGTTAACTTCCTTCCAAAACTTAATCTTAGTTAGGTCATGGCCTATTAAAAGGAGATCAAACCATTCTCGACATTGAAAGTGATAAAGTCACCTCCAAAGTTCTTTAATATCCTAGGTCATTTACTAAGAGTCATCTAATTGTGAAACAATACAATAAGGATCACCCTCTACATTTGCCATCCTTTTCACGTGATCGAGGATAAAACCAATAGTAGAGTCAAGATCTCTAAAAGATACTTTGAAGAACTCAAGTGTTCATGAAAAATACATTCTCAAGGTAGCATCACAAAGTTCAACTATTGTATTAATATGTATGTAAGATATTTTAGATCTAATGATTAAGAATCAATAAGTATAGCTTGTCTCCACATAAGCTAGAAATATAATATCTATTATTTTTTGTCCCAATTTCTTTCTCTTGTGTTCAGTGATGAGTACTTTCATAAGACATCCTATACTTTAAGATATTTAAGACTTGTCTTTGGACCATTTTAAAAGTCAAATGGACTACTTTACTTATGCTTATGAAGTAAAACGTTAACTATATCACAAAAACTTCTATTTTTTCATTCAGCTATCCCATTATACTAAGAAAATATAATATAAAGAAGTAACCTTATGAATAATACTGTTGTTTTGACAATATACTTGAAAATATTTGATGTATACTTTTCTTTTCTATCAGACCTTAATCGTTTAAGTATCTTGCTAGTTTGAGTTTGTATATCATTTCTAAATATTTGAATCTTTTCCAAAGCATCATCTTTACTTTTAAGCAAGTAAATATAATAATATTTATTGCAATCATCAATAAACATAATAAATATCTTTTGTTATTCTTAGTAATCATTCTATTGAATTCATAAATATCAGTGTGCACAAAATTCAAAATTTTGTATTTCCTATCAACCGTATGAAAAGTTTTGCTATGTTACTTTGCTTGCACATATATACTGCATTTGTGTTTTCTATCTATGACAGTCTTATGAATAAGGTTTAAGCTCTTCATTATTTTCATAAAGTTAAAGTTTACATGACCCAACCTAGCATGCCATACATTAGATGATTTAACATTGTACAAAGTAGTAGAAGAAGCAGAAGTGAGGCTTTATTAACATTAAAATTTATATAAAAATCAACAAATGATTCTACATGAATCTTAAACATATCCTCTACATCACACAAATAGTCATTTTCAAAGAAATATAATCTTAACCCCTCCCTAATTAAAGTAGGACCACTATGAATATTCTAGTGAATCGTTTGAATATGTTTAACTCCTTGAAGAGTTAGAACCTTTCTCGAAAGAATCTTCAAGTCATATGCCCTTTATCTTTGACTTTATTAGTCGAATGATCCCTTAAGGTTACAGTTCTATCACAAATGTCTTGGTAGGATACAAACAAAGACTCATCATCACAAACATGCACATTTATCCAGTGTCTATAATCTAGCATTGTGTCATAAATAAAAAAAGATGGGGTTTAAGAGATAGATGCCTATCACTAGTAGGCAAAATAGTCATCATGTTAATTATATCTCCTTCAGCGACCAAAGGTTTCTTGGTTTTCTTTGAAAGATAGTCTCTCGCCCAATGTCTAACCTAACCACAAAGTAAGCGCAGTTTATTCTTTGGTTTCTTTTGTATCTTGGTTTTTGGTTTATGGTTTTTTATTTTCTCTTAGGATCACTAGGTTTTTCCTTCCAACCATCAAGTTTACCCTAGGGGTGCTATCTAAAGGCATAATGGGTTTTTGACTTCTATACTTTTCTTTTATTATTATATCTACCATGAGGTCATCAAGGGCCATCTTATCATTCTTATGCTTGATATCTAGGCCGAAACCTCGCAAGACTTGAGAAATTTCAAAATAATAGAAATAACAATAAACTTGTCAAGAAGCTTCATTTCGTCTTCCTTTACACCATGACATAAAAATTGATACTCGTGGGTATGTTCGGTCACAAATTTTTTATCTACCATTTGATACTTGAGGAACTTGGCTACGAAATATTTTTCAAGATCAAGGTCTTTAATATTTTATTTTCGATCCAAGACAACCCACAGATCTTTTGTTGTCGCGGAAGGAGAATAACTATAGAGATCGAATAAAAGGAACCAATATACCAGACAACCCACAAGTCCTTAGGTCAGAGAGTTACAGATAAAGACATGTGTACTATGGTTAATACTGATTTCTATAAGATTATTAAAAAATACCATAGAAATACATGTATAAGAAACTAATATACAATAATTATAAATATGCCCCAATCACATACAACCACAAATCCAAAGTAAGTCATAAAGATAGGTTGCATGATGTCCGAATTCGAGAGCCCTAATCTCTTATTTATAAGTTGCACGATAAATCACAGATCATGGATTCGATAGGGAGTCGTAACTGTTTCCGATTAGACATACTCAACACGCATGCTCACACGTGAGTGGTCTAACATGTCCTCCTCAAGCTCTTTGAACCTTAGTTCATGAGCTACCAACTATATAATAGGGCATGTGGGTTTGTCTCATTCTTCAATATGAAACTAAACTTTGTGTTTGCGTGGTATTCTCATGCACAAGTTACTCACATGTGACTTTTTATGCTTTAGAACTTTCATATATATATATCAATGATGCATCAATTGAATATTTAGAGATTCTAAACATAAATTAAATGTTATTAATGTGACATGAGTTTAGTTAACCCAACCATAATTAACATTAAAATTCAATATGATGTTCTATCTATTCCTCCCTGTCTCTTCCTTGTTTTGGTTGTTTCTTTAAATAGTCAATGTTTTATAAACATGGTCATTGTACATAGGCTTCTATTGTTAAGTGGTATCCTATTGTTAAGTGGTATCTTACTATCGATTTTTCATTAAATTTGATGCATGCCAAGGGTAGATAAGTTGATCCAAATAACTTATCTTATTGTTGACAATGACCATGGACACCATAATTAACCCTAATCATGAACAACTATTGTTCTCCGTGATTGTTTATAGTTAAAGGCCAAAACGTCACCAGAGGCAAATTTATCAATATGAACATGTTAACCCGAATAATATCTGAATGCAAAAATTTTTTAGCTTCAAAGTACGTGAGTTTCATTACATACATTTGTATATATTCTTGCATTCTTGTGTCTATACATCTTCATGATATATGATGTGCCATTCATAAAACAGTAAAGGTGGTAGATATCACGGATAGTGCATTTATCTTATCATCGAACCGACGACCTTCAACAGATAGTTAACAATCCCACTAATACTATCGTTAGCTAAGTTATCCAATGTTACCCTTACAAGAACTAATGAACATATGTGTCTATTGGTAACAACATAAACATTGCAAGAACCTTGAGTTTAAAGTTGTCTATTGGTAACAACAAAATAAAAGGCTATATCATGATCTTTAGGGTTATGCATTAGTGGCTATGAATCTATATCCTATATCATGATTGACTTTAGAGAACAATCCAATTTCCCTATTGCTAGCATCCTATCCTATGCCTCTATCTCATTGAGAGAATAATATCTTGCTAAACTTGCAGTCATGATACTTTAGGTATACAAGGGTCATCCACAAAAATACTTATACTATCTTATAATGCAAAATGTTAACCTATTTACCCAACAATTTGTTACTACCACATTAAACCTATTTCGTATGATCTCTACTCAGTTAGGTTGGGTTGCCCCTACTTGTGAATAAATCGTGAGTTTTAGTCTCATCCCTAACATAGATTTCTCAACTAAGACTACTAAAAGACCCTTAGTCAAAGAATCAACTATGTTATTTTTGGATTCAATAAAATCTACCATCATGACCTCATCAGACACAAGAGCCTTGATAGACTTTAGTTTGATTGGGACGTATGTTTGTTGCTTTTCGTTGTACTTTGAACTACTAATCTTAACAATGGTGGTCATGTTATCATAATGTATTGAACTTGCATTAAGCAACTTCTTTACTATAGGAAAATTGAACATAAGTACCTTAAGCCATTCATTTTCTAATCTAGTCTCATCCAAAGCATATAGTTTTTCTTGAAAGATACAATAAGTAAAAATAATTTGTTTTTGTAGACATGAAAATTTTTATTTTGAAGTTTATGAGAAAACTTAAAATGAAAGTTTTCATACCTACGCTTGCGCGAGCGTGTCAGCTAGTTCAAAACTAGCAAATATTTTGAAAAATTTAGACTTCTAGGCGATTGTAGGCAAGCGATATCTTTTTACTCAATCCTTCTTGAACCGATGCTCAAGGGTCGGTATTGAGCGCTTAAAAATCTAAATTTTATAGCAAATGTAACTCCATTCCACGTTAACAAGTGTTTTTGAAAGAGTTTTAAGCTTGTGCACTTTGATTCAATACTTGAGCTGTACAAGTTCCTGAAAATAGAAAATTTTGTTTTCAGAGCTTATTTCTAAAATAGATTTGAATACGTTATAGGTCTCCAAAAATCTTCAAAATTTTATCAGATCAATATAGTAATATGGAGAGCCGGTAGCCTTTTACAAATTTGAATTCGGAGTAGTATTGAATCAGGACCAAATATTTGAATCAGACTGACTCACTGATTCGAAATAGTTCTGTTTCAGAAATACAAAGACTCAAAGATGAGCCTGTATCTCCCTACTCAGAACTCCAATTTTAATGATTTTAATATTGCTGGAAAGCTATGGATGTTACATTTCCAATGTATCAAAAATCAAATTGATTAGATTCATGTGGACAGAGATATAAGACTTTTACCCAACCTCTATTTCAGAAAATTTGACTGTGCAACAGAAGTGCAGAAATTAAGCCGATCTTTATCTAATTTTATTACATGGATGGGTAGTCCTAAAAATCCTGCCAATTTTATTTACAGTGACTTAAGGTGTGTAGAGTAAGTGTGACAAATTTCTAGCTAATCGGAGCAAGCATCACATAATTAAAATTATAGGAACAGACATATGTAGAGATGCTGAAATCCTGTTTTCTGTTTTATGAATGTAATGATGCAAACTCACACGAATTTAAAATGCAACAACCCTTCAATCCCCAAAGCAAATTACTGGAATGTAAATGAATTGAAAGTATTCTATAGCTTAAGCATAGAGGGGATTAGAAGTATAGGATGATTATAGAGTATATTGGGGTAGAAGCTTATCAACAAACATCTAGCGTGCATGTGTGTGTGCGGTGTTTCATCCACGAAATTAAACTTGCATCAAATCTAACTATTACAACGTGAGGAGAGATGAAACTCCATTATTACAACCCCATTTAATTGAATTTGAATGAAGAAGATGAATTAAAATCGAATCAAAAGGTACTTACACGAGTTGGCCCACTAAACCGGAGATTCAAGATTGAATGCCGGTTCTTTTGGCTCCTTCTTCTTCACCCAAACTCCTTAGCACACACCTACCTACCCTCTTCTTCCCCCAATCCTAGAAGTAGACGTTTCTCCTTGCTGGAAAGTCCTGCACCTAACTCTCACACACGAATTCTAGCCCCTTCCATGGGGTGGGTTGGACCAGCTCCCTTGCTATTTTCTTGATCCACTTGATCCAATTCAAGTGGTCCTCTTGTTGACTTGGACCAGCCCATGTAGGCTGGGCCTAGGTGCATCCGAATTGGACATAGTGCAGTTAGTCCTTAGCAAGATACTTTAACTTGATATTTTGTCCTAGCCATGTGTCTCATAGCTAGGTTCTTTTCCTTTAGGCTTTACTGCACCCATTTGAATTTGATATGTTCTTCTTATCCTCATCTTGGATCAAACTTCATTTTATTTTGAGAGGTTTGGCTACAACATGAACTTTGGCATGTCTTGATCTTCAGCTCAATTCTTGATTTAATTCCATTCCACTTTGATGTTGAGTTCATACGGCTTGATTTCTTCTTGATGATCATGGCCTCAAGTCCAACTCTAGCTCGCTCTTGTATTGATGAGCTTGATTGGGTCTTTGGCAAGCTATATTCTCTTCTATGGAATTGGATTTGGTCTTGATGAGATTTGAATCTGATTGAGCTTGATCTTGATTGATGCTTTCAACTTTATCTTCTTTCTGGGGATCGGGGCTCGGATTTGGTCTTTGCTTGCTTCGAAACTCATGGGTTTTTTAACTCAAGTTTAAGACCTTTAAAGTATTTAGCAAATTATTTTTCCAATAGTTCCTCCAATTGCTTCTTTAACTTACTAATTTTACTTTGCAGACATCCTCGATACGATGCAATTGATATAGACCCACTCCTAGTACAAGATCGGAGAAAACTCTATCTCTCTTTTCGTTGGTAATCCTGCAATTTCATCAGAAAACTTGTTCATTTACAATAGAAATAGCATTCACATCGTTTTCACTGACTTCAAAGAAAAAATTTAACAACACTAGATCTCGTCTCATCCTCAATAAAGATTCGACTCATTCGCAAATACAAAAACCAGAAACCTCATTCTGAAATACTAAGATCTTTTTAGAATGTTTCAATGATATGGTTAGAAGAGAACTAATCAAATCCTAAGATTATATCAATATCGGTAAGAGGCAAACAAATTAGATTACATAGAAACTAGCCATTGGTCGACAAGACAGGCATTCATATTTATGATATATTAGTCACCATTAACAGTTTTCACAAAGCAGTAGCAAACTAGATCAATTGAAAGTCTGTAGAGAACAAGTGTGTACAGAAACTTTATTAATATATGCTTTTAGAGACAAACCCAACAATCCAAGTGATCTATCCCGAATATTTCTATTCCGATCACATAGTTTGCCTCTCCCATATCTTTCATTTCAAAGTTGTTAGAGAGAAAATTCTTAGTCTCACGTAATAGACCAAGATCATTAGTTGCAAGTAAGATATCATCAACATACGTAATCGAAATATAAACTTACTCCCACCGACCTTCGTATATATACACCGATCAACAATGTTTTCCTTAAATCCAAAGGACATAATAGTATCATTGAACTTGAGATACCATTGTCGGGAAGCTTGTTTAAGTCCATATATTGATCTCTTAAGTTTACACACCATGTGTTCCTTTCCTTTTCTATGAACCCCATTGGTTGATCCATATAAACATCTTCCTCTAAATTCCCATTTAGAAAGGTAGTTTTCACATCCATTTGAAGAACTTAAATGATGGTCATCTAGAAAATTGGGAAATAGATATTGAAGTAATATGTTTCTTCTTTTGTATATAACCCTTGACAACTAGTCTAGCCTTTTACTTATTGATTGTTCCCTCTGCATTCAGTTTCTTCTTAAAAAATCACTTGCAACCCATAATAGAACAAACAGGAGGCAAATTCATCAATTCCCAAGTAACGTTGGAGAGAATTGAATAGATTTCATCGTTAACTTCCTTTCAAAGTCAGCTTATTGGAAGGTGATCAAATCATCATCGACATTGAAAGTGACAAAGTCACTTCCAAAGTTCTTTGATATCCTAGGTCATTTACTTTTCTTTATTTTGATTATTTTTTAAGAGTCATCTAATATGAAAACAATACAATCAGGGTCACCCTCCATATTTGTCATCCTTTTCACGTGATCGAGGATAGAACTAGTAGTAGAGTCAAGATATTTACAAGACACACTTTGGAGAACTCCAATCTTTATAGAAAATACATTCTCAAGAAATGTAGCATCACAAAGTTCAACTATTGTGTTAATATTTATGCAAGATCTTTTAGATCTAATGATTAAGAATCTATAAGTATAGCTCGTCTTCACATAACCTAAAAATATAACATCTATTGTTTTAAGTCCTAATTTCTTTTTCTTATGTTCAGTGATGAGTGCTTTCGTAAGACTCTCAATACTTTAAGATATTTGAAATTGGTCTTTCGACTATTCTAAAAGTCAAATGAACTACTTTTCTTATGCTTATAAAAAACTCTATTCAGAATATGATAGGATATATTCAAAGCTTTCTCTTACATGTAGGTAGGTAACCTAGAACTTTAAAGCAAAACATTAATAATATCACATAAGCCTCTATTTTTTCATTCAGATATTCCACTAGACTGAGAAAAATGCCAAACAGTAGCCTCATGAATAATACTATTGTTTTGACAGTAAAGATTTGATGTATACACTTCTCTTCTATCAGACATTAATCATTTAAGTACCTTGCCATTTTGAGTTTGTATCTCATTTCTAAATTTTGAAACTTTTCGAAAGCTTCATCTTTACTTTTAAGCTAGTAAATATAACAATATTTACCGCAGTTATCAATCAACATAATAAAAGATTTTTTGTTATCCCTAGTAGTTATTTTATTGAATTCACAAATATGAGTGTGTACAAAATTCAAAATTTTGTATTTCCTGTCAACCGTATAAAAAGTTTTGCTATATTATTTTGCTTGCACATATATGCCACATTTGTGCTTTCTATCTATGACAGTCTTACGAATAAGTTTTAAGCTCTTCATTATTTTCATAAAGTTAAAGTTTACATGACCCAACCTACCATGCCATACATTAGATGATTTAACATTATACATAGTAGAAGAAGAAGCAGTGATAGAGGCTTTACTAACATTAAAATTCATACAATAATCAACAATTGCATTTACATGAATCTTAAACATATCCTCTACATAACATAAATAGTTATTTCCAAAGAAATATCTTATACTAAGTCATGTAATTACGACTTTATTAAATTTACAATCTAACCTTAACCCCTCCCTAATTAAAGTAGGACCACTAAGAATATTCCAGCAAATCATTGGAATGTGTCTAACTCGTTCAAGAGTTAGAACCTTTCTCAAAAGAATCTTCAAGTCACATGCCCTTCACCTTCGACTTTATTAGGCGAATGATCTCGTAAGGTCAAAGTTCTACTGCAAACGGCATGGTAAGACACAAACAAAGATCGATCATCACAAACATGCACATTTATTGAGTGTCTATAATTCATTATTGTGTGTTATAAATGAAAAGGAGATGGGGTTTAAGATATAGATATCTATCACTAGTAAGCGCAATGACCATCATGTTAATCATAGCTCCTTCAACGACCGGAAGCTTCTTGGCTTTCATTGAGAGATAGTATCTCGCCCAATGTCCAACCATACCACAAAGTAAGTAAGGTTTGTTCTTTGGTTTCTTTTGGATCTTGGTTTTTCGTTTATACTTTTTTGTTTTCCCTTAGGATCACTAGGTTTTTCCTTCCGACCATTAGGTTTATCCTAGGGGTACTATCTATAGGCATAACGGGTTTCTTACTTCTAAGCTTTTTCTTTATTATTATATTTACCATGAGGTCATCAAGGGTCATCTTACCATTTTTATGCTTGAGATCTAGGCCGAAACCTCGTAAGACTTGAGAAATTTTAAAATAATAGACATAATAATAAACTTGTAAAGAAGCTTCATCTCGGCTTCCTTCAAATTATGGCATAAAAATTGAAACTCATGGGCCTGTTCGGTCACAAATTTTCCATTTACCATTTCATACTTGAGGAACTCTTGATCCGAGATAGCCTACAAATCTTTTGTTGTCGCCAAAGGAGAAGAACTATAGAGATCGAATAAAAGGAACCAATATATCAGGCAACCCACAAGTCCTTAGGTTAGAGGGTTACAGATAAAGACATTTGTACTATGGTTAATATAGATTTGTGTAAGATTATTGAGAAATACATGTATAAGAAACCAATATATAATAATTGTAAACATGCCCCAATCAAATACAATCACAAATCTAAAGTAAGTCATAAAGATAGGTTGCATGATGTCCGAATTAGGGAGTCCTAATCTCTTATTTATAGGTTGTACGATGAATTACATATCATGGATTCGATCAAAATATTAGGGAGCCGTAACCGTTTCCGGTTAGATATACTTTTGACCATTAGATCAAAAAAATTCTATAAAGATGGATCGAAGACAATTTCCAAACACAAACCCAAGCCCAAGCCCAACCCGGCTTGACACGCATTCTCACACGTGTGTAGTCTAACATGTCCTGCCCAAGCTCTTTGAACTAAGGTTCATGAGCTACCAACTATATAATAGGGCATTTGAGTTTGTCTCATTCTTTAATATGAGACTAAACTTTGTCTTATCTTGGTGTTCTCATGCACAAGTTACTCACAAGTGACTTTTTACACTTTAAAACTTTCACATATATCAATGATGCATCAATAGAATATTTAGGGATTCTAAACATGAATTAAATGTTATTAATGTGACATGAGTTTAGTTAACCCAACCATAATTAACATTAAAATCCAAGATGATGTTCTATCTATTCCTCAAAGTCTCTTCTTTGTTTCGGTTGTTTCTTTAAATAGTCACAGTTTTATAAACAGGGCCATTGTACATAGGCTTCTATTGTTAAGTGGTATCTTCATTAAATTTGATGCATGCCAAGGGTAGATAAGTTGATCCAAATAACTTATCTTATTGTTGACAATGACCATGGACACCGTAATTAACCCTAATCATGAACAACTATTGTTCTCCGTGATTGTTTACAGTTAAAGGCCAAAACGTCACCAGAGGCAAATTTATCAATATCAATATTTGAATGGAGAATTTTTTTAGCTTCGAAGTACATGAGTTTCACTACATACATTTGCATATATTCTTGCATTCTTGTGTCTATACATCTTCATGATATATGATGTGTCATTCAGAAAACAGTAACCATGGTAGATATCACGGACGGTGCATTTATCATGTCACCGAACCGACGACCTTCAACAGACATAAAGAAACGAATAGGAACAAGTTTGCCTAAGAGTCCAAAATTATGAACCTGACCCGGAACAGCTCTCACTAAACCTCAACCGAACAAAACTAATGTGCAACCTATTCAAATTCACATGCTTAATCCAAGTGTTATTTAAAAGCGACTTGATCATTGTTGGGTTGAAGAAATGCTCCATAGTGGATTCTTGACTCTTAGCATGGTGGGCATAGTCATGAAGCCATCCTTTAGAACTGTCTTGTATGTACAACCTGGTAGCATCTTATGACATAACATTATCCTATAGGGTTTACATAAATAGGTACGCTGTACTTATGAGTAGTCTGTGACGGTGGCAGTTTTTTCTCCTACTCAACTATCGTGTTTAATGGTTCTACCCCTTAGCTTATCATGTCTCTACTTTTGATGATCTTTCTTTTTCACGGCAACTTTGTGAGATCTAGATTAATTGCTACATTTTTCTTTGCTTATTACTCATAAATTTATGTGGAGCATATCTGAGCTTGATTATGAAATAATACTGGTTTATCTTCATATAAAAGAAATTAAGGCAATATGCCCGCTCAAACATGAAGAACCCAACTAGATCACAGCTTGTCGAAGCGGTACCAGAAAGAGACTGTGCTCTTGGATTGAGAGATCTACCTACTGATGTCTTAGATTTTATTTTCTATTCAGTCTCCACAGAAGTGATTGCGGGAACTTACTCGGTATCAAAAAACTTGTGGACAATCACAAGAAGTTTGGACTTGGACGAAACTCCCTTTCTTTCTTCATGGACAGACGAGAAGCCGTACCCATTCCATGAAGACCCACACGTTGATGTCACTAGGCAAAACAACCTTCACCTACATAGAAAAAGGAAGATAGATGTTATCCTGACCAAGTACATACAATTTCATCAAGGTACAGTGAAGAGGTTTATATTAACGATTACTACAAATAAAACTTTTGGCTTGAGTATGTGACATCTAAGAAAACTAGAGTGCTTGACCTCGATTTGAGATTTTCAAGATGGGATGAAGATGCGATTCACCAATACAGGTTACCATCTTCAATATTTTCATGCACATATGAAATAGAAATATTAAAACTACGGGATTGCATCATCGATCCATCTCTTAGCATGATCCGAGCACTCCCCAACATTAAAGAATTGTTGTTAGATGATGTTGAAGTGTCTATATATACGATCATTACATTTCTTTCCTGATGCGAGACTGTGTCTCTCAACAAAGTTGTTCTCACTAATAGTGAGAACGGTCATAATAATATGATGAATAAGAGAATTGTGGTGAACAGAAGGTAACAATTGTTGCTTGGCCAACAAAGTTATAGGAGGATTATCAGATTGATGCTCCAAACTTGCAGAGGTTTAAGTTCAATGGGGAGAGGTTGAACTTCTCTTTAAAGAGTGTGTCATAGTGTTTGAAAAAGGCAAATGTAATGGTAAACAAAGAGAAGGGGATAAACAATAACCTTCTGATGACCTTAAATGAGATTTGTCAGGTCGAGAAACTCTCTCTAGGATTCCGTACAAACTACGATGCCTCAATTTTGGTGGATACAGAAGGTTTGTAAGCTCACGTTCCTTTAAAGTCATGCCTTTTCTTGAAGGAACTTGTAATCATTGCAAATGAAACGACTGACAGTAATTTAAAAAATTATTATGGATTTTCTAAGAAAGAAACCCACCACTCCTGGGGATATATACTGAAATTCCAGAGGTTATGCTATTGATGAAGCCTAGAGAAGACAAATGAGAGCAGTTCTTTTTGAAAGAGTACACGTAGCTCACAAACGAGGATGCATATGGTTTTGGTACCTTAAGTCAATTTTGTAATTGAATCATGTATCAAGAAAAAATTGTCAATTCATTGCAATTAAACTCAATTGTTTACATATCTATAAAGAGAGTCAATTTGTTTATATATGTTTAGTTCTATTTGTTTTTGAAGTTATATTAGTTTTGATCATCTGACGTACGAGATCATTTGAGTTTCTTCTTTTTTTCTTGTTATTCAAGGAGTATACTAGGCTATGTTCTGCATTATGTTATGCAGAAGTAGTACCACTGAGAATGGAACCCTTCAACATACTGGACTATGTCGAGCATTATATTTGTCATGTACCCTCAATGCGTTCAAATAAGAAAAGAGGATCTTGGTTCACTCTGAAATGGGTTTACGACCATCATTAGAAGTGTTTGTATTTTGTGATCCAGTTTGGTTTGCTTCTAGCCTCAAACTTAAATCGAATCAATATAATCCCTTCTCAATTTTTGATGGACCGAACCAATTCATCCCATCAATTCCAGTTTGATTCAGTTCCTAATCACGGTATCATACATATTCTCTGTCATGTTGATATGTGACAGGTTGTGTTGCATAGCAAATAATCAATATAATTCAACCCCATGGATGGAACGTTGGTGGATCTTGTAGTCCGCAAGATCGTCCTTTTTCACTGCATGCTGAGACTCGCTTTTGATTATGTCGGGAATTGAAATTGAAGTTCTAGTTCCATAGTCCTATGCCTCGAAATCAAACATCACCCAAGGGACAAGGTGAGTATAAAACAAGGTTGATAATTTGATCTAGGAAGTCGCCTTATGCATGCCATATATATATATATATATATATATATATATATATATAAAGATAGAAAAAGAGAGAGATAAGGATGGTAAGCTTTCAAAAAAAAAAAAATGAAGTCCATACATGTTTCGTGAAAATATGTATGCAAGTCTCAGTTGAAATCAACCAATCTTAGGTTTCGACCGGCATGTTGCATCGGTACACTCGAGATGAATGTAGCTGCTCCAGCCACTTCAGTATGCAATCACATATGAGCACAAGTCATCTTAGTTTCCTCAACCCTGGCCTTCAATTCATCCAACCATATTATAAAATCCTCGCCTTGGCTGCATTCTCCATGCGCAATGTTCTCCTTCGTGAAGTGGTCAACCACTAATCTCAATACAGGAGGAGCCAACCTTAACTGACACTCATGAAATTGAACCGTCAACTCTGTGGTATCTTCTTCTTCTTCCAAGTAAATAGGATCAGTATTTGTTGAACAAGCTACATCTAGCATATAAGGTACCTTTGATCGAACATTCATGGTTACTATTCTCATTATGACAGGACTATGTTGAACCATGAACTTCGTGGCCATTCATGGTTCTAGCCTCAAACTTAAATCGAACCAATTTGACCGATGATTTTTGGAGATCACCGAGCAAAATAATTTGTACATAGAACAGAAGAAATCCAAACCATCGTCTCCGGTTCAGTTCAGTTCAGTTCACAAAGGATAAATTGAACCATCAAACTTGATGACTGTATTATATATCAAATAATTAATATGATGCGACACCATATCCAAATTGTGATAGATAAATTTAGATAGTTATACTACATATTAATAAACACAAAGGATTATGGGCTATAAGAAAAGCACAAAGAATTATGCGCCTTTTATGTCTCTCTCTCTCTGTGTCTATATATATATATAAGGGGTTGTCCCTGAGATATATATCAAAGAAAGATTAGACAGAGAGAGTCCAAGAGTATATACTCCTGGAGAACTTCATCATTTCTAAATAATCCTCAAGTATCATTTTAAAGGATGAATAGCTGATATTTGAATTTAAAAACCAAAAGTATATACTTAGTTTAAAAAAATATTTTATTTTTTATAAATTTTAGTCATCTATCTTTAAAATTAGATGGTTGAGATTTGTTTTTCTATACTAACATTTAATGTTTTTAGTATATATCATGCAATACATATATATAAATAATGAAGATGATTCATTTCAGTTCTCATAGTTCTGTTCCAATCTTAAAAGCATGAAATAAATTGGTTTTAGCATTTTGTGTCCTTGCACACACCTAGATGCCATGTAAGACCTACGCACAAAAGCGATCGACTAGTCAATTTTCCTTTTCCATTAAACTACCCCAGTGTATTTTCTCATCTTAAATATCCTCTCCTCTTTTATGATTTCCTATTTGATCCGCCTTTCTCCTTAAAGGATGCCATTGTCCAAATCCTTCGGTATCGTGGTCTTCTCTCCCCCAATAGTTATTTAAGCTTTAGTAAGAAGAACGAGTTTTTATCCTTTTTTGTTTCAAGATGTACTTATTTTCTTAAAAGTAGCCTAACAATCTATGCAATAATAAATGATTGTCGAGGTTCTTTTTTCGATCTTGGTTTTAATCGATTTTGAGAAATAGAGGGTTTTACGATGTGTATATAATTGGATCAAGCATTGCAGTAAGCCGTTCTTTCTTCACTCTTGGTTTTAATCGATCTTGAGAGATAGAGTGAGATACAATTAGATCAAATGTTGCAATAAGCCGATCCCAACACCCCCATAAAATTTTAAGTCCCAAATTTTTAGGTTGCTACTATAATACCAAATTTTCAACCCTAAGATCTTAAATCTCATGATTTTAAGAACTCATTTTCTTAATCTTTTAAGTCAAATCTCAATATACTCCAATAATCTTAATACTCAAATATTTTCTATATTTCTAGTCGAATTGCCCGAAGTTTTCTGTATTATGAAACTTCTATTAAAAACTTTGCATTTTAAAAAGCTAAAAGATTATATTTAATTTAAACAATTTTAAATTTATAACTTGTAAAATAAGAAGACCTTGTCTCAACGTTTTATGCCTCAAACTTTTACAATATCCTTTGACAAGCCACTTCATCGATTATCGTTATCCTGTTAAGAAAACATTAAACTGTGGATACTAAGGGCGAACCACCAAAACCAAACCAAACTGGAGGTTTAGCTCAGTTCTCCATGTCAAACTATATGATTTGGCTCGGTTCTAAGAAGAAACATAATTGGTAGTTCGGTTCATGGTTACAGTGCTAGCGATTATATAAATCGAAACCGATAATGTCTAAAACCAACCATATCAAGAGGACATTGGTAATAAACTTATTTATTGGAAATATGTTTTTAACATATAATATGTAAAACCAAAACCGATATTACTCCACCACTTAGAGTACTTCCTCAATGTAAATCTGCGGGTCCTGTGGGGTCCTTGTTGGAAGCCAAATACTTCAGCGTGAGATGCCATTAAGAGTGTTCGTCATCCCGTTTGAGATCCAGTTCTGGCCTCAACCTCGAACACAATCATTATAATTGGTTCTAAATTTTCGTTAATGGTTTCATTAGTTTCGAATCAACGGTTGTATGGTATAACAAGTAATCAATATCATGCAACACCATATCTAAATCATGCTATGAAAGATAAAAATTCACAAAGTTATACTATGTGCTAATGAAAAATTAATTCGGTTTCTAGTGTTCATGCTTCAATAGTTCCACAAAATAAATAGTAAATTGCTGGACTCTTGCAAAACACGTACTTTGGGCAGCTAGCGTTTGTACAATTATCTCTCGGTCTTTTGCAATTTCACAACGAGAATTGGTGGAATTAGCAATAGAAATTGCTCACACAATAATTTAATTGGTTTTGTCTCTGCTCACACAATAACTTAATTTTCTGCCCGCACCGTTATTGTCTCGAAAATCTGCCTCTCATGCTAACATAAAAAAAAAGTTGTTGGGTCAGGACCTAATGTTTTGAGACGATTCACTTTTTTATGGTCAAATCAATGCATATATATATGTGGATATATATATATACACATATGTATAGCTTTTTCTATATATATATATATATATATATATATATATATATATATATATACGTATATACATATGTATCTGTGTGTATATATATAATATCTGGCACTGCTGGCCACCTCAGCCCAGCCCACATAGGCTCCCAGGGACAGAGGTGCTAGGCCAATCATCCCTGCTCCTTAAGTGGGCTAGAAATGTCTGAACTGCCCCCTCGGCCCAAGCCCATTTTGACATCATCACCAATGTCCTCTTCATTGGATTGGATAAATTTTTACCAGTTTCTACATTGTATCACCTGATCCTGTTGTACGCACACCATGAATCTCTCTCTCTCTCTCTATATATATATATCAAGTTTCGCTATAGCAAAGAGCAAAAGAAAGAACCTGTAGAATGATTCATAATATATTCTTGGGCAAATTGTCCGACTACCTTCAAGAAAAACTTAAAAATAATTGGAAAATAAGCAAAGCCAAAAAAGATTTGCAAGTGTATCAATTCTTATTATTTATCTTGCGGCACTTTTGAAGCATGAATACTAAAAATTGATTCTTTTATAACTTTCTGTGTTTATCTTTCGTAACATAATTCGGGTAAGATGTTGCATCATATTGATTATTTGTTATATAGTATAATCATCACGTATTTGCATAATATAAATTGTGTTGACCCGTGATTTGAAACTGAACCAAACCAGAACTTGAATTGACTCAGTTCTATGACTAAAGGTATGGTCCGTTAATCCAAAAATTGAGAACCGGTTATATTAGTTCGGTTTATGTTTGAGGTTTGAACCTGAACCAGACCAGAGCACCAATACTCTTAATGGCATCTCATAGAGAACTGTTTAGCTTTCAACATACGACATGTCGTTTTGATGGAGATATTGTGTGATTGGGCAGGATCCATATCCAACAGATCCAATTGATTGGGATATAGTTTCCATAATAATAACGGAAAAAACATCTGTAAAGCCCCCGCAGTCATCAAATTAGGAAACTCAGTTCAAATGGAAGTGTTAACGTCAACTTTCCTTGCCTTAAATAAGACTTTGGCGAGAGAAGCTTTTCATATTTCTTACTTCCGAGCACTCGAAGCGGCAAAGGAGAAGAGGGGAAATAGTGAGACGCGATCACCTGCCAGTTCTGGGTTCTCTCTGTTCCGCCAATCAAGATGGATATGTATGCATATATTGGCTACGGAATTCATAGAGCAATTTTTACACAGGGATTTGGAAGAAGCGGCAGCAGGAGTACTTCATATCCACGAGGAAGCGTTCATCTTGACTTCTGTGTTGCCGACTCCATCAGGTCAGCAACTCTGCCAAATCATCGTATGCTCAACTTCGATCTAAACATATTCGAAAGAAGATCCGATGTCATCTTCTTGGTTTCTCGGATGCTTAATGACTTGAACGTGGATTCGCCTCTAAGGGAACAGCTAATCCACCGCATTGCCAAAGAAATCCATGACATCGTTCGCACATCCGCCATGTTGATGTTTCAGAGCGTTCCAGTCACCGTGACAATAACCATCATTAGCCTAATCCTTGTAGCTCCTCATAGAAATATGGATCCTGTTTACTTGGTGCAAGAAGGGATGGCAAGGTTGATGGAGCAATTCCCCGAACCGGAGGTAAGGCCGACCCCAGCATCGAGATCAGCGGTCGACCAATTGAGGAAGGTGAAGATTGAGAATGGAGGGAGGCGGCAAGGCGAGGATTGTATGATATGCTTGGATGAGTTGAAGGTTGGGGTTGAGGCAACTGAGATGCCTTGTGCTCATATGTTCCATACCAATTGCATAGAAAAATGGCTGGAGCAGCGACATTCATGTCCCACCTGCCGGTTCGACTTGCCGTTTGATCGTTGAGCACGGTTGAGCCCATCTAAGAATTGTAGAGGAGTGGTTCTTTGTTTTCTGACACATGTATGTAACTCGTTATTTTGATAGTTTATTGTCCTGGTCAATCTCCCTCTAATATATATATATATATATATATATATATATATATATATATATATATATATATATATATATATATATACATATATATATATGTGTGTGTGTGTGTATATATGTGTGTGTGTATATATATATATATATGCCTGTGTGCGTGTATATATATGTGTGTGTGTGTATATATATATATATATATATATATATATATATATATATATATATATATATATATATATATATATATATGTATGTATATATATGTGTGTGTCTAGGAACAATCTGAAGGAAGATGGATATGGGAACAATCTTATTCAGGTGATCAAATATGAATGAAAAAGAAAAGATAAAACACAAATTACGGAGTGTAGCCGAATGTGTATATATATGTATGTGTATATATATATATATGTGTGTGTGTGTGTGTGTATATATGTATGTATATATATATATATATGTATATATATATATATATGTATATGTATATATATATATATATATATATGTATATATATATATATATATATGTATATATATATATATATATATATATATATATATGTATATATATATGTATATATATGTGTGTGTCTAGGAACAATCTGAGGGAAGATGGATGTGGGAACAATCTGATTCAGGTGATCAAATATGAATGAAAAAGAAAAGATAAAACACAAATTACGGAGTGTAGCCGAATTTGGACTTGGATATTATATAAAATCTGTATCCAATACTGGATCTGATTAGCAAATGAACATTGGGTCCAACTTTTGAAACTGATTTCTGATATAGGTTTGTATATGGGGCCCATCATAAAAGAGATGATATGGAAACTAAAGAAAAGAACAACCATCCATGGTTGAAATGGATGACTGAAATTCTGAATCTTACTAAATGTATGAATATATAAATAGATATATATAAGGGGATTATTATTAGCATCTCCTTTTTACTATCGACATACCTTTTTTTAAAACACTAAAATTACCTCTCAATACTTTCACTCAAGGTTCTTTCACCCACTTGAGCAAGGGTTTCTCTTGTCGGATTTCTTTACTTCGATGACCGACATTTTATTCATTTTTAGTATTGTTGCTTTCTTCGCCATTAAACGATGCATAAGCTTACAAATCTCATCAGGAAAAAAGAATTAAGAACAAGAAAAATGAAATAAAAAATAAGAAGAGGAAGAAGAACAACAACAATAATAATCAAGAACAAAAGAGGGAGAAAAAAATTAAGAAACATAAAAAAAAAATATGAAAATTGAAAACAACGTCAAGTTCCCGACTCGAGACTTAACATAAGCATGTGTTCCCAACAAGAGATTTGTCTCGGCCGCATCCCTCCAACGAGAAAAACAGGATTGAGGCTATCTCAAGTGAGGAACTTGATGTTCAACTGAAAATAAAATCAATGCATCAAATAAATGATAAAAATAAATTAAATTAATGAAATACCTCACCAAATCACTGAAATCTTCTTCAAATTGCCCTCCTCTCCTTTTTCTTTTTTTTCTTTTTCTTTCTTCTTTTTGATCGGATTTAAAACACTATGAGATGTTGGATGGTTCAATATCATGCATTGAATAAAACTTGTCATCTTAGAAATGGTGATGGATTGGATATAACTTTAAGTCGTGGGTCAGAAATGGTGATGTCGACCGTAAGAGCATAACCCACATAAAGAGAAGGATTGAGACAATCATATCAGGGTAATTTTTTAATTTAATAAGGGTAAATTTGGAATAATAAAATAGAGTGTCTAAAAAGTGTGTGCATCTCAATTCATATATATATATATATATATATATGTGTGTGTGTGTGTGTGTGTGTGTGTGTGTGTGTGTGTGTGTTGGATCCATATCAAAAAGATTCTAATTTGTTGGATCGAGTAACTAAAGAAGAACCCCCGAATTCATAAACTTGCGGCAATCATCAAATTTGGGAAACAAGTCCAAACGGAAGTCTTAGTCACCTAGTTTTCTTTTATAACTCCACTAGACTCTCCAGTTTGAGTTGCCTTTGGGAGACCACTCTCGAGACAAGGTTATACCTGATTGTCGTGGCTAAGACTCTATCTCCCATAGAGACAAGGTTTTAAATCATCAGCTTCATCAAGAGATCGTTAATGTGCCATAAATCATGAGATAATTAATGGTTAATTCATACCAACAAAGCTAAAATCGCATCCATACCAAGAAAGCTTCGTCAAGGGATCGAAAATTCATACACCATAAAAGTGTTAGCAATACAAAACCGTATCCTTTTGAAAGGAGAGACTCTCATAGTGGGCAACCAACACTACAAGAAAAACTGAAATTTGCAACAAAAATTAGCGAGAAAGAAATTCTCTTATTAATGTGATGCTAATTAGTCAAGGATTAGCCAGAGGAAATAATCCCTCGTTAAATCTGCCTACCGATGGAATAGTCACTTAAATGTCGGTTTCTATGCATATTTCCATGGCAACACCATGTAGCAAAGGAAAAATTCCCTTTCCAAACTAGGTTTGCATGTGCAAGTTCCTTTTTCCGCTCATTGGCTTTGCGCGTGAAGTTTTATTTTCTCAATGCTATCTCCCTCGCACTCTCCTCGCTCTTTCCTTCTCATATGTGCAAAGTGGAACCATTAACTGTATCACCAATGGTTTCTGGTGGGTTCACCGACATCTCATTACCAAAAACTCATTTACAGTGTCCAGATCGTAAGCCTTTTTATTTCTTCGGCAAAAAAAAAGGGTGAAAATTAAGGAATTTGAGGTTATTTAGGGTTTCATTTGTGAGAATCATGTTGTCCTTATTATACAACATTAATTTGGGTCTTCATCATTCGAGTTGAGTCATCATTTATGGCGATAGCAAATATATATATAGCCTTTGTAAGTTAATCTAGAAACAAATATTAGTTAACTTACACGAGCATGTACCAACGTATAAAGAGAACATCTAGGTCCATTAATTTATGATCGCACCATATGATATTGTATTGGATTAACATATGATGTTTAAACATGATTCAAATCGAAGAAGATGTACACCTGAAATTGTTAAACAGTGTCATTAAGCATACGATTTACCTTGGAAACCGAATAGCAACAGGTATGGTTTGGGTCAAAAACATAGATGTGATCGGAAGCAGGTTTGCCAGGTGGGCAGGAGCCAATCGCTTCATATTATTTATACAGAGAGAGAGGTTTGGTAGGTGGGCTATCTTGCAACTTGATGGGTCGACCCGCGCCGTTAGGGTTCGGGAGTCCCTGTATTTCAAGTTGAAATACAAAATTAAAAGATTTGCTTGGCGGGTCGACCCGCGACGCGATCCACCGAATCGAAGAGGATGCGGGATTTCAAATTTGGCGCAGGTGGGAAGTCAAAGTGCAAAAGAGAGACCCGCGAAGCAAATCCTTTTCTAATTCTATATTTCAACTTGAAACAAATCACAGCGTTGGCGGAAAACGAGCCTCTCTCTCTTTTGAATTTGAGACGAAGCAGAGACCACAACCCATCTCTCCCTCCGCTCATCTCTTATAAGCAGAGCCATTGCTTTCCTTCTCCTCCATCTCTCTCTCTCTCTCGTATAGCGATGCATTCCCGGTCGCAGTCGGTCTCTTCCTCGGTGGGCTGCAAGAGCAACAAGGAGAACATTCCCCCCTTTTCTTCCTCACCATCTGCGAAAAAGTATAATCTACGATATCCGATTCCGTTGTCGAAGAGACAGAAGATGATGGGGAGAAGAAGGCCGCTCGAAGACATCACCCACCTATTCGTTCCTCACGTTCAATCTGATTCCACACGATCAGTCTATGTGCTCTCGATCGATCGCGATCTGGTTTCGAGTGGTGGAGACGTTCTCTTCTGCTTCAAATCTGATGGCGTTCGGCGACGAGTCGCTCAGGCAAAAGCCAAGGTGGCCGTCATGCAGCGGCGGTGCCGATTGTCGCTCCCTAAGAGCTTCAGATAGCGTCTCGCTTCTTCCTCCTCCTTCCCCCATCTTATTTTTCATTTCTGTGAAAATTTAGGTGATAGAAATTGTCTTGGGTATTGGACATGTGGTTATACGGAGAGCAAACGAAGGGCAACAATTTGTTGTACCTTCAAATAATCAAAACTAATGGAAACCATCTTTTTTTCTGTGAATCCGTGCGTTGAATAGTTGAATCCTTCATGCCTTCAATCCCCTTCCGATTTTCCTGGATAGTTAAATCGAGTGTTGAAATCAAACCTTAACCTTCTCTTTTAAGAGGGTTGTCAACCTTTCAGGTGTAATTTCTTGGCATTCCCCCCTAAATGATAGAAGGCTCTGCGTCACCATGACACCTCCACTTGCGTCGTTTTGTGTCCCACTGCGTTCTGCATGTTAATATAAACAGAGAATTGCACAATACAAGTGAAGCATTTCGATCCATTAGTTACCTAAAAATCATGACAAGCATTGTCCAAAATTTATAAAAGCCAAGACACTGTTGGGAGCAGATGGAGCCACTTTTGATTTGGCCATATTATTAGTCACATCGACACGTCCTTAATGGTTCATGTATTCTCTCCTCTCACACCCAATTTTAGCATCTCTTTCCTCTCATCCAATTTGAGCTTTGGATATGCCTTCTTCTTAGTTGAAAATACATATTATTATGAATTTCCTCGAAGAAAAATGAGGTCTCATCCAATTTCAGCTTCATATGTCTTCTTCTAAGTTTAAAATGTATATTATTATAAATCTCATCAAAAAAAAGGAAGAAAGAAAAAAAAAGAACAAGAATAACAATAAGAATCAAGAACAAAAGAATAAGAAAAGAGAATTAAAAAACATATAAAGACAAAAAAATAAAAAAACTAAGTTAAGTTCTTGATGAGAAAGATGCCTCTCAACGGTGTTTCTTTTGTTGGGAAATTTGACTTCATTTTTTCATTTTAATTTCAACCAAAAATAAAATTAATTCATCAAATAAACAATAAAAAATACATAAGCAAATCAACGAAACATCCCACCAAATCACTAAAACCTTTTTCAAATCAACTTTCTTCTCTCTTTCTTTTTTTTTCCCTTTTTCCTTTTTTTCTCTTTTTTCTCTTGTTTTCAATTAGATTCGAAGCATTATGAGATGGGGATGGTTCAATATTGTGTATTGGATTGAGCTTTAAGTCGTAGGTCACTGAAAAAATGGTATGAGATAGTCAACGGTAAAAGAAAAACCAAGAAGGAAAAAAAAGGAAAAGATGAGAGATATTTTCCATAGGGTGCCTTTAGTAACAATGTGCTCTAATCGTTGTTCCAAAGCCAACGATTTTGACGGTTTGCAGTACCAAGGGTTTTTCACTCTCTGGTTTTCTAATTCTTATGATTCAACATTTGGAATTATGGTAAAACCGAATAGTAACAGGCCCAATCATGTGATCCTATCGTACGCACACCATGGATCTTTTTTTCTCTCTCTTGGGCAAATTGTCGGGCTACCTTTATTAAAGAAGAGTCTTAGGCCGAAACAACCAACAGGATAGAATTCTCTGATAAAATCTAAAGCCGATCTTGAACTTGCAGCAGAAGTTAAGAAGCTTAAAGATGAGTTTCACACTCTAAACGGTTTCCTCAAACAGGTTTTGTCATAAGAAAAATGAGATGAAGATTGCTATTTTTTATCTTTTGTCTCCTTTATACTAGGCCAGCAGTTTCTTTTGTATATCCATCTTCGCTTTCCATTAGCCTATACAAAAGTGGTTGCAAGATTTTTGTTTACTTTAATAAAGTAAAAACCATTTTATTTAAAATATTTTTATCTTTAATAGACATTACATTTGAAATTAGGAAAGAGGTTCCTTCTTTCCTGATTTCACAGATTATAGTTATCGAGACCACTTGAACCAAATTATGATATATTGGTTTTCTCCCACTATTTTGTAGTTTTCCTAGTTATATCATTTTCAGTTGATACAATAATACATGTTATGTGGATTTTCATAATCAATATATATCATTGACTTTAGTAACGATCTCTATTACGATAATTTTTTATACCCAAAATATAAATGTCTCTCCTATATCGTTCGTCTCAAACTTTGAGTTTAACCATCACTTGGTTTTGATAATCATCTCATTGTTATTCTCAATCAACAATATATTATCTACATACATAGATAGGATGATAACTTGACTTCCATTGTTCCCAACATAGACATAGTGATCAAATTCGTGAGTCACAAACTCAAGTTCCTATATGAGATTTTAAAAAGTCAAATATCATTGACGAGATAATGATTTACGGTCATATAAAGATTTCTTCAACCTATATAGTTTATTTACCTGACCTTCAATAACATACCTTTTAAATATTATATATAAATTATTTTATTTAAATCAATATTTAAGAATTCAGTTTTATATCAAGTTTATGTAAATCTAAATCATAAAATATAAAAAAAATCAAATACCATTGAAGAGATAACGATTTATGACCATATAAAGATTTCTTCAACATATATAGTTTATTTGTCGGACCTTCAATAACATACCTTTTAAATATTATATATAAATGATTTCATTTAAATCCCCATTTAAGAATTCAGTTTTACATCAAGTTGATATAAATCTAACTCATAAAATATAAAAATAGTCAAAATAATCTTATGTAAGCAAATTTCGCAACAAAGAAATATATATCTACATAATTTATCCCTCCTTTTACAAAAATTTCTTTAAAACCAACCTTATCTTAAATTTATCGATTGAACTATTGACTTTATATTTTTTTAAACTCATTTATAACATATGACTTTCCTTCCTTCAATCAAATTTGCTAACTCGTAGACTTGGTTTCTATCAATGGATTTAATTTCTTTATGCATGATTTATTTTCAGTCTATTGATTCAAATGAACTAATAGCTTGTTGATAAATAAAGTTATCAATCAATTCATCTAAATCTATTACAAATTATACATTTCTTTTGAGAGGTAAGTGTGATAATCCTTTGAGGAGGACAAGTGACCCTAGGTCTTTTATGTCTACTTAAATTTTTAGTTTGAACTAGATAGTTATTTAGATCATAATTCATGAGTTTAAATGATGATTGATCTAGATCTACCAAATCATCAATGCTTTTATTATTATTTTAAAGGTTGTCGTTCTTAGTATATTTTAAGAATTTAATATTCTTACTTTCTATATGATCCTTTTTATAAAACCTAATATCCCCTATAACCTTTTAGGTATTTAATAAAAATATATATTAAGGATCTAATACCTAGTTTGTCTTTAAATTGATATAGGATCTTTAAATAGGCAATTGAACCCCACTTCCTTAGATGACTTAGGTTTGGTTTTCTATCAAACCACATCTCATATATTTTAGAGAATAAAACCTTACATGATACTCTATTTAATATGTGCATGATTATAATTACTGTTTCTCTCCAAAATATCTTAAGTAGAAAAACATGTATTATAATATTGTCATGTTATAACTTTTAACTACACCATTTTGTTGAGGTGTTTTGAAATAATTGAAGAAACTCTGTAGAGATTATTCATCACCTCTATCAGATATTAAGACTTTAATTGTATATTCCAATTGATTTTCAGTTTTTTGCTTATATTCTTTAAATATATCTAAAGCCTTAGATTTATGTGCTAAAAGATATAAATATCCATATCTCCAATAATTGTCTATAAAGGTTATAAAATAAACCTTCTCATAATAAGACCTTATCCTAAAAAGTATATATATTCATGTGAATGATTTCTAATAAGATTGTTGTCTTAATTATTTTTTTGCAAGGGTTTTCTTATAATTTTTTCTTGTATACAAGCTTCACACTAATTAAAAGTGTTTTTCTAAAACAAAAAACAATAAGTCAAAGTTAGACTAATTTTCTCAACTTATTTAAACTTATATGTCCTAACCATTTATGCTATATATCTACATTAATAACAAAGACACAATTAATATAAACAAAAGAAGATGCTTTATTTTCATTGACATTCAGTTTCAACAACTAATGTTTAGAATAAAAAATACTAGAAAAGATTCTTCTACCATACTTTTTTGTAATGACTTTCTCATGAACAACCTAACTTCAAACTCTTTCTTTAATAGGACAAGCATAAACACTATATTGTGCCTAATAGATGACATAATCAAAACATAAGCAGGTACAACTAGGGTAGTTCCTATAACAATCCTAGATAATACAATATATTGAAACTTTAGGTTATAGTCTCACACAACTTCTTCTGTGGTGAAGCATGAAATTTTGTTACGATACAATATGCTTTGCCAGAGCCAATTGATTGATTAACATTATCCACTTATGGAAACATAGCTCTCCTTGGAAAGAATTAGTTCGGGAAAGTACCAACAAACAATATATATATATATATGTAGTATCACAATATATGTGTTTACCTTATATATATATATATATATGTGTGTGTGTGTGTGTGTTATATGGGTATGTGTCTAGGTATATTAATCATATCTATAACAACAACAACAACTAAGCCTTTTCCCATACTAGACGGGGTCGGCTACATGGATTCTTTGTTTCCACAGAGCCCTATCATGTGCCATATTAGCAGTTAACTCAATAAGATAGATAATTCTTTATTGTTTCTTTCCAACATTTTTGTGGTCGTCCTTTACCTCTTTTAATACTTTCAAAATTTAGTTTTTCATACCTTCTTATAGGTTCTTCTTTTGATCTTCTTTCTATATGTCCAAACCATCTTAAACGATATTCTCTTATTTTATCCTCTATTGGTGCCACTTCTAATTTGTTTCTAATAACCTCATTATGGTTACGGTTTTTTCTTATATGACCACTCATCCATCTCAACATCTTCAATTATGTCACGGAGATCTTTTGTACATGTTGATGATTAACTGCCCAACATTTATAACCATAAAACATGGTGGGTCTAATTGCTGCTCTATAATATTTACCTTTTAACTTTAATGGTATCTTCTTATCACAAAGAATACCTGATGCTCCTCTCCATTTTAACTAACCAACATTAATTATATGCATAACATCTCCATCGATTCTTCCATCACTATGAAAAATTGACCCTAGTTATTTAAAACTTTCTTTTTTGGGGATGCAATGTGTGTCAATTTAAATTTCTATATCCTTTGAAGTAACCAAATGATCAAACTTACATTCCATATATTCTGTCTTTGTTCTACTTAGTTGGAGGCCTTTGCTTTCTAATGTTTCTCTCCATAGTTCCAATTTTCTATTAACTTTTTTCTTAGACTCCTCCACTAACACAATATCATGTGCAAATAACGTACACCAAGGTATTTCATCTTTAATATGTTTTGTTAACTCTTAAATCACCATTATAAATAAGTATGAACTTAAAGTTGATCCTTGATATAAACCAATATTAACTTCAAAGAAGTCTATCATATGAGTCCTCACACATGTTTTGCACCATCATACATGTCTCTTATACGGTTAATGTATGTTAATGGGATACCTTTTTTTTTCAAGGTTCTCCAAAGAACTTCTCTCGGTACCCTATCGTACGCTTTTTCTAGATCAATAAATATCATGTGAAGGTCTTTTTTTCTACTCTAAAATGTTCCATAAGACATCTCAAAAGGTGAATCGCTTCAATAGTAGACCTGCCTGGCATGAATCGAAATTGGTTCTCTATTATATTCGATACTTGTCTTAACTTACATTCAATAATTCTTTCTCACAATTTCATAGTATGACTCATTAACTTAATACCTCGATAATTCGCATAATTCTGAATGTCTCCCTTATTCTTATATATGGGTATAAGTTTACTCGCTCTTCATTGCTCGAACATCTTTTGGTTTCTCTATATTTTATTAAATAGTCTTGTAAGCAAAGTGATTCCTATTTCTCCTAGGATTTTCCAAACTTCTATAGGAATATTGTCTAGTCCTACCGATTTACCACCCTTCATATGTTTAAAAGCCTCTTTGACTTCATTCTTTTGAATACGTCGGTAGAAATTGTGGTTTATATACTTTCCTGATTTGGCTAACTCTCTTAAGCTAATACTAACATCTTTATTTTCATTAAAAAACTTATAAAAATAGTTTTTCCATCTATTTCTTATATTATCATTTGCCACTAGAATTTTTTCATCGTCTTTGATGCATCTAACAAAATTAAGATCTTTAATTTTCTTATGTCTAGCCCTAGCTATCCTAAAAATATCTCTTTCACCCTCTTTTGAGTTGAGTTTTTTATATAAATCCTACAAAATTTTAGCTTTTGCTTCACTGACGACATTTTTTGCTTTCTTATAAGCCTCTGAAGTTTCACTAGTTTTCTTAGCATAATGTAATTTATAACATGCCTTCTTTGCCTTCATTTTATTTTACACTACTTCACTCAACCACCGAGCTTTTTTTTGTACTGGTACACCTTCCTTAGATTCATCTAACACATCTTTCGCCACTTTCCTAATATATATATCTATATTGTTCCACATATCACATGGTGTACCAAAATAATTCCAAATATCTCTTCGAAGGACTTTCTGTTTAAATATATCTTCTTTCTCGCTTTTGAGGTTTCACCATTTAGTCTGAATAGCTCGATGCACTCTTTTCTTCTTTGTTCATTTTTTTATTTTTAAATTCATAACTAAAAGTTGATGTTGGGTAGTTAAGCTTTCTCCTAGAATTACCTTGCAATCTTTACAACATTCTCTATCTTTTTTTCTACAAATAAAGTAATCAATTTGTATTTGTGATAAGCTACTCTTATAAGTAATTAAATATTCATCTCATTTTTTGAAGATTGTATTGACTATAAAGAGATCAAATGCCATAGCAAAATTTAAAATCTTCCTACCTTTCTCATTTATATCCTACATGGTATACAAGCTAAATCAAACAAAAAAGAAGCAACCATCAATTTCCAGTTTTCCACTTGTCATTTCCAGCAACAAGCTCAATAAGAAAGCACAACCCATGCAAATATCAAAAATTACTACTTGCTTTTTGTTTTTATACTTTTCCAAAGTGGAAAATGTTGTACACAATTTTCTTTTTTAAGACACCCTAAGAAAAACTATAAATATGGTGTTCATCATCATTGTATGTGTAGGAGAGAAGAGAAGAAGAAATCAAAATTTGAACTCTCTCTCTCTCTTTGCTATAGTGTGATCATTGTTGCAATCAACACATGGGTTGACTGATAACCTGCCAACCAACCTTGTGAGTTCAATCTTCTAATCTATTAACTTTTTTTATTAAACCTTCTTAGTTTCCCTATGATTCCTTTTTATATATATTTAAGCCTTGGTCATTTAACATAAGCATCATATGCCTATACCATCATAAATCTTAGTCAATCTCTTTTTTTATTCATAATTTTCTTTTCTTTCTAGCTTAGATATCCATTAATTTGATTGAAGTTTGCATACATATTTAAACAAATCAAAATCCTTTAAAATATTATGTCTTACATCAATTAAGTTCTAAGCATCCATGAAATCCCTTAGTCCTTACATCGATCCCCTTTAAATCATCTTACATCTTCATTCTTTAGTTTTGTTCTTAAATAGATAATTTAATTCTTGGTTAGGTTAGGATTATTTTACATTTAATTCATGCATATTCAAGATCCCATTGTTGCATCTTCTTGCATGAGTTTTTTTAACCTTCATGCACATTTAATTTTATAAAATAATTATTTAAAATTCTTGCACATTGTAAATCATGAGTTTTTGCAAATCAGGATCTTATTCAAATTGAGATTTTTGTAAATTAGGATTTCTGCATCTTAACACTTTTTATAATTAAATATATATATTTTTATTGTATAATTGTTAATTAGGGTATCATTTTCTTAGGTTGATTCTAACCATATCCATTTAGAAGACCCATATCTATTTTAGATTCATATTCCTTCTAAATTCCTATCCAATTTAGATCTATATCTCTTGAGACTCAAAACCAATAGGAATAGGGGCTGCTTTTGTCCTCATATCTCAATTCAAGTGTGCATGTACCTTTTTTTTATTAGCCAAGAATTTTATATCACAAAACCGACCCTTGTCAGTCGAAACAAGAACGTAATTGTGAAAAGAAATTAGACCAAGCCCACAATGGATAAGAGGAAAGTGAATAAAAAGTGAGTCATTCTTCACTTAGTTTTGATTTACTTTCATAAAATTAAGAAGATTAGATACGAGTTGAGGATTTTGCATAACTAAAATTTATATACAATATACTTCTTTAATGTAAATCTATGAGTCCTCTGGGTCCATGTTGGAATCCAAATGTTCAATCCTAAAATCTTAAATCCTATGATTTTAAGAGCCCATTTTCTTAATCTTTTAAGTAAGTCAAATCTCAATGTAATCCAATAATCTTAGCCCTCAAATATTTCCTATATTTCTAGTTGTATGTGCCCAAAGTTTTATGTATTATGAAACCTTTATTAAAAACTTTGCATTTTAAAAAGCCAAAAGATTACATTTAATTTGAACAATTTTTAAATTTTATAACTTGTAAAATAAGATCTTGTTTCAATGTTTCACTTTATGCCTCAACTTAAACTTTTACAGTATACTTTGCCAATCCATTTATTGATTAACATTATTTGCTTAGGAGAACATTAAATACAATAGAACAAGATCAGGTGATACTAAGGGTGCTCAAGGAACCACCAGAACCAAACCAAACCGATAGAACCATTTGGTTTGGTGCACTTCTAGATGTTGAACGGTTTGGTTGGGTTTGGCTTTAATAAGAAAAATAAGCGATAGGTTCAGTTCACGATTACCGTGCTGGAATAGAACCATGAGAACCAAACCAAACCATTACATAGATACATACATACATACATATAGTTTATATGCTTATACATATACATCTTGATAGGTCTATAAGTTTATATATGAGTTTATAGCCTCATCTATATAACATACACATTAAATCAGTGAAAATTATCAATCCTTCCTTGTTTCGGTTAATAAAGTTATCTTCCCTCAGATCCTCAAAGTTATTTCATGATTTTTATATCTCAAAGATATTTTAAATA